>OY982582.1:8195330-8795330 GCA_963859945.1 Euplagia quadripunctaria
AAGCTCGCGTGACACTCTACAACAGTGTCTGTACACGAACCACACGCGCTCATTGCGCTCTGTTAATACAGTCAAGTTCATTTCATTATTGTTCATTTGTTATCACGTTATTAGTGTTTTTATTGTTATTGTCTGTTATTCGTTTTTGCCATTTTTATCATGCCCCGCACGCGTGATAATGTTTTACGTCGACAGGCACCAAAAATGGTGTATGACGTGTTAAAGTTCATGAAAAAAGATGCTGCCGAAGGTCTTCAGTACGACCTTAGTGCAATCACAAAGCGGACTGTAGCACCTAGTTCCCTGTAGACTCTAGTTCGAGAATGTCACCAGTTTTCGTATTCCTGGTAAGAAAAGGTCGGAGGAAAAACGAGTGACTGGGATCGACATCAAAGTGATCAAGGTGTCATTAAAAGATGCATACACAATTTTCACGTAATTGAGAAAGAATTGCCCACTATTGGACAATTATGAAAAAGACAAAGCCGATATCAATTTTGAGTTTACATATTTATTCTCATTAAGAATTATAATACAATTCATTTAACATGAGTAGGTACATAATAAATACTAATACACAATAATAATATTACTTGAGAGCATACATATTAGCGGTGGTAAAATTATGTTTTTTAACTGCTACCCACACTCAACTTCGAGCGTGATGCATTCACATGAAATACGCACGCAAATAAAGGGTTACGTCAAAAAAAACAAATTTTAACAAAAACGATGTCAAGAAACTTGTAGAAGAGAAGACAAATGCAATGGGTGAGAAATAAATCATATGACTGACGAGTTCATAATATATGTAAGCGACGATGAATCGGGTGAATCGGAAACTGATTTTGAAGACGAAGATTCCGATTATTTTGATGAAGAGCGTGAGTTTCATGGAAGGTGTAATTCCACTATAAATAAATAAATAATTTTGATAAATAAAAGCGTAGCTATTTAATTAGGTAACTATAACATAAACATATATCATTCATATGAAATAAAATTAAAATCTATTCAGGAACTTTGATCTAATACTATATTAACATCGAAGTTTACATAAATTACTAACCCAAATATGGGGTTAGTAATTTTCTACTCGATTGTATCGTTTGCGCCAACTTCAGGCCGGCCAATAAGTTTGGAGAGTACTATACCATCTTTTGCCAGAGGCAATGCAGCACTATTTTCCGTGCAGAATTTTCACCTCTGCAATGTTAGTTTTGTTTTCATAAGAATATGTCTATTTAAACAGGCCTCGATATTTTTATTGTTCTAAAATCAATATACACTTCCACTTATAAGTAAATATTACTTGTAATAAAACCTGAATATTATTTATTTATTGTCTTTAAAGTATTTAAGAAACAACAAACTGAAAGAGAAACAAAATTTTTTCATTGAATAATACACTACCAAAGTCATATGGGTTGACTTGGGTAGTGTGTATTGCAGCTTAAAGCAATTAAGAAGGATATCATTAATGTATCAATGGCTTACCTTCCACACCATATTCTGCGGTTTGACTCCGCGTTCAAATAGCGCCTGCTTTAGATCACGCACCCTTGTATTTGGACTGATATTCGATATCTGCGGAGTAAATATTATTTTTAGAAATGAAACAGATATCCGATATTCGGCCTAACCAGATATAAAATTTAGGTAAGGACTTTGTATAAGAAAACAAATGCCATATTTTATCTATTTTGTTAAGGCAGCTGCAAGTGGCTTTACACACAGAGTTGTCAATCAACACTGTAAGGCCGGATATACAGCTAACTGGCTTCAAGGTAGGTTGTATATCCAGTATCTAGCCAAACAACTTTCCATTTCATCTTTAATTATTATATTTATAGAGTTATATCTCTTTAAAAAACTGAAAATAAGAGTACCTACTACAAAATATTTTTATATTTTCAAATATGCTTTTGCCCGCTGGGTTTTCTTCGGGGTGAAAGTCCTTTTCCTTTTCTGTATATCTGACAATTTTTTTGATGATCGGTTGAGTAGTTGAGGCATGAAAGTTTAACAATCACGCAAACTCACATTCGCGTTTATAAATTAGTTAAGATTCTGAAATAGTCTTTGTCAAGACCAATCGCGATAGAGGATAACAAATTTAAAAAAATTGGCAGTCATGGGACTGCCGACAGAAGTGAAAACTTAAACGAAACGACAACGTCACATTCGCAGGTTGGTGACATTAATTAATAAAGAGCTGACAGAACTCAATGTTTAGATTAGCGCCCTCTAGTGGATTTATATATGTATTATTAGCGCGACGGTCACGAGTTCAGGGCTTTTACCCTATAGCAAAAGTCCACAAACGTGACTATAGAAGTTTTCACTTCAAAAAATGTGGACGTCCCCTGAATCCCATCCATAGAACATAGCACAATAAGTCGAAGTAAGGTGAGTAAAATACAGTAAGCCCAGCGACTCGTTCATGTCGGTTATATGTACCTTAACAGAGAAGTCGATGTCGGGTCGTTGCCGCTTGGGGCGGCGCGGCTTGTCGTCCTTGTCCTTGTCGTCCTTGCTGGCCGACTTGTGCGAGTTGCGCCGCCGCGCCGAGCGCCGCGAGCGCGCCGCCTTGCCCTCCTCGCCCTCTGTCGTGTTGCCCTGGCGGAATTAATGCAAGTGGCATCTTCCTTCATATTTTGTCGACGGCAGTTACAGTTCTTCTCATCAAACACTAAGTTGGGTTTGTCTCACTTTTGAACATTTTTTACGTATGCGCTTACATAATATATATTTTTAGATAAATTATATAAGCCCATTCGAAATTAAATTAGATAAGGGAGCACACATACAAACACGCACTCGAGACTATACAGCTGTTGCATAATGTATATTTATTAATAAGTTAATTGCAGCGTCGACTGTTATCTACATTTTAATACATATTTTACATGTAAATTTTAAAATTATTTCAAAATATTCACTTTTTCAATATACGTACGGTTGTTTAACAAAGTTACAGGACACAATACAAAAGTGGTGTTTATTTATGAAGTGCAAGTGCGATAAAACTTCGACGGAACCAATGTCATAAGACTGTGGTTAAGTGGTAGTGGGTAAGTGGTAGTGGGTAAGTGGTAGTGGTTACCTCGCCCTCGCTCTGGCTCTTGTGCGAGCGCGTGCGGCGGCGCAGGCGGCGCGGGCGCTGCGCCGCGCGCTCCTCCACGTCCGTGTCCACCTCCTTCAGCGCGCACGTTCGCCCCGCACTGTACGACATGGTAGTCAAAAATGATTTTATAAAATAACGATAACATAAATTAATTAAAAGCTATTAAAAACTATTTTGACAATTTTTTCCCATCAATTTTTTCATCAACTACCTACTTACTCTAGTCCCCAAAAAAATGTAATATAGTAAGTCACGGAGTTAACTCTTCCGGCTTTAACTGTCACGATGATATTACATCCTCAGTCTATAGGGGAAAGTGGGGTAATCGGAAACACCTAACTTACAACAACAAAAAATTACAAATATAAACAACTTTTATTGCAACATTAACGTTACTAATCCACCATATATTTAAAAAATTTGAAAATAAACTTTATCATCAAAAAAATAAAGAAAATAAAAAAAACATTGCCGTTCTTATTTGCCCACTACCGTGTGGGGTAATTGAAACCAGTCCGCGGGGAAATAGGAACGATATGAAAAAATTGCAAACGATGTAATTTAAATCTTTTAAGTAGGTATTACAATTACTCTGTTTGACGGAAACTTTACTAAATTAAAAGTTACATTTATGATGTGCCTTCTCTCTTCTCTAGGTGGAGTTTAATATTTTTGTGGCTTTGTTTTTAACACTAAAATTACGAGAGTTTTAGTGTTATTTTCGTTTGAACTAACCTTTTTTAATTTCGCCCTTGACTTGGTCTTATCTGTTTTTCTTTTAATTTATATTTTGTACGTGTTTCCTCGCTAAGAATTTGTTATTTTAAGAATGACAGGGACACTGTTCATTTTAACAAGAAGCATAGGAGTACACGGAGGAACAATATTAATAGTCACATTTTCAAGGTAGAAGTGGTTTTCTATTGAATCATTGAGTATACTCTAGCTTTACTCAGCTGCAGTTTAACAAACGGAAATACTTGTCTCTTGAGACTTTAGATTCATCTAATGACATGTTTTCATAGCATTATTTAAACAATAAATTAATAGGATAATTAGGAACGTTCCCATTTAAACTTCTGACGCTGGAATGGGCAATTCCAATCAAACTAACCTTTACTTGCAATATTATTTTCGGTGAATTTAATTCTACATACAATTTATAAGCGATAGTATATAGAAGGTACTAACAAAATAATTGACGTCTTTGAGCTCACAATTTTTTTTTTACTTTGATTTCTACGTCATGAAAAGGAAGGCAAGCACGTCTATTTAAATGTAAGCAAGCAATGTAGTGCGGGGGAAGTATGTGACATTCAACTGTTCCTAGCTACCTGCCGCTCTCAATTACCCCACCTTCCCCTACTTATGCCATTCTGGATTTCTTGAACTATATTATTCACTGCTTTCAGGTAGACACTTATTACCTTTGCCCCCCATACAAGATGGTGCTCCTTACCTCTAATACTATTGATGCAGTCCCCCCACTCACGTTTCTTTTAATTTTTTTGAGTACAAATTATTGACGTAGCATGCTTTGAGCTCTTTGTCATCAAACATATAAAACCGAATATACTTACAGCATTTCAATTTCTCGGAGTTGACCCAGTATGGGCATGAGCTCAAGGCGACGGTTAGACAGAATATGCCAAAGGATGCCAGCCGGTCGTTGACTCATGCGTTGAGTTGCTATTACCTGTACAGATAGATTGTTTACTAAGCAGTTGTTACCTAAAAGTAATATTATGTTCTTGGTATACCTCTGCGACATCTATTACCGTTATTAAGCTATGCGGTGACAAGTAGTGATGTGTCGGATATCCGTATCCGTGGATATCCGAGGGAGAAAAAAGATGTGTATCCGTGTTCGTATCGGTTACTTTTTTGGGGGATCTTACGATATTATATTTTATTACGCTTATGAACGTCTTAATTTATTTTGCTAAAATTAAATATTAAATATCTGATGTAGTACATTACTAATATTAATTACACTTATAAGGTACTATTATCTTTATAACGAGATCAAACACCGAATCTTTGTGATATGTGTAATGTAATGAAATAATTATTAAAAAAAAACGGGCTGTGCAAGTTGAAACGTGTCGTGTTATTTAAGTCCTTAACGTCAACTGTCGTGTCAATGTCACGCGTATCGGCATCAACTGAGAAAAAACTTGAGATCCGTATACTAATAATCCGTATTCGTATCCGTGGATATACATGTTTAACGATCCGGCACATCACTCGTGGCAAGTATAGACGAAGTATCGGCATATAAAAACAAGGTACCTATGCAGACACCACAATGACTGCACATATTCTGATCCTGAATACATACAATAACTGATAAATACTACTTACAACCATTGTACTATTTACAATTTTCATACTAAATCTATGCAATTTTTACCTGGGTTGGTGTGATTATGAAATCAATAGGCACATCGTGCTGCCCAAACAACTCCGCTGGCAAAGTGTCGAACACCTAAAACAGACAATGTTTCCTAAAGCTCCATTTCGATCCACATATATTTTGAAAACTTTGAACCATAAATTAGTTTGCACTGTGCTTTTAAACACTGTCTTAACATATTTTATTGACATTTTCAATGATTATATGATATATCCGAAAATTCCAGTAACATGCTGGATACTATGGCACCCAAGTGTTTATGTCAGCACTCTCTCCATTGACATATTAATTTTTAAGCCACAAATTATTAGAAATTGTTTTACATATTGTTGCTAGCTCAGCTTCGGGATTAGAAAGTTACACCAATTTATTACCAAAATAGACAATTTATTTTAATAATTCACAAATAACACAATTATAATTAATTCTCATTATTTAAATTAGCACTTGTACTTCACATTTATCACTCGCAGTATCGCTCAACTAGAATTCGACTAATACCGCAATGCACCGCCTTATATACTTCTGAACTTTATTTCGTAGAGATCGTTACATTTCCCGAAAACTCGGAGCTACTCCGGAATCTTCTAACATAATGTGGGACATTCTATAAATAGACTATTAGTTCCATTTATTGTCGAAAGATAGCGTGCATCTCAGTTTAGGTAATCGTATACCTTTGTGACTTCCTCTAAACGTCAACAGACGGCGCCCGCGAATTTTCATTATTCAGGAAGTCATTATTCACGGATTCTATTAAACGAATCTAAAATGTATTTAATTATGTATTTATACGGAAATTCACGAAATAGGTATTACATACCTCTGAAGGAGGGCGTGCACCACTGAGCCACTTAGCCTGTCAGCCTGTGGCCACGGCCAGTGCAACCTGGTCGAAACGTCAGGCAATTCAGAGGTATGTAATACCTATTTCGTGATCGCGTTAATTACCGTATAAATACATAATTAAGTATATAATGGAATGCGAAAGTTTAAAAGTTAGTGTAGACTCTAAAATATGACTACACCATCCTGTAAAACAGTATAATTTCGCTCGCTCGTCAGGCCATTTGAACCAAGTGTCCGTAAACTTGTATATTTCAAACGGCATACTAATATTAACGTAACTTACCTGGCAATCGTGAACAGTAGTGGCAATCACTGTATTAGATGTGATGGCTTTCATATGCATCATAAGTCCAAACTCGAGGTCGCCATAGCCTGTAATTTTTATTTTTTTTGTCATCAGTCACACCTAACTAAGATCGTAATTAAGGCATGCCTTAATTTTTTTTTAATCTGTTTTGCGATTGCAATCGTTATTTAACAACTTTTTTTTCCAAATCTGGTACCGCTGGCTTTGAATTCAATGAGAATGCAAGCTTATGCTTGAGATATTCTAGGAGGGCTGTATACTATCAACACCAAATGACCATAAAATTGAACAACTTCATAATTTCGATTGGTCCACAAAGCGTTATAGAATGAATAAAAACCCAGCTCGAGAAGTTTGATCTGAAGTCGTCTTCTACTTATCATTTTTAAAATAATAGCCACATTATGACTAGTTATTAAAAAAAAACTAATTTATTTTACACTATAAGCGTGCTAAGATTATATTCGATTTTTTATGGTATGACCCAGTTCTCGTAGGTCAGATTTCCAACGAGACAAATTGATCTCGTATGGCTTACTTTCATTATGGTTATTTGTTAGTAAATATTTCACTCAGAAATACCTTACCTCTTCCTTTGCCTATGCGATATCCCTCTTTAGAGACAGCCACTGATCCCATGACCACCAAATCAAGCGTAACGGTGTCTTCTATTCCTGATCACAAAAAAATAGATACATATACCGTCTGTGTTGCCGTCTGGTGTGTACCGTCTGTGTATAATCATCATTTAATAAAAACGTTCATGAAAGGTAAAGGCAAACTTATATCAAGGCTACTTTTCCACCAGGAATGCAAGAGTTAACAGAACAGTGCACGAGGAAAATATCCATCAATAGGATTTACTAACTTAGGATTACTACCTTAAGAGAATAATAATATTAACTTCACACATCTCACACATGGCCGTCTGATCCCGAACTAGGAAGAGCCTGTACTATGGTAACCAGACAGCTGACAAACATACTTATATATTTCTAAATACATACATATTATAGATAGAGAAAGGACTCTAGCATACAGTTACAATAAGAATTTTAAAAAAACTATCTATTCACAAGTAATGACCGTTTGAATTACCAGGTATCTTTACCCCGGTTTCTCATAAAAGCAGGTGGAACGTGTAAATTAAAGATTTTGAATCGTACATATTTTTTATTTATTTTGGAACTATTCACTCCGTTTTTGAGAAAATCCGTAAAAACTAACTTAAGAAAAAGTTGTTAGTTTTTATGGGTTTACTTAGTAACGGAATGAAAAAAATTTGTACCATTTATAAATTTTCACTTTACACATTCCACCTAATTTTATGAAATACGGAGGCAATTGAATTGGACCATTCTTGTCATATAATATCTTACCAACAGGTTTTCCATAGTTCTCCATTCCGTTACGCGAAACAGCCTTCCTGATAGCTGCAGGGCCAGTCTCTCCTTCAGGCAGTTCTGATCGATTAAGAAACCCTTTCTGAAGCCGTGGGACTGGCACATAGAGGGTCTTTTGTTGCTCTAAGCATAGCACCCTACAGACAAAACATAATTATTAATTTGAGTTAACGTCACACAATCTGCCTGAAATAGTTGGCGTGGGCGAAGTACAGAACTAAAATTAAATATTTGACAATAACGAGCCGTTTGTTTCAAGGTTGTACACAAAGAACAGTTAGTTAGTAGTTAGTTATTAGTAATTAATTACGTGACAATTTCTGTGAGAGAAGAAAAAAAAAAAATGTCCATAGTAGATCTCTCCGTAGTAGTTGCGAAACTGTTGCTATGGTAGGAAAATTATTCCTGCCTGGCAACCAGTGGCTTAAGAAGGAAAAAAATCTTCTATCGCAAGTACTTGAACTGTGAAAGAGGAGTTCAATTATTTGCGATAGAAGATACAATCAGTTGCGGTTGCGAAACTTAGTTGTTATCATAGCGCCGAACACTAAACTAGTCACAACATCTCAATTTTGCAAAGCTAACTCACTAGGGTAAATTTATAGATTTATATTTCTAATGCGGCCCAAGTGAGTTCGGTCACATGAATAAGGACACTATTTTTCAGGATCTAAATCCGTGGAGATCACATCGAACGATTTAAATCGTTTCCCATCACTTTTTACTTCTAGTGTGTGTTATCGTCTCTCATAAAATTCGCATACTAGAAATTGTCATGCTGCCTTACTATGCGATAAGCTTATCGTTGCGTTAACGGTCGACCTTTAAACTATTCAAATAGTTTCATATTTGTAAATACAAAATATTGCCAATGATAAGAATGTATCAGGAATAATTAGAAATGGCTGTAGGTTCTGACTCCATGCAAAACAAATTTGTGAAGCATTCAACATAAGCTTACAGGTGACATTCAGTTACATAATTTCAATATAATTATGAAGTATAAATAGGTAAACTAAAACGACATGGAAGAAGTAGGTCTCTATATCTTTGAAGATAAGAATATATTTGAGACATACTGATTGAGTATATGTTTTGTTTCATGAGTTACCACACCAATATTCATTAAATATTGTACGCATTCTGATATTTTGAGCTTATCAGTTTTAGTAAAGGAGTTATTTTCAGGGATCTTGCCTTGGTACACTGTATGTGTTAAGGGAATTGAGTATCCATATTATAGTGCTTTCTAACGGAGAAAAAACACTTCTACCTACCGATGTTTACCTGTCAGCGTTGCCATAGCGGGCAGAGTGGCAACTACATATTTTCAAATTTGATATTTTTTTACCAAATTCTTTAAACGCGTGTTTGTTGATACGAATAGTACGTAGACTACATAATCATCTCAAACGAGGCGTTAACTGCGTATTATAGTGATCGAAGTTCACTTACAGGTAAGTTACTTTGATCATTATTATCTATATAATATTCTTATCTTATCTGAACATCGTTATACTCCTCACCTATCAATTAACTACTTTATGATTGTATTTAATATGGAGATATGTTTCTATTTGTAATAATAGTTGTGTAATATCACGATATATTTAAAAGTTCAGAACTATCACTAAGTAGTTATGTCTATCTATTATACATAAGGCACACTGGAAGTTCTGCGCTCCTGACCGCTCATAAATGTTTGAATTTGGAATGTCATATTTTTTTAAACCTATGAAACTCAATCATTGATAAAAAAATGGCGGGAAATTGCGTGTAATTGTTTTTATCACAAGTTGGAGTTCGTCGTCCGCAGCAAAAATGGAATTAAGGCGAAAAGATTTTAGGGCAATGATTTTTTTATGATTTTAAAAGTTCACTGACTCCGCAAGACTGCACTGCTCGTCTTCAAAATGCTTTTGGGATGGAGGCACCTCATTTAAGCACCGTAAGGTGTTGGTACGCAGAATTTGATCGTGGCCGTGTTTCTCTCCATGATGAAATTCGTGAAGGTCGGTCCTCAACTGCGATCACTGAGAAAAATGTGACTACTGTCAGGCAACAAATTGAAGAAAACCGGCGTATAACCTATGAGCAGATTCGAGGACATTTAAGGACATTTGAGGATTGGTATGATCCAAATTAAAAATCTAACATCAATATTTAAAAGTTAGAAAAATTTGTTGCTGCTGGATTCCTCATGAACTCACCCCAGAACAAAAACGGACTCGTTTTGATTGGTGTAAAAAATGTTGTTAAAGTACAATCACGGACGTTCAAATGCTGTGTATGACATTGTGACAGGAGATAAAAAATGGATATATTGTTACATGTAAAGTAATATATATGAAAGAAAGCAACAGTCTTCTGTATGGGTGTTCTAAGGTGACAGCAAAACAACAAAATTGAGGCAGGCGAGAAACATAGGCAAAACAATGATTGCTTGTTTTTTCACCCGGACGGGTCTTGTCTGCACGACCCGACTTGAAGAACAAAAGACACGTAACAACATCTCTGTACTCACTTATTATATAACATCAAAGTACACTTCAACTACCACTTATTTGAAATCGTTTCTGGATCTTTACTGTCCTGTTAATCGTACTGAAAACTGGACTACTGTTAATAAATCATTATTCTGAAGAAGAAGAAGAAATTTATGTAAACTGATTTGTAGTCCGTTCAAAAGTAAATTATTTTCAAAATTTTATTCCATGACACGAATACTTACACAAAATATTGTTTTGTTATATCATTAACAAATTAGTTTGTGTTTAAAAATGTTTTCGTCAACAGATGCAGAGTGTAACCATCTCTTTTTTGTTTTTATGTGCGTGGTGAAACTCCCACGGGCCGTCACCCCACCGGGGTTTTCGGTGAGGCGGTGTGTCGGAATCGAACCGACTAAAACCACACGGTGTGCCGTATTGCGCCTAAAATAGGAGGGATCCGAGAACAGCTTTTATTAAGTCATCCGGAGAGTGTAACTATCCCTATGTAACCTAACCGGCATTCGTGCAGCATATCTTCCATTTGTCAATTTCATCTTATTGTCGTCATAAATTCATAGATTCTACCATTTTTTTTAACTAAATTGGTAAAATAAAAATATTTTATTATTTCCTTATAGAAATTATAACAGTGCTGCTACAATTATGTTAAAAATAAATTCTGGATTCCGTTATATCTATTCCAGACGATAACGAAATGTTTATTTTTCTGGGAATTTCGATATCTTCACCGGTTTGATAATAATCACCGGAAACTACCCTGGATAGTGTTCTAGTTAAAAATTTAGAAACGGTTCTGCTCCAGGACACCTGAAAGCAAAATGTCTTGTGTGCCAAACGTGTCGTGCATAAGCAGAACACCATTCGTCACTTCATTATTTTGGCTTCTGTCTTTAATTGCTTCTTCTTCAGGTTTGCAGAATATTACTATTAAACTTTTGTTTTTTTTAGTTAATTTATAGCACAACATATCATTTGAGACTTGCTTTAGATGCAAGTTTTATTGAAGCTAAATAATTTTCTCTCTAACCACGAAGGCCTAGTGCCTGTTGATAATTTTGCAAATTGTACCTTAACATCGGTACGGACCAAATCTTTGCTCGCTAACTTAAATTTTGATAATAATTGTAATATTTTTCACAATCTATCTGCAGTTTGAACTACCTCGAAGTACGACGTAATTCATAACGTTAATGCGTAATATTAGATTCACTGCTCATTTTCAGTGCAAATTTATGTAATACGTAGAAAGTTTATAACATTCAATATGGAATGTGTTACCCAAGATATCGGCCACGGGTTGTGTAATATGGTTACATTTAGACATCGTTCGCCTGTTTGTTTGGAAGCATTTTGTTACAGGTTACCTTATATTCGGTGTTCTTTGATTATCGCTCCCAGGAATATGATTTAGATACTCTAGTCCAATCAATCTACGGATCCACAATATTAATTTCCAGACAATTGAAGGCAAGAACAAAAAAATGAGCGTGTAGAACAATTATTTCTAAGGAAGATGGTGTTTTTTTTCCAGAATTATAAAGGCGAATCTAACCTAAAAAAATCGCGAAAGTCAAAAAAACGGTTTTTCGCTAATAAAACAAAGTTGAGCTTAAATCCGAAAAAGTCAAATTAGAAAGTTGTAGGTATTAAAATTATCTTCCGATTGATATGTTATGAAATATTGATTGGTGCGTTTTTTTCATTTACTTTTAACTTTTTATTAAAGCAACCTAGAAACTTTTTACTTGGAAAACAATATTGCTTTTGGCTATCTGAAAATTCACATTATTTTTTGGCGCGAAATTTTTAAATGTAACCGCGATATTTCGATTTTAATAAAAAAAAAGCGTTTTCGTAAAATTGTTCGTATACAGCTCTCCGTTGAGAGTTTATGATTTTTTATTGTGTGTGTATTTTTATTGTATCACGGGCAGCGTGGTCGAGCGACATGGAGGACGATCTCGCAAAACAGAATCGGTACATTCAAAATACTGCTCGACGGAACCGTACCATGACCGCCATGATGTTGGTTACGAGGCTCCACAGCTCTTCAGGCTTGCTGATAAGCGACCAAACCATCCGAAATCGTTTATGCGAAGTGGGTCTGCGTTCCCGAAGGCCGCTGAGAGTTCTACCTCTAGCACCCCGCAGTCGTAAGGCCAGTTTACAGCGGGCTCGCGAACGCAGAAATTAGGAGGAAGAAGAATGGCATTGTGTTTGCTTTTCTCGTTTCGGTATGAGGCCAAGACGTCCTCGAGTTTGGAGGACCTCTGGACGTCAAAAACGTTTGAAATTTTGTCAGGAACCGATTTCATTTGCATCAGGGGCAATATCAATGCTCAGATTGATGCGGAAAGGATTGTTTCAGACGTGATCATTCCTTTGCGAAGCCAGTTGGGTGATTCGTTTCGACCAATGCACGTCCACACACGGCTAGTCGTAACACGCATTCTTGCCGATGCTCGCATCAACGTGCTGCCGTGGCCTGCTCAATCGTCAGACTTCGAACCCAATTGAGCACGCATGGCATATGGTCTAAAGGAGGGCACTGCCGAGTATGGATTCCGTGCATACCGTACCACAACTTTTTGACTTGTTAGAAAGAACGTGGGCGGCCATTCCTCAAAGTGATTTTGATGGAACTAATTTTAAGCATGCCAAATCGCTGTGATTGTGTGTTTCGTGTCAATGGTGGAAAGACAGATTATTACTTTTTTTATCTTTATAATAAAAAAATAAAAAATCCTCATTTTTGCCATTTAATTGACAGTTTGCAAAAATTACAATTTATCTTAATTTTTACAAAATAAAGTTGTTAACTTAAACATTAGGAATTAAAGTAAGAACCCAGCCTGGAAGACTAGATTTTGTAAGTATTAATTGGATATTTTTTTTAGTTAAAGTTCCTGCAAGAGCGCCGCATTCGAGTCCTTTGTGACGGGCAGGCGTCGGAATTTCTGCAGGTTAATGCTAGCGTGCCTCAGGGGTCCGTCTTATCGCCTTATGCATATAAATGATATGTTGTCCATGGGCAACATACATTGCTATGCAGATGACAGCACGCTGCACGGGTGGTATCACGGACATCCTGCGGCTAGACAGGCTGAAATCAATGACAAAAGACGGCAACTTGTCACTGAACTTGACCAGGACCGCATCTCTAAATGGGGTTCCGAGAACCTGGTCGAGTTCAATACCAAGAAAACACGGGCATGCGCATTTACTGCCAAGGTATCTATCTTCCTTCCTAGCCCTTCAAGCTCTTCGGGATACACCACTACGACTGCAGGACAATCTCAACATACTCGAAATGGATATCCGCTGTAAACTGAATAATAAAAACTACATCGAGAGCGTCATAAAAACGGCCTCTCGGAAACTCGGCGTCCTGAACACGGTGAGGCGGGTTTTCACGCTGGAGCAGCGATGTCTTTTGTATAAGACACAGATCCTTCCCTGTGTACTGTTACTGTTAATACTGTTCTCATGTCTGGGATGACTCTGCATAATACCTTTTTGAGGCTCTCGACAGTTTACAGCGGCGTGCTATCCGCATCATTGGGAGTCCTGAGGTGACCAACATCCTTGAACCCGTGGCGTTGCGTAGAAACGTAGCGTCTTTGGCAGTATTCTACCGCCTCTACCATGGCGAGTGTTCCGAAGAGCTCTTCTATGTGATCCCACCCTCTCCTTTCTTATCCAGAACAACACGTGGCGGGCTAAGGTGTCACCCCCTTACAGTGCAAACAATCCCAACTAGAACCAAACGCTTCAGCACCTCCTTTCTTTGCCGCACCATTAAAATGTGGAATGCATTACCAGCACACGTGTTCCCTTCAACATATAATCCCGGGTCCTTTAAGCGGGGCGTGAAAAAGCATCTCTCGAGGCCACCATTTTAGTATCATCCGTATCTATAATGGTGGTCTTCAGTCTTTGGACCTCACTCTAGCTTTCCATCAAGCGGTTGGACGTCATTCTGACGTGTCATAATAAAAAAAAAGTACTTGATCCCTTGACACTTTTGATGCGTGTATTACTATCTTCCAATAAATAACTACGAAAATCTCATTGAAATTAAATAAATCACCAGACATGCATATATCATTCTATAATAATTTAAACAATGGAAAATTTAAACATTTCGTTGATTATTTTCGTACAATATTATAGGCATGAGGAAAACTAGCATAAAAAATTGTTAGTACGCTTAAAATAAATCAATAGGAATTTTCTAAGCGTAACGCTTGACATACTCAGTTAAATAAAATTTACGTATTACAGCCGAACTGAAAGATTAATAGAACTAAAAGCATTTCTTTTCTCATTGAAATAGGTATCACTTTAGCAAAAAATAACTGAAATACGTCCATAGATGATTTAAAATTCAAATTTAGTACAGTGAAGAGCTTATGGAATAAACAAATCATTTTATGTATAAATTTACAACCTTTAATTTTATTTATTTAAGAAATTAGAGCTCAGAGCGAATGGAATTAAATCTATTCTGTACATGTATCATCTAACTTAAGATACATTGATGCTTCTCAAGTTGTATTCTTTGAAGCTATACACAAGTGTTACAAAAAGGTGCAGTCATATTTTAGGGTCCTATAATAGACCCCGTAAATAACATATAGCAGCCGAAACCCATTTTCAAAACAAATTATACGAACATTAAAAACCGATAAAGGAAATATTCCGTAAAGACAGAAGACTGTCATGCATTACAAGGATGTTGCTGGAATACCCGGATAGGGACGCCTATTCATATAACTAGATATATTCCAATAGGTAAAATGGGATCGATGCCGATGGACGACACAGACCTAAGAGAACAGCTGTGTGTTTTGAAAGATTATACACGGAACCATAACCATTTTATAAAGCGTGTGCTTTTGTTTATGGCGGGCGTGGAAATTATATTGGACACTATTCAATTGCAATGGTAGGTATGTAAAATATCATGTGTGTAGCGTAGTGAAAAATATATTTGCAATCAAAAGCAAAGAGAATCAGTTCAATGCATGCTCTAGATAGTTATCAATTGAATCGCGCAAAAGACTATCAAATAAATGTCTAGAGACGAGGTGACTCACAAGTGTGCTAAAAGAAAGTCATTAGAAACTGGACTGATAACCCTGACAACATGTTGATATGTTGACGTGTAAAGTGTTCTTTTTGCACCAAATGTATTTTCATGAGCTCTGTACTGTGTATAAACAGAAACTAGTGTCATAATTTACTATTTGTTATCCACGTTGCTGGAGTTGTCACTATTTATTTTCGGCACGAAGCAGGTGGAGGAGTACCGTTCAACGAATTTACATAGAAATCCATTAACTTGAAATTACATGCGATGCTTCTAAACTCATTACCATTATTAGTGATGTAACAACAAGGAGTAAGCTAGTACATTAAGTGGTTAACCTTATTTTTGTAAATTAGAAATGCAGTCCTAATTTAGAATATTATAAATGCGAATGTGTTTCGTTTGTTTGTCGCTATCACGCCTAACTACCCAACTGATCGTCATGAAATTTTGAATACACGTTGTCAGGTGTACAAAAAAAGAAGAAAAAAAAAGGGTACGTTTCATTCCAAAAGGTAAGTAGGAATAGAATAAATAACTTTCAGAAGGCCTGACAAAATCGACATTAACGCTAGTGGGGCAGCGGACAAAAGATCGTAGTTTTAGGCGTCCATTAGACGCTCATGCAAACATCAATCATTACCAAAAGTCATGATTGACGGGTGTTCGTTGGTGATTGATGAAATAATATCGACATTAAAATATCATCATGCAACCGCCAATCACTGCATTAGACGATAGGTTATTCGTCAATCACCGTTTATAAAAAGCAGCACATTATGATAAAGGTTGTAATCAGTCCATCGAACATTAAGAAATCAGTTTATGCACCTCAAGATCACTTACAATACAAGTGAGTCTTATTTTAACGCCGTAGGTATTCATGTCGCTTATTTCAATGATTTAACGTCAACATTCACCAATTTATCAGTCTATCAGGGTCGGCAAAAGGAAGGAAATCGCAACGTAAATATTAGATAAATTCTTACATTTTAATAAAAAAATTAATATTACTTTATATATTATATGACTTTAATGTTATTATTATACATATGTATTAACTTACTTTTTCATAAAAAATAAATATACGGGAGAACTTCTTTGCTTTTGTATCTCAATTTTTTTTAAATTTGTTTTAAGCCTAAGATATCTTTATTATTTCATTCATAGTTTATGTAGTATTATTGCATACTGTATGTTTGAGTTTAGCAATGCCCATTTGATAATACTTACTGCCCTTCATAAAATTGTATAAAACCGAACCTTTATGCTAACACTAAGTATAACTAGGGCTGCCATCCGTCCGGGTTTTCCCGGATTTGTCCTAGGTTAGAGGGCCTCCGGGCGGGGTTTTCAAAAAGTGTCCGGGTAAAACCCGGGCACTCTGTGCCAAGCGACGATTATAATTGTTAGATGAATCGTTAACAAGCTAAAAATTTAAATGGAATGGAATGGTTCTTTTTTAAGGTGTCCAGGAAATAATCTCGATTTCACCCATGTGCCCGGATTTCTTTAAATTTTTTGTCCGGCGTTGGCAATTTAAGTGATGGCAGGCTTAAGTATAACACATACTAAGTCATACTGCGTAAATAGTAACACCAACAATCAACAAACTTCGGGTACTTTGAGATAACTTTGCACTTCGATACATGAGACGACCACCATCTTAGTCTACCCGTGACCATGGCTGCTGAAAAGCAACTGAAACGTCGGGATCAGTGTAAATAGTAAAATAACACCAAATAAATGCGATAGTATCCGTTAAAAATAGTTTTATTTCAACACATACTTAGTGTTAGCATAAAGGTGCTAAACTTTTGTTTATTCGATTAAGTTGGTAAACAATCACATACTCCTTTAATCCCAGTTACGTTGCGGAGTTTTAGCTTTATGGGTTGAGTAATAAAAAACAGAGTTTTATTATGTTTAGGCCATTCTTTTTTTTTAATTTATCCCCATTGACAATTTCGACTCCTAGCCCGAACAGCTTCTTGATCGACTTTCGACTTCTTTAAAATATAGGGAACAAAGCGAGTCCAGAGTCTTCAAGAGGTAATGCAAACGTTATAGAAGCTTAAGTTTGGGCTCACTAGAAAGAAAACTACTTCAGACATATGTTATCATCTTTTAAATACCTTGGTGTTATTTCATCGTTGAGCAGACTATCCAGAAACTTTCTTTGTTCCTTGCTCCAACCTATCTCGTTTTAGGTTTACTGGTGTTTCGAACCATAAATAGTATTGTAATATGATTTTTAACCAACGTACATAATCAATACGAATAAATAAAATTGAAGTGTCTGTTTGTAATGTGAAAATAATAGTTTCTTTTAAACTCATACAGTTATTTGCACGCTAACTATACCTAAAAATCAGTATTTAAATTTTTTGTCTGCCTGTCTGTTCCGGCTAATCTCTGGAACGGGTGGACCGATTTCCTCGAGACTTTCACGGGCAGATAGATGGTGTGATTAGGAGTAACTTAGGCTACTTTTATTTTTGAAAAGAATTATACGCAAGCGAAGCCGCGCGGAAACTGCTAGTGGTAGAATAAAATTCAAACGATTATTTGGACGTCACTATTTTGTTTCGTGATAGACGCCGCAGCAATTCGTAGTTTGATAGTAGACAAGGCAACTACTTTCACAATGCACTAACCGTGAAGTCATACAAAAGTAATGCAATGTACCCCCCACGCTGCATTACTGTTGGCCATAAAGGTAGGTAGTAGAAGACCTAAAGATACATGGATTTTGAGTAAAACGACGGGGCAAGCCACTTTTATTTAATTATATAACTTAATCGCGATAATATTTTGGTTATCCGACATTTCGACCGATGTACATCGATTGTGATCACGGGTGGTCACCAATCGATCGATTTACAGTCGCGATAGTTTAAAATTTATTATAACAAAAAAAAAATGCAATCTCTAAATTATAGGTTAAATACAAAATGAGAATTTCGACACTTGTGTCAAAACTATTACCTTTTTTTGTTTTGCTATTTTTACTGGTCACTGACCCGAAACTGAATTGTGAACGTCTCCAGTGAGCTTTTTATAATCACATCATTAATATGAGCATATTGAAATATCATAGAATATAATATATACTTCTACTTTGTAGAGATAGCCACCATATCCATGCTCAAGTGATATCAAAAAAACTCGATCTCGACACTAAACAGAGTCCAACCTAGATTAGATTTTGCAGTTCTTATATCATCCTTTCGTGCAGTTGATTGACGATTCACGGCTTAAAATCGCAAATACCTTCTATCTCGTGTCGTTTTCGAGTTTGAGCGTATACGGGACACATTCCAGAAGTCGTATAATACGATGCTAATTTTAGATAAGCGCATAGAGGTGTGTCTCGCCGTACCGCCTAAATAGTTTATTGAAAGAATTAGACACTCACTTCAGTACAGTTTAAGAAGTACTTTTAAGTTAATATGGTAAATTGTACACATATTTCATAAGTCATAAATATTTTCAGAGATAAATCAGATAAATTTACTTCAAACCGTCTTCTTAACTCAAACGCATCTGTGGGCTATCATTGAAATTATATTGGAGAATTTCACGTTAAACTTGTTTTTTTTTTATCATCTAGCCATTTAGATGATCACGATTGCGTAGAACGATGAGTAACAACTTTCACAACCGCGTACATGTATGAAATTATTCAGCCGTTTTCAGGTTGGTTTGGAACATAGTATAGGTGCATATCTAAACGATCTAATAAAAACTCTGTCTGCAAATAAAACATCCGGTCCTATTTAGCTGTCAGATTGCATATACAACACAGAATATATTACTACGTTTTACACATTAGATAATGTTGCATGTTCGAAAGCAAAAGTAAAATGTAGGTACCTAACGAACATATATCTTGATTTTCGTAATATTTTTCATTTCTATTGCAAACCTGGTTTCTTTTGAAATAAAGATTACTAGTAACGTGGGTCACACATTACTGGTATTTTTGTTAGCCGTTCCAGCTAAGATAAATACTTGTGTTGGATAGATTTACGTCGGTAGTGTACTGTGTTATTTACTAGTTCGAACCTGCAGCCCCTAGAGCACAAGTTCGACACCTTTAACAAGCGTACATTTAAACTTGGTAAAAGCTTAGCCGCGGTTTGCGCCTTTATCTTCATGAAATTACACAAACACTAGTTAAAATGGCGCGGCGGTGGTAATATTGCTCAGTTCAAATTCAATATCTTTATTCCATAAAATTAATCATCAGTTATTCGAAATTGTCAATAAAAAAATATATAATTAAAAATCATATATCAACACATATACACACAAATATAACATTTTAAAATTAAAAACATAATACCGTATCTGTCTGAGTCGATCTATAACCGCCCGTTTCCAAATTGTTGAGCCTTGTGAGCAGAAATCGAGCAAACAAACTCACGGTCACTCTTAAATCACAGAATTATTTTTAACAATATTTAGTAAATTGTATAACATCACTTTTTTTGCTGTGCGCTATTATGTTATTAAAATTAAAAGTAATTAAACTAAAATTAGGCAATGGAAATAAGGAAAATGAAAATTATAAAAAAAATATAAAAACATTTTAACAAAAAAATTTACCGACGAAAGAAAGCAACTGAAAAGCGAAAAATAAACTTGTTACCCTAACTAAACTTCTAAACTAATGTAAATACATTAATAATTATGAGTCGGCGCCAAGCATAGAAACAAGTAAATTAATAACAATGAATACTACATAAAATGTAGTGATGGCAACGGTGACGCAATGCGTCTATTTGCCGAAGTGTTTTCGAATTAAATTTTTTGTTTGTATGTTTGGCGCTCACTCAAAATTATCAAATTAATCAAAAGGAGTTCAGTTAGGCTAACAAGTTTATTTTTCGCTTTTCAGTTCCTTTCTTCTTTCGTCGGTTTTTTTTTATTATTTGCTTGTTTTTGTAGCTAAAATATAAGTAATTATAATTATTATCAAATATTCAAAAATATTTTATTAATATTATAGTTCTCATTAAGATGAAATAATAAGAACAAACACTAAATAGATGCTGTAAACCGTTGAGGAGTACCCTCGAATGGATTCCGCATCCATTATTATAAGTAATAATAGTAATAGTAATGGTAAGCCATTAAAACTACACATGTGTGCTCAAGTTACAACAAAATCGGTTCACACTTGTGAACTGTGTTCAAGTGTAAAGTCAATGGGTGAATAATCATTCGTCCCCATTTTTCGACCCTTAGGGTTGAAACTTTTATTTGAAATTTCGCGATTTAAATGGGACCAACTTCGAAGTATACCCTATCCAATAAAAAAGAATTATCAAAATCGGACTACCCTGTAAAAAGTTATGCGTTGTCATACATAAAAAATAAAAAACAAATAGGTATACGGGTTGGAAAGGAAGAAAAGAAAAACAAGAAAATAAAAACAAGATATGGAAAATAAGATACATATTAGATCACTTTACATTTCTATGAAGTATATGAAATACTATAATTATTGCTTGATTATATGTATATGTAGCGAATATGGATTTTACGATTAGGTGAGACACAAAAATCCTACACACTTTAAAACTAATAATAAATTTGTATAATAAAGCAAATATTCATCGTACGAATTCAAATTACGGCACGAATTTCGTTTTTTGAGAGCTCCTTTCATACCAAAAAAAAACGTTCTTCAGTAAAATTAGATTGTGTGACCTTCCTCGTATGCGTCGAAATGTTATCTTTTGTTTCTTGTATGCATTCGGCCAGTTATAGTTCCAGTAATAAGCAAACACGTAACATGAACAGTAATTATCAGTTAGTGATAAGCTCAATTCCGGGAAGGTTAATATTAAACATTTGAATCTTCAGAGTTCTTATCTCACTAATTGTAACTTATACAAAAATAATTCTATCAGAACCTATTGAGAACGTTTCTGATAGAAAATAAAGTCAGAGATGCAATAGATCGCCATACAGTGCAACAGTCGAAAAGTGAAAAATCAAAGTTACATAATTTCGAACCAGTCATTACTAATGCGTAACACTCACTAAACTAAAACCTGACTTAATTTCCTCATATGAAATCAACCTTGTCTTCTTCGTAACAAGGTCTATTTGTTACTGGCATCTATTTCTCAGCGCCACTAAATTTCACTAAAACCTGTCAACGTATACTCAACTTTATTTCCACGCAGCGAAAGTCCCCATTTATTCAAATGCCGTATAATTACCGTATAAAAACTTGTTCAACACGAACTAAGATGACGTTATTTTAATCGACACCTACGAAGACGCATACTAAAAACACAGTAAAAGTGGTGGCATTCAACGGATAGCAGCTCTCGCTACGTGGTATTAAAGTTTATTTAAGCGTGTCAGACTTTAGTCGACAAATAAATGGCTTATTTCGATAACGACATATGTTACCTACTTGTTTAAATTTTAAATAAGACCTTGTTTCGAAGTATACAAGGTATATCTTGTATGAAGAAAATTTAGTCAATTAGTTATAATAGTAATAGTTAAGAGAGTAATATAACAGAATTGGCACCATTGTCAACTTACTATAATTTCCTTCATTCATTGCCATAAGAAACAGATTTGTCTGAAAAACACATGTTATTGGCGATAAAAAGCATCAGAAAAACAAACATTCACTTTTAATAACATCATATTGCACCTTGTTATTTATCTGTACCTAATTAGATTACATAAATACATTTGTACCGATTGTGCTTTTTTGTATTTTCTTGGGTCCGTATTGTTTTAGAAATACCGTAACACCGGACAAATAGAAACACTTACAACCTTACCAACCATTTGGTATAGTTGCAAGAATTTAAACGCCTATTACAACTACAGTGGAAGGTATTAGGTATACAAACTGCTACGAATATGATGATGCGCTAACTGATCACCCGACTTCTACACAATTGAACACCCTGAAGTTTGGACTAAGACTCATCAAACTCAATACTATACAGATTCTAGATAAATCTTTAAGGCACACCTCTTATTAGTGTTTTAAAGTGTGTGTTCTTCATCTGTGACCTCTGCGTTTTAAATAAGTTCTAAACCGTAGAAGAAGTCACTATACAGAAAAAATCTACAAAAACACAATTGATGATCTTAAACGAAGTATCTTTAATTATTTGGACAGAATATAATTAATGGCATAAAAAATATGAATCATTACTGACCTGACAGGCTCTTGTGGTTTATCAGGGTTCACTTTGATAGTGTTCGCGGCTTTGAAGATGTCCAGCTCTGCCAGTTTGGCGGCGGCTTCGGTGGCACCCTTGAAGTTCGGAATCCTGTTGTAGACCGGACGTGGAAACATCGCCAGTCCATTCGTCTCCAAATGGCGCCATACTTTTAGCCTGAATGATTGTTTCGTCACTTCTTCGGGCACCGCTTTCTTGGCTGGAAAAGTATGAGACAGAGACTTTTAAGTATGGAGCATAAACATGCAGTAGTCTTCGCATGCAACTGAAAATGTAATCACGGAGGGTGGGGTTTTATTGGCCAATTATGGTGTGCACATCTACGCATGACGGGGCGTAATTCCATTCAATAGTAATTTTGTAAATTAATGTTTTTTTTACAAAATACTAGAATGAATGTGGGATCCTCTAGACCACTGTTTTTCAACCTATGGTTTGCGACCCCAGGGGGGGGGGGGTCGCGAAGCCTTAAGGGGTCGCGGGTAAAAGAGTCCCAAAAGAAAGGAAATTATGGATATAGTCATTCAAGTCATAACAGTTTGTTAAATAAATTTTAAATGCTGAAAAGCACTGCTCTAGACAACTATTATAGTTAATATGGTAAAATACTAATTTATCAAAAGAAAGGGTTTTTTATGAGTATGTGTGTGTGATCTTCGGAACCTCAGCAAAAAATTAAAAATTATTGCTGAAAAAAGTATTTCCACATTTGTAAGCTACATTATTTAAGATAGATACTAGCAACCAGCCCCGGCTTCGCACGGGTAGTAGAGACATCTTCAACAACCGTCATCATATTTCAACCAATTTTCACAAAACATTAACAAATTATACATCTAAACCTTTGTCATGAATCACTCTGTCTATTGGTAAAAACCGCATGAAAATCCGTTCATTATTTTTTCAATTTATCGCGTACAAACAGACAGACGCGGCGGGGGACGTTTTATAATATGTAGTGATGTAGTGATAGGCCATAAGCCTATTCTAGATATGTTCAAACTAGGCTATGCAATTAAAGAATAAAATATCCGGACTGCTAACAGTAAAGTGACATTTTAATTTTTTTAATAAATTTAAGAAGCATTGTGCTCGAAATTAAAGAATGCAGCGAGAGTGCAATATAACGCTAAAATCCGGAATTGTTATTACTATTATTCTAATTCAGAAAAAAAAATATGTATAATCTTCCCACCTGTGAGATACATAGTGCAAAATGCTATGGAATTTATTTCCCAATATCTTATTACTGCATTATAGCTATAATAAATCTAAATAAATAAAATTAATTATTTATATTCAAAATGGACCATAAATCATCGAGAAAGTTCGCGGTGCAACGGTGGTCTGAGGGGAGTGAGACAGAGCAGTCGTCATCCTACGGCTGACAGCTGAAAGCTGCGGTAGCCACGGTCTGAAGCCGCTGCGCTTAGTAAAAAACGAATCAGTGAAAGTAAAAATATAAAACTCTGCAATTTCGAAATCAAATCGCTCTAGATCTATGTTAGGGGTTAAGTTAAATACGGCAGTTTAACCAACTAGGGTAGCGTGGGGTGCTTCTTAATATATTTTTATTATAACCACTTTTATAAATAGCTACCAATGAACTACTATATGTGTAACATTTGATGTCAAGCAGCCCACACCTTTTTAAAATATAAAAATGTTTTTACTTTTTAGTTCAGTTTGCTTTTAAAGACTGTTTTTTTTAGGTTTTAAGCCTCCGTTCCTCAAAAAAAAACAAAGGAAACCTTATAAGATCACTTTGTTGTTCGCCCGTTTGTCTGTCCATTTGTCAAGACCTCTCACAGCACAAGAAAAGAACAAAACTGACATTAATTTGCCGTCATATCATTTTTTTTTGCGATTACTAACTTATATTTTAAGATTGGAAAATTGACTGTGACGTACACGACAGTAATTTGGGAACGGCAAAGTTTGTCTTTCGGAATAAAAACGGGCAAAAATCTTCCGAAGATTGATTCCAGAGATGGACGAACTATCTACATACAACCTCGTTTGCTTACGGAACCCTTGTCAGCGTTCAGAGTCAGACTCGCACATGTCCGGATTTTTTTGGTCTTGTATTGTCGTCGATCCTTGATACGTGTGCAAATTTTCAATTTTAGATTCAGTTACCTAAAACCTCAAACTAGTAACTAAACCGTACGTCTACCTGTTGTGTAAAATGTAGACCAGATACAATAACACGGGACAAATAGTAACTGAATAAAATTTCAGTAATATTAATGAAAAAGGTACGTATTAACCGATGTAGAGTAATATTTATAAAACAAACGCACGAACCAAGGTAAACGACCGCTAAATAGTTGCTATTACTACTACAATTGTACGCGGTACGTAATCAAACTGATATTTTTTCTAGGACGAGGTTTCTAGCAGCTAAGAGTATAGGCATAAGAATTTAATTCATATTTCTTCATTTATATTTCTATATTTATAGTATTGTACCTGTGTATATTTACGTAATAAGAGTATAAAATATTCTTTGAAAGAGAAATAAATACGCTAAAGGCCCGATTGCTACTAATTAAGTACTATGAACAATCTTGCGAGGAATAACGCACGTGAGCTGACTGGTGCATTCCTTTGTGCGCCCAATGTAATTAAAATACGAGGCAACTGAAAGCACTTTATAATGATATTCGAGCACGCAGTAAATCATAGGTTAGTTAATAAGTAAGACTCGATGAAGTTTAAATAGAACAGAATTTCTATACCTTCAGTCCTCCACCGTGCAGCAGATTTTGTACATACATTATAATATAACTTAATATGTGATGTTTAAATTATAAGTTTTTGATAACTCCTGAAAGACTTTTAACAGGGAGAAACTCCATTTTTCAATTGCCCTTCTAGTGCAATAGCATTAGTTAGTCGTATCCAACCGAAAATCGCACTTAATTATTAGCAATTAGCCCTTTATCTTTCAATGTATACATTTTTTTAATTTTATTTATTTATTAAAACTTTTTGTACATTAGTACATAGGCGGACTTAATGCCTAAGGCATTCTCTACCAGTCAACCTTTGGGTGATGCAGAGAAAGGAAGAAGTAGGTGCAATTAATAATCTTGTAAAATTTTGTATTGTAAAATGCATTTTATATCTTATTTTTTTTTTTTATATTATAGGGGGCAAACGAGCAGGCGGGTCACCTGATGGTAAGTGACTACCGTCGCCCATGGACACCTGCACCTCAAGAGTCACAAGTGCGTTGCCGACCTTTGAGATAGGAGTACGCTCTTTTCTTGAAGGTTTGAAGGTCGTATCGGTCCGGAAATACCGCAGGCGACAATTTGTTCCAGAGATTGGTTGTGCGAGGCAAAAAATTTCTGGAGAACCGCACAGTGGTGAACGAGGTGAAACGTTGCGGCCGGTATAAGTCCGAACAATTCCTCGGAGCACTCCCCATGATACATGCGATAGAGAATGCAGAGTCAATGTCCTCATACATGCCACATTTCTAACAAAACTATAAATATAGAAATACCAGCTACCCGGTCACACGTGTGGCTAGGTAAACTGCAATAAAAAATAAAAAAACTATCCATCTCTCAAATTGGAACATATTGTACACATAGTGCAAGCAAACAACGTGATACGAAATTTTTATATTTTTATATATATGACGAATCATGAATAGTTATTCTTAAATCTTAGTTTGATTACCTACCACAGACTTAGCAACAGCCCTGGTGTTGCAAGCTTGCATAGGTTTATCTAGCGAACAGAGTGTAACAGCATTCTGCGCGTCAGATAAACAGTTGTTTCTTGGCGAGGTAAGCGGTAAGTGTAATACCAATTCCGCTTACCTTGCCGAGAAAAGATAAAATTCCTCTTACAAAATAACTTGTCTTTTCACTCATGAGTTTTAATTAAACGTAAGTACACTACAGTCACAAACTGGAAGGCTGGTAATAAAGAGGAAACTAATAAAACTTCTAAAGAAATAAGGATAAGAGACAAAATAACTTCTTGGTTCACACGAAAACTATCGTATTATAATGTATACCAAATTACCGAAGTGTTAGTAGCAGAGTTACTAAGAAATCAGGCACATAATTCGACATGGACATAAGTCACATCCACTAAGGCTTTCAAATGCTAAGCCGATCGCCAGTTCTTTTATAGAAAGCAGAAAGGGTTATTTGTTCAAATGCTAACAAGTCGCAAGCCAAAACTTATCCTATACACTTGTTTCAATGCGGATATTGTAAACATAATACAGATACTACTTTGAATGCAGATCGCGTAAAATTGACGCGTCATTTCAATCCATAAATGTTAAGGGACTGGTGCTGATCCACTAAGGCGACAAGTCTACTATGTAGGTATGTGTATAATCACTAATCACCTATATACTTGGGATCATAAATCTATCAAAGATGTGACAATAGTCGCAACATGAGTGGAATATCACAAGTCCATAAGCACTGCTTATCGAAGCGTGAAGACGAAAAATTACAGGTTTTTGTTGGAGTAACCATGGTACAGAAATTCGGTCCGATATATAAAATGTATTTACAAAATTCTGCAAGCGAGGCGAGATTTGTTAATGTGATACTTACATCATAACGTATTTCTAGACATACATATCCATATAATCTCTAAACTACCCGTCACCATTAGGGCACCGTGCGCAAGGCCAATGTTTGCTTATGATTTTAATTTCTGTTGTAATGTATCTTGATGTGTGGAATAACTAAACAATAACAACAATATCACAATAGTAATTTTACTGGCAATCTCCTTTGAAGCTCGCGATAGCTATTAATGCCTTTTTAGTGAATGTGGGCCTGTGAAATTTCAATTCCCCCACTTAGTCGCCCTGGGAGAGAAAGCACAATTTTGATCCTCGCGTCAGAAAGAAATTGTGCTGCTGTTGGAAATGCAGCTGAAGCTAGCTGTCGAACAATTGGCGATGATCATATAGTGTGCAAAAGACTTGCGTTAAGATGTTAACCTTCTCGACACTGCTTCTGCTAAGGCGACGAGCGGTAATTGTAACAGGCCTTCAATGGAAGACATATTAATTTGAGCTCCTTAGAAGTATTAAATCGACCGCATTTCTTGTGTACGATAGCTCCTACCTTCTCTCTCATTCCCTTTGCTGCAAAGCAATAACCTTTTTAGCAAACCCACCACGACACACTGGAATCCAGATCCTTGGCAGTAATGGCAAAAGAAAGCCAGGACAGATAAAAGACGAGGTAAAATACAGACTATATGGATAGGTAGGTTGCACTATGCACAAGTTTAAACTTATTAATCCTATACAAATGATTTTGTGGCAACTACCTACATATATTTTAACGATTACACTCATAAAATAATGGATACGAAGATTTTAATGCGATATCGTGTGTCTGGATGGTTTAGATTGACAATTTTATTGGAGTAGGTGGCGCTGCTATCGGGTTCTAGAATTCTTATTTTACGAATGTGTTTTTGTATGTTTCAAATGATGGTTTAAATTTATAATTGAACCCCTTATGGCAATACAATCAGGTTCTAGTATTTTGCTGACGAATTTCTCGTTAAATCTTTCTTCGAGGAATTTAAACAGTATATATGATATGATTACTAATAGCTGACTGAGATATCAAATGGTCCATTCTTGGATCTTAAAATCTTTATATATATATATACTAGCAACCCGCCCCGGCTTCGCACGGGTACAAATTATATACCTAAACTTTCCTCATGAATCACTGAAAATCCGTTCAGTAGTTTTTCAGTTTTTCGCGAACAGACAGACGCGGCGGGGGGACTTTGTTTTATAATATGTAGTGATGTAGTGATGATATGTAGTGAAGATTTTTATAATATGATTTTTTTTCATCATTAACTCAGCTACATGATATGATGATGATTTTAAACGCAAAAACCTCGTAAAGTAATGAAAAGTAAACAAATACGAGGGGCGATCAAAAAGTAATGATAATGAGTATAATAAAACAACGATTCTAGTTTAAATTTAATTTATTTTTCTACATAGTCTCGTAACAAGTCGATACATTTAGTCCAACGTTTCTCTAAGCCTAAAATACCCTTTAAAAAAAAATCTTTATCTTGGCTCTCCCAAAATGCCTCTACAGCAGCCATAACCTCGCTATCATCCTCAAATTTCTTGCCCCTGAGGTGTTCCTTGAGCCGAGGAAACAAATAAAAGTCGCTGGGGGCTAAATCTGGAGAATAGGGTGGGTGTTCGACCAGTTCGAAGCCTGCTTCTCGAATGGCAGCCGTCGCAACTTCGGCTTTGTGTGCAGGTGCGTTGTCCTGATGAAACAGGACTTTCGCTCGGAGTTTGCCCCGTCTTTTTTCCTTTATGGCTTCTCGCAGTCGTCTTATTTGATCAGCGTAGTAGGAGCCCGTTATAGTAGCTCCCTTTTCCAGGTAATCAACCATTATGATTCCCTCAGCATCCCAAAAAACCGACGCCATAACCTTGCCCGCCGAGCTCGAGACTTTGAACTTCTTCGGCGTCGGTGAGGATGGCCTTTTCCAAGTCATCGATTGTTGTTTGGTCTCAGGATCAAAATGATGGATCCATGTTTCGTCCATGGTCACAAATCGAGACAAAAAATTTTCTTGGTCAGCCTGGAACTTTGCAAGATTGGCTCTTGAAATGTCAACTCGCTTTTTCTTTTGTTCGTCCGTTAACATTCTCGGTACCCAACGCGCGGAGACCTTCTTCATATTCATTTTGCCGGTCAAAATGCTTTGGATGCTGCCATATGAGATCCCTGTGACCTCAGCTAAATGTCTGATGGTTACTCTTCGGTCCGCTAATACGATATCTTCGACTTTTTTCACGATTTCCTCAGTGAGGGACGAGGTTGGGCGTCCCTCGCGATGTTCATCTTCTGTGGATGTTCTACCCAGCTTAAACTCTTTGCACCACCGTGCCACCGTAGAATATGGAGGAGCAGAGTCCCCCAGTGTCTCCACCAAATCAGCGTGTATCTCTTTGGTAGACATTTTTTTCAAACAGAGGTACTTGATGACGCATCTCACTTCGTGTTTCTCCATTTTCGTGTTGTCGCTCCGACTGCTGGTATTCAAATGAATGTAGCTCCTCTAAATGATGTCCTATTTATACAATTTTTTAGGTGGGAAGTAGTGAAGGACCGAAGAAGTGAAAACAATTTTTTTTGGATTTTTATCTTTATTAGAAATACCCGTTTATCATTACTTTTTGATCACCCCTCGTACACTATTCGTTCCTACAACTTTCGAGGGTTTCTCTCAATTTTATCAGGATCCCATAATCAGATCCTGACTTCTTTGACAAGGGACCACCCTTGAGGTACCCTATCCAACAAAAAAGAATAATCAAAATTGGTCCGGCCCGGCAGCCGCTCTGCCCCCGCTTTTTAAATCTCTGATATCTTCTAAGATATTCATTTTAATAATATGCTGTAAAGGGCAATTTTGATCTACATGAAATGCACAACGTATCTAATGTATTTAATTGGATAAGGAATAATACTGTATTGTTTAAAATAGTTTGATAAATAACCCATAATTTTTTTTGTAAAAGATAAAAATGGTTACTGTGGGTTATCCTTAGGAAATAAACATATCCCATCGCGGACTTTTTTATTGATTTTTTTAAGATATACAATTCCGTAGTACATTAATTTGATCTATCTCGTAAGGTTTAGCCAGCGTTTGCAATGTAAGCGCACAAAAATATGTTTGTTACGACATGACATTACAAATCTTTGAATTTCTCGACTTTTCTCTACAATAATATGCATGTATACTACATATGAACTTTCCTCTTGAATCAGTCTGTCCATTGGTGAAAACCGCATGAAAATCCGTTCAGTAGTTTTTCCGTTTATCGCGAACGAACAGACAGACAGACAGAGGCGGCGGGGGATTTGACTTTGTTTTATAATATATAGTGAATAGTGATAGTGATTAGATATTGTCACACACCAAAAATGCGAACTAAGTATGTGATGGGTTAACCATACATTAGATGTGATTGCATATTGTATACTTAAGTAAACATAGTAGACATAGAAATCAGTTATGTTAGTCAAGGTGAACATTACACGAGTGTTGGTAATTCAACACCTGAGTACATATTGAGTATCTCACATAACAACCTAGGCATGTGTACTTATAATGAATTTTGTTTTTCACTTTTAAAATAACTAATACCTTTTTTTTTTTTTTTTTTTTTTATCGTGTGGAAACCCCCACGGGACATCACCTCACCGGAGCTAACGGCAAAGTGGTATGTCGGAATCGAAACGACTAAAACCACACGGTGTTCCGTCACAAGTGGGTCTATTGCAGGGGAACCCGGGTATACCCTAGGAAGGAGTCCTCCGGGAAAAATAACTAATACCTTAAATAAGGCAAAAATACATTAATCACTGTGCAAAACAAATTTTGTTTCCAAATCCTGTGAATAAAACAAATATTTTTTTTTATTACTAAGAACTGTATGTATAATAAATATTAAATGCATAATTTCCTATGTGGTTGATATTGTGTCCGTAAACTCTGATGCTATATGACCAATCACTTTGGTTTCCACACAATCCTCATTGGTGTTCATGATGAGTACCATTTTTTTTAACTCATCCAGATACATATACAGATCATCCATTCAAATACAACGGTAAATAAATATACACTGCCAAGACTCCACCACAAAGTTTAATAATAATAAATAATAATAATAAATACATTTATTTCTTCTCTCACACAGAAATTGTTACATCATTAATTACTAATAACAGAGTTATAAACCAATTCCAAAAAATTGTAATCTGTGTGAGTTTAATGTTTAATGCTAAATTATTGATCTCTTAACAAGTGTTTTTGTTATTGTCTATTAAGAATTTTTATAACTGCTAGTAAGTTCTTTTTTTCCTTTATTCGCAGTGGATTCCTTCTTAATATTATTTTACCATCCTATAAATTCAAATTGTTGCTTACAGTGGAAGAAATGAGATGCTCTGACGGTACAATGTCTTTGAGAAGAGTATTTGATGACTCCAAATAGATATGACTATTTATTTGCAGAATCTAATCAGAGTTACATCAATTTTCTCCTAGTGAGACTAGTTTACTAGTTTGGGTATGATCATTTAAAATTAGGAGTATTTTACTTATGATAGATAACTGTTAACTGTTGTTCTTAAATTCTTTTTGTGCTAAATTATGACTATTTTTTTTTTATGGTACAGGGGGGCAAACGAGCAGACGGGTCACCTGATTGTAAATGACTACCGCCGCTCATGGGCACTTGTAACTCGAGAGTCACAAGTGCGTTGCCGCCCTTTAAGGTGGGAGTAGGAGAAGAGGGGGAGGGGGAAGAGGGGGAGGGGGAAGAGTAGGAAGAGGGGAGGGACGGGAATAGTGGAGAGGGGAAGGGAGAGGGGAGGGGGGAGAGGGGAGGGGGGAGTGACGGGGAGAGGGGAGGGGGGAGTGACGGGGAGAGGGGAGGGGGGAGTGACGGAAATAGGGGAGAGGGAAAAGTTAGGGCCTCCGGTAACCACACTCATGCGGCGAAATGCAATGCGCTTCACTGTCGGTTTTCTGTGAGGCCGTGGTATTGAGCGGAGTCAAGCCATGCCGAAACATGGCTCTACCACAAGAGTGACATTAAAATATATATTATTAGGTGTTGTCCGCAAGTTTGTTTGCGTGGAGATTTTGGTGAAATCTATCCCACAGGAACCATATATTTTTCTGGGATAAAAAGCTGCTTATGTGCTATCAGATGCGGAAGGCGGAGGACTGGGTGCTGTGATGCAGATTAGGCTACGGCACCCATAGGCCTATGTCCAGCAGTGGACTATGATAGGCTGATTGATTGGTTGATTGTTATGTGCTATTCCAGACTATAATCAATCTTTGTGCCAAATTTCATCCAGTCCATTCAACCACCCATTCTCACCAACTTTCGCCTGTATAATATTAGTAAAATAAAGAATGCACACAATAAGAATGAGATAAAAATCTAAACATGACCCAGAATAATCAAGAAAGCCAACTAACTGATAAATATGCAACCATTACCTATCAACCTCCCACACTTGAAATACATTTACAGACTAAATATTAACATAATATCAATACCTATGTGGGTAGCGCAAAACTTTTTTTAAAGGATTTTTTTGTCTCACCTTTGCATATATATCCATACAGATAGATGAGGTAAGCTAGACAGTAGACCTTCAAACTGATGATTCAATGCAAATAGAAAAAATAATGACCTCATTGACTGGTACAGAAAATTATTGAGTTTATTTTTTTTTTTTAATTACTGTGACATAGCCAATGTAAACGATTTAATCTAAATGCCGCAATCCAACTAGTAAAACAAATGCATTTTTACAAAAGAGGTGGGCAGAATAGAAGAATGTGAGTCATGTTTCACACTCCAATTAAGCTACCTACAGTAGTATCAATTATTAGAAGCGGAGGAAACAACCCAAATAGCGATTATCGATGCATGAAACACTCAAACGCAAGTGAAATTACTCCTGCAATTCGACTGCACAAATGCATTAATTTTTTTTAAAAGCGCCGATGAATCTCCGCAGTTTCTATCATTGATTTCATGCGGGTATTTCGAAATACACGCGGTTTCTTACCCCACAACAATTGAACATATAATTCCGCGTTATACTACTAGAATTTTCTCTAAAGTAGTAAATAAAACAGTGGAATAATGATTGTTATTCCATTATTTTTTTATAAACAAATATGAAACTTACTGTTTTCCGCGGCTGTCGGCGTGCCCTCTCCGTTCTGCATTTTGATAATTTACGACAATCAGGAGCTAGTCTGCTGGTATTTCGATGATCTAAACGAAAATCATCAAAAATATTTGCAAAATATAACCCGTCTCTGCCGAACGGAACCGTCACACACAAAAATAGAACGCGAAGTCGCGAATAAAAAACAAATGCCACCAACCTGCCAACAAAAACATTAGTGATGTTACTAAATGTTTACTAAACACATCGCACTAAGTACGAATAGTACTAATTAAATTATTTTCTTTAAAAATTGATTTTACTTCCTTCACAGTTACCAATAAACAAACAAAAAATTGGTTGCCTGTAAAGTCGGTATACGGGCGAAAGTTTTACGTGACAACGACTTTGAGTGGTAAAATAATAACCATGCCCGAGTGGAAGGGACGCGTGCCTCTCACTCGCTCTCATTGTGAGCGCATAACGTGAGCGGAGCGTAACGCAGTTTCTTGAAGTGTCACCCGGCAAACCAATTTATAAGACGTTGTCACGTCAAAAAAGATGATGTCTTTTTTATCAAAATTTCAATTTATAGCAAAACCTGTGTAACCTTTTCAGAAGTTTTATAGGAAATATTGAAATATAATGTAACATTATGTTCTATCTCCTAAAAACTTTTCTCCCTGTGAAACTAAGACGACCCTCGTGCAAACTCTTATCTTTCCTTTAATCGACTATTATGGTTGTTAAGACCTGAAAGCAGATCTTTTTGATAAGCTAAATATATTGCAGTTATTAAGAAGACAGTCGTCTTCTTAATAACTGCATTCATATTTAATATTCATAAATAAGACCATATTTTCACTTTTCTTTCTCTGCTCAGATGGTTGCCTATTCGTCAACGCTGCAATATGCTTGCACTCACTACCCTATCCCTTAATTTCCCTTCTCCCCCTACTTATTTATTACCATACTTCTAACTACCCCCTACTTATGCAATAACCATGTCAAGAACTTTTACTTTTACTTTATCTCCCTCACTCAGATAAATGGGTTTGTCGGCTCTTCATTCTCTGTTCACTCTATTCTTCTATGGAATTCGCTCCCTCTCCAAACCAGGATGAATACACATCGTTAATTTTTTTAAGGTAAAGAAGCTCTTACTCTTGTCGATAACTGTTGACACCTGGAAACGTCTATTTTTGAGTCTGTGAGATTTTTCTTTTTTAAAATACCAAGAAACTAATTCATAGTCATGAGAGAAAAGTGGTTAGCAATGTATTTAAGTACTCGTCGGACAGTAAGCCTGGAGGATTGGACTATATTTCTCCAATTACCATTATAAATTTCGTTATCAACATCTAACGTAGTATCTGTATACTTTTTGGGTACATCGTATAATATATTATGCGCAATGAAAATTAGCTATTGATCTCAATATCATTGTAACGTAGACTCAATCAAAATTATTAGTAAAAGGAAAATATGCTTCAAAGAATGTTGATCTCGATAATATTACCTACCAAAATTTAGTACAATATCTTTTTGAGGCAAATATTAGACATTTTATTTTAAAAAAATATTATTAAATATTTTTCGTCCATAATCTCAAAACCCTCTACGCATGTATTACATACCGTATAAGGCACCCAGTACCTCAGGCGGGTGTCCAAAGAAAATCAAAATACACGCGTTTTACGAACTCCGACACATTTAGCCTACAATTTTTTTTATGTGTATTCGCCACCGATGTTAGAGAAATAGTTGGGAATGTTTTTATTACAGATATTTCTTGGCGTGGACATTGTAAAAAAAAGACTTTTAAAAAATCAGTTCGGTTTTATGAAGGTTAAGTGAAATTAGCACAAAAATATGATTAATAGCTGTATTTTAAAAACTAGAGCTGTTAGAGAACAATTGAGGGTAGATTTGAAATCAGCAACCTCGAATTACTAAACAACAGTCTCAAAACTCTATGCAACAAAAAAAAAGTCTAATTTTATTCCTTGTGATATCTAAGTTTATAAAAATAAAACTTCCAACCTAAATCAAAAACGTTTTTGTCCGAATTTCTAATGGTCCACCATACTATTAATTCATAAGGTTATGACTTACCATCCGCGCTAATTTTTAACCCCCGACGCAAAAAGGAGGGTGTAGCAAGTTTAACGTGTGTATCAGTGAATGTTCCCATCCTTGTGCCTGTTTGTTTAGACTTTGCTGGTGTACTTACTCAGAGCAAAAACATATAGAAACTTATAGAAATGAACCCCAGGCGTAGATTAAAATATAGAGGTAGATTATTTTAATAAGACCTTAAAATAAATAAAAACATTCTCAGCAAATAATATAAAGTAAATTTTTACCATCAATGGTTATTTCTTGCCAAGCTATTGTCCGCATAGAAACAATAGGAATCGATTCTGCCTACGGGTTTTATCTATAAACGTAGTCTGACTAAATTAGCTGCCGTGGAAATCGGGACTTAAGGTGGTACTCCGTTCAGAGTCTACGTCCATGCAACGCTTTTAAATCATAAAAAGAACTAAAATCACCGATAATGGTTTGCGTTAACGATTTACTAAATAATTTTTAGCGTGTCACTACCGCTAAGTCACTTCCTTAGAGTCAGTGTGTAAGCATAGTAAGTGATGATATAGGAAGAAAATTGTATATAATAGCAATATAATAATAATAAAAGCATTGTTATTAATTTTATAAATTAGTAACAGTGCTTCTCAAAATTAGATTTGCAGAATCTGCAAAACTAATTTTGGGAAGTAGATTCTTCTTTTCCACTACTTCATAACATAAGATTGAGGACAATGAGTTTAGAGGCCCATGAAATAAACTATGTTTTGTCGATAATATTCTCTTAAAAAGTAGCTACTTAAATAACTGAAAACGTCCCCATTCTATGAAATCGTTATAAAGTTATTAGTGCTTAAAGAATATAAAGATATCATGAACTTTAATTAGGTGTTATGTGCACCTTCTTAGAGTTCACAGGATATACCTATTAGTGATGTAGAAAAAAAATTGGTTGCCTGTAAAGTCGGTATACGGGCGAAAGTTTTACGTGACAACGACTTTGAGTGGTAAAATAATTTTAATGTGAATATTCATTCGTATAGTAGGAAGAAGGATGAAATAATAGTAACAATTTAAAACATTTATTTATACAAAGAATTATATTTAAAACATTAATTTATACAAAGAATCTCGCACTGACACTCGCTCTCATTGTGAGCGCATAACGTGAGCGGAGCGTAACGCAGTTTCTTGAAGTGTCACCCGGCAAACCAATTTATAAGACGTTGTCACGTCAAAATATCTGTATCCGTTACTTTTAGCCGGACCTTAAACGGATCTTTTAAGTTATTATATTTTATTACGTTTATGAAATGCTAAATTTATTTTGCTAAAATGAAATATTAAATAACTGATAACTCACTACGAGTTACTAATAGCATTGTCAGCTTCGATCAAATATTATACCATAGGCGTTTGATGTACGCGCAAAAAATGGCACCAACTAAACCGTGCTTAAATACAGTTGTAAGCAAAGTTGCGTTACCAGACACTTGGCGCCCGTACTATCGGTGTAATTGCTTCAAAAAAGGCATGAAATGTCGTAGTTTTGTACCAAACGACAATTTAAAAAGTCAGATATATTTATTATGTAACTTCGTACCTGCCCTTTTCACTCTCGCGAGCGTGCGTGTGTAATACGTACCATGAGTCTAATACGCTCCGTTGTGGTAACTAATAAACTAGAGACGTACATTGCAGCTTTTGTGTCAACCTATTAGAAATATTGTCACAGAACCATTCATTGTATAGTTTATTATCCTACTAATATTATAAACGCGAAAGTTTGTAAGTATGGATGGATGTTGTTACTCTTTCACGCCAAAACTACCGAACCGATTGCGATGAAACTTGGTATGTAGATAGCCGGAGACCTGGATTACCACATAGGCTACTTTTTATCCCAATAATTCCCACGGGATCGGGACTTACGCGGGTGAAACCGCGGGGCGCTGCTAGTTACAATTTCATATTATATGCATGCACGTAATGTGGAAGTATCGAGTGCCACTATTTGACTCGATTTTTGTAGGAGATTGTGTATTTATGGTATATTTAATCTAAGATTGTCAGTTATAAGGTACTATTTGACTAATTTTGTGACGAGACCAAACCCCAAATCTTTGTGATAAGTAGGTATGTGTATTAAAATACTTATAAATATCCGGCACATCACTAATACCTATTGTAGTTGTTTGGAAGAACAAAATAAGTATAGGGTTTTACCGTAAAACATTTACCCTTATAATTATACTTACCTAACTAGGATAGCCAGAGCAGCCAGTAAGGACAACTTATTCTATACCGCTGAGTCTCAGAAATTATACAAAATCAGTGTTGTACAACTATAATAGGTCATTCTTTGGGGATTTCAATAAAATATGTTTTAACTTTGACATTGTTTCCAATTATAAAATGCAATCTACTATTCAAAAAGGATGCAAAAGATAACCGAATTATAGGAATTTTGTATCCAATTATACAATCTGGGAGCCCTGAGGATAGCACTTCTTATCCCTAGTGCTGCAAAAGGACCATCCATAAGGTACGGTAATCGATTACAATTCGATACGCATTACATCGGTTGCCATACTTGTTTTAGACTTTGATATTAAAGAATACTGAAATTTTTTATCAGTTTATTGGATTTTTTTTTTATTAAATTTAATTTTATATTATATAAAATTAAATTTATTAAAAAAATGGACACTACGTGAGATCCTAGGCACGTAAACTTTATCAGAAAAATAGCCAAGTCAAATAACATGGCATGACATTTTGTGTTCAAGAAAAGTAACTTAACTTACTTAACGACTATTTCAGAAATGGACCTTCAATTTTTAATTACTCACATTAATAGCAATTCAAACATTGACAGATAGTTGTTATGACATCAGAGAGCTTTATTTGAGAACTAGGTATTCAGCCTTTGATTATAGACATGTATATAATCAAAGTATTCAGCACATCTCTTTATCCATGTTTACCAACTTTACAAAAATCAAAGTTTGTTTTCTGCTACAAAAATAAACTGTGAAATTCTATAGGAAGAATGAAAATAAAAACGATGTCAAGGTAGAACGAGATCATTGAACCTTTTTTAATACTATTCTTTGTATTTTCTATTCATACTGTTTATGCCAAACTGAATATATTTGTCCCAATTACTCCATAAATAATTAATCAGTTTTGATTCTAATTTAATTCTGATTTATCAGGTAACAGGTGTTCGTCAACACGTATCTACTTCTCGTTGATCTACAGTAGGTACCAACATATTTAATTGTTCTGCGCTACTTTTCGTTCGTAAATAAGATTAAATTAAAACATTCTAAAACAACGTAAACATTTATTAAAAGCAATGAATAAATAAATTATCTGATTGTCTGGGACATGTGGAGTGGTGTAAGCATAAGTTCGAAAGCCGCATCTTTTAAATTGGCACCTCGTAAATTCGCTTCATGAAGATCACTGCCCGACAAGTCACAACACTGAAATAAAAAACAGAATATAGTTTTAATACAGTTTTAGTTCATGACTACTACTCATAGGCTGAAATATGTTATTTTAGCGAGAGCGGCAAAATCTAAACTTTCTGGAATTGATCTTACTTTTATATACTCTTCCTTTAGCACAATACTTTCTCATACGGTCATGAATTACTGGGTAAAAGAGACATACAAAGTAGCTACACATACATATATGTATATATATATATATATATATATATTTAATAAAATAGAAGGTATACCTGAATAAATATAAAATTATGCACAGAGTATTTAAACTTTTAGTGCTACATGATATTGTCGAAAGTTTACGCGAATGTTACACATTGAAATAAAACTATTTTGAACGGATACTATCGCGATTTATTTGGTGTTATTTTACTATTTACACTGATCCCGACGTTTCAGTTGCTTTTCAGCAGCCATGGTCACGGGTAGACTTTTAGTGCTTGTCGTTGGGTCGAGGTTGAATTTCAAATTTCTTCGAACAGAGCCACGCCTGCGTACGTCTTCTTGGTCATTTAATAGACAATTACATACATATATAGCACCCGTTGTTAAACATGGACAGCTACTGTGGTATTACAAAGTAATTATGCCTATCTAATTCTGTCTACTGTCTCTGTGGTAAAACCTAAGATGTACCAAGTGGATGAAAGAAAGTAAGAAAGATATTTATTCGCCAAGAATATTGTATATTAGGTGATAATATCAAATAGCAGCCCGATGTAGTCGCCTTTAGTAGGCATGCGAATTATTTACTTGGAACCATAGGTTTTGCAACAAAAAATCATTTAAGGTGTAAAAACACTTATCAAGTGACTCAAACTTTAATTTTGATTAAAATGATTGCAACGGTAATTCTCTGTTACTTGAGGACTATGATTATAAATTCTATTTGAATTACTTAATAAAACAATTTTTACTTCGAAGAGGCCTTTCACGTGACTCGTTTATTAATTTACTATTCCCACATAGTCCTTTATTATTTCTAATAAATATGCCTACTTCAATAATATAGAAATATTTGCATTGAGTGGGAATCGCACCCGCGACCCGGGCGTGGCAATCGAATGCACTACCGCCGCGCGACAGATACCAATCCCAACAAACATTTTATAGGTTGCCACGACGTGCCAAATCTAACTTTTGGTTCCATAAGCTGGTCGCAAATACGTTGCTAAAACGTCGACACGACCGAGAAAAGGCCCATTTTATACGAATCAGTGTCGTAATAGAGTCGCGAAGTGGTCGCATTAATCACAAAATGTTCATGTAGTGGTCGCGTAGATGTCGTGAAAGCCCAAATAGAAGTCTTCTCATCGAGTAATGGTGTTTACTATAACCGCTTCACGGCATTTTATCGAATTACATATGTGCCATCGCAACTTTTATGAGGGATTTTGATTGACTGTGACGATCAATTTTATATTGTAATAAATTATTTTCATTGTCAGTATCCATTTTGTATATTTATGTATAGCTATTTGCATCTTCAAAACTAAAGTGTCCTGTACATTAATCTGTTGGGAAATTAATTTTATCGAGTAATATGAGCAAGTTTTATCTATAAAAGGAACGCGCCTTATATATTCTTTAAATTAAGCAATATTTTCACAAATATTTTTAACGAACGTGCTAACAGTTACCTTTTTACGACTTAAGAGTTCAAGACACCACCATAATACAACGTCTAAACAACTTATTCATTCTGTGCACTTAGTATATGTCAGCCATTAACGTAATTAGGGTTCATTTGGAGATTTCGTGTAAAAATTAAATTGCCCAGCTTTTCCTATTCATTTTAACGTCATACAGTTATTTTTAAGAATCATAAAAGAGTGTCTGCTTACTGTATTTTTGTACACTAATACGACATCCAGTCACTGTAAAGTTATATAAAAGTGATCAAATTGACTGAAAATCGTTTAAGAGTGCATTTTGTCACTCTTACACGACCATCACGTAAAAGTAGTTCCCGCGACTCTAATACGATTAATAACGGTGTAAAAGTTTAATAGGCGTTACTAAGACTGCACCGCTAAAAGTCGTATAGAAGTCGAATAAGATGTCTAATACGACTAAAAAGTCGTATAAAGTTATGAGACACTAAGCCGTATTACATAATGAAATTACTTAATTACGAGGTTTATAGCACTTCGAGTAGCGTTAGTTTCACTTATGCGACTAAAATGTTTGTTGGGAATGTCTACATCCCTTAATTTCTTAAATTTTAATAAAGGTCTACAGCTAGAGAAGATACACCAGTTATTGCTCTCAAGCAATTTTTGGACAGTAGAAGCTCTTATTATATGTGTAGAGTTACCCCATAATAATATGTCATACCTCAAAACCAAACCTACATAACCATGACAGACATTGAGGGCGGCTTCTGCATTAGCTGTGTTTCGTAATTATTTAAGACATAATAACACAAATCTATTTAATTTGCTGCATATCGCATTGACATTGTGATTCCCAGTTTGAGTTAATATCTAACTCTAATCCTTAAAAATCTCTGGTAAACAATGTTAATTTTTTCTGGTTTTGTTTATAATTAGAAGCTAATCAGTCAAGTGATGTTAACAGTTTCATTTATTTCTTCATTAGGCGTGTTTTTATTATTTTCCGGTGTAATTACGGATACGTCATCAGCAAAAAGTACGGATCTATGGTTTGTACTTGTACAGTCAATCATTGACATACAAAAGGAACAACACCGGTCCTAAACCACTCCCTTGAAACACCCCTGATGTGTTACGTTTGAATGGGGTTCTATGTGTAACAGTGATTAGATTTTCATCTATATGGGATATTTTGACGCACTGTTCCCTGTTTTAAAGATAACTTTGTATCGGTTTTAGATCAGGGCGACGAATGCCATATCGCTCGTATTTATCGAGGGGCGTTTTGTGATTCACCAGATCGAATGCTTTTTTCAATCAATCAATTGTATAGTAATTTCATCATACTCAACGGATTTTTTGTTATTTAACAAGTTTATAATACGAAAAACATCTATAGCTAAACATGGATTTGAATAGAAAGAAAGAAAGAAGAAAGTTTCGAATTGTTTGATGATCAATCACAGAAAATTTCCGACTTTTACCATTAAATGGTAAATATTACAAAAAGGTTTTACTGGCAAATCTTACGATTTACCGTAGTTTGGGCTTTTACACTAATATATACATAAATATCTCTTAGCATATACATTTTTAACTCCATACCTCTAAATCAGCCCCTGCTAAAACAGCCGTTCTGAGATCACAGTTCTGTAAGTTCGCGTTCTTCAGTGTTGCTACACGTAAATTAACGCCCGCCATGTTGCTACCCTCCAGATTCGCACCTGCACAAGTAAGTCTTTATGATGGAAATAATGAACGGAATATTTACTAACGATATCATTATGTATGGAGGGTAGAGTTGAGGAGCGCCATCTCTGTATTTTATATCCATAAAGTGGCCGTCAAGTGTATATTTTGGTAGCGCCACCATAGCTAGAAGGGGTAGTAACAAGAAAGGAGAAGGGGCGCTTTTCAAAATGAACCCTAAATAGGATTGTGTAATCCTAAATTAATTAGAAGACATCTCACTAATTTTTTTTCATCAATCATCTTTTCATGGACGCCGGTTGGTTAGTTTCATATGTTTACTTTTTTTTTTATTAGATATGCACAATTTCAATCATTGTTGTGGTTCCACATACAATTTTAATTTTGACAATACCAAGAACTTATCATATCGCCATCTAGTAGCCAAAATATTAACTCTTTTATCCTATACTAGCGCCATTCTGGTCGGTCATTGAACTACATATTTATTTACTGCTTTCAGCTGAACAATTTTTTGGTTGGCTCCTAATAAAAGATGGTGCTTACCTCTAACCTCCACAGACATATGATATGATAATAATTAATGCAAGGGTAACACATATATGAGTTTAAATCATGTATCTACTACACTAATGTGTCTTTGATTTTTACTTAATATTGCTTTTGCCCGCGGCTTCGCTCACGTAATTTTTTTTTTTTTGTTATTATTTTTTTTCTGGATGAAAAGTAGGTACCCTTATGACCTTTGCTGTATCCTTGGCAATGTGTATGCAAAGTTTCATGATGACCGGATGAACGGTACGACAGTGCATAACATATGAACAAACAAACATTGTAAGAAGAAGATACTCACTCACAAAACAAATAAAATATAAGTATTTGCAACCTACTTCGTTTTTATATCATTTACAACTAGGTGTTTGCCGCAGTTATGAAGAATATTGTATTGAAATTCAATAGTTTTAGTCTGTTATCGGATGTACATAATTATATCATCGTATAATACGGTGTACTGTGGCCCGGCCTGACATCTTAACCTAGTAGAGCTATGCTAAATGTAATAATCATTACCTTTCAAGTTCACTCCTTCCATGATAGCTCTTGATCCAGCTGGATCCTCCATATTGCAACTTTTTAAATTGGCACCTGAAGTTAAACAAACAGGTCCATATATTTGTATGGCATTCAAGACACAGAGTTGCACTAGACCGAACGAATAATAATGGAAGCCAATCCGAACCGAATTTATCATCATAATCCACTGCTGGACATAGCTACCCTCAATGAGTTCCAAGAAGAACGGTTCGAAGCGGCTTACGTCCACCGACAACCCGCGGCATCTTTATAAGGTCGTCTGTCCATCTTCCTGATGGACACTGAGGTATTTTAGACGAAAAGGCGTTCAGAAATTTCGTGAACGCTGTCCATCGGACGTGACGATTGATCTCTTTCTCGAAGTAAAACCTACCCAGTTGGACTATTTGTCCTAGGTATAAAGGCAACAAGTTCAAGATAATATATGAGTTCTCAACCATTAGGCACATCATGGAAATTTGACATAACCTTTGTCTTTTGAGGTCTATGCATCGTGCTGAGATCTTCTGTTACTGTTTAAACAGTAACCACTATAGCTAATAATAAAGGAACGGCTTCGCAGTATACTAAATTGACGTCACACCTTACAGTGCTCTCAGTGTATATCGGAACACACACTTAATTGTTAACGATAACATAATTGTAGGAATACCTTCCATATTGGCACATAAAGCTTTGACACCCAACAACTGGGCGCCCTCCAAGTTGGCGTGGGATAAGTCGGCTCGTTCAAGACAGCAGTGTGACAAATTGGCACCGCTCAAGTTGCACCGTGACAGACAAGCATACTGAAATTATTTAATTAAATATTAACACTTTTCTTAAAAAAATTAAGAGATCAATTGGAGATGACTAGTAAAAATAAAATCGTCGCCTAAGGAAAACGCCCCCTCCATGCGATTTTTTTTATATTGTGAAATGGCATAGGCCTTTGTCTTCCAACTCACCTGATGGAAAGTGTCGATGAAGACGAAGATGGTAAACGCCTAACCAAGAGAAAAATATACCAGTGTGTGTGGTGCGTGCGAGAAGAAACATAGTTCCGGTTGTTGTCCGACCGCAGACGTTTTATTTGAGAATTTTATTCTAAAAGAACAAAGTAATACTGCATGTCCTAACTCTCTTATTCTGATCAACTGACAGATGAGAATTTCAAACCTTATATATATACAGGGTAAGAAGGTAAGGCAAAGGGTAAAGGCAAATACTGAAATAGTGTATTCAGACTATCATTCTGAGTCGAAAATCATTGGAATTTTCGACCCGCAATATATATTTTTTTATTTTAATTTTTTTTGGTTAAAAGTGATATCAAAATGAATAAAGAGAACCAAAAAAAAAATACCGAATACGGCCAAAAACTGCAATGTAATCAAACAACATTTAAACATTTTATGCAATCAGCTGGCCTTGACGACGCCGAACGTTTAAGGTCATTTACCGTACCGCACAAAAAGAAAACCTACGTATGTAACGCGTACATTAGGGCCTAATGAAACTAATGACTATAAATCCTTAATCTCGCATTTTTATGATGAACTGACGTTGATAAGTATAAACATAAAGAGGTTTTTGTAAGTTTTTCGCATGGCTCAAACTTACATGCTGTATAATGTTTTATTGGTTAATTTAACAGTCAACACACGATGCGTTTTTGTTGACAAACATTGCTTTACAAGATATAAGTACATGAGATTTTATAGAACTACCTTAAAGTCTTAAACTACTAATATAATATATAAAGCAGGTGTTGGTCTAAGTTTTTAGATTTCAAATGTAGAAAAAGGCTTAATGATAGCACTGCAGTGTAAGCTAGAAGTACATTTACAAGTACATGAGTACACACTCAATAAGTACACTTACATGTGTAAGTGTACTTACTGACAAAATGAATTAACCTTCGAATCTTGTTTTATATACTGTTAAATAAAAAACATTAAGGGAATGAGTCCACTTACGAAAGTTTAATAAAAAATAAGTTAATAAAACCATGAACTGTCGTTTATATATTACTAGCAACCCGCCCCGGCTTCGCACGGGTAGAAATTACACACCTAAATCTTCCTCATGAATCACTCTGTCTATTAGTGAAAACCGCATGAAAATCCGTTCAGTAGTTTTTCAGTTTATCAGGAACAGACAGATAGACAGACACGGCGGGGGACTTTGTTTTATAATATGTAGTGATGGGGAAACATTTACCTTAAAATTTATATACCTCAGGTCCAGCCTATTTAAGTCAGCGCCACATAAATTAACTCCTTGAAACCTCAGCTCCAATGATGTGGATGTCATTACTATGGACCGTACAACATCCATTCGAGTCAAGGCTTGATTTGAACCACAACTGTTGTGTGATTCCTCTATTAATTTGTTTAGTTGGGGAGTCATGGAGTCAATGCCTGGAAAATAATGAAAGAATGTAAAGATCAGTTTGCGTTAGGTTGCCTCTTTTGCTCATTTGATACTGAATTATTCTTGAAGTTGCCTCATCGAAAATTTTATTCATGCCAGAGCAAGATTGTAAATTACGGCATTGGAGGTGCCTGGCAAGCATATCTCATTGTTGAGGGTGTTCCGTTTTCATTCCGTGTCTATAGTCATTTATTCAGGTTTATCTTGGGCTGTTGTCATCATTGGAGTTTACGAACCTGCGCTGAGTGATGGGTTTTCTCTCTTCAATTACCATTTAACCAATTTTCAATAAAAAGGGTTAGTTTGTAAGGTATTTAACACCATAACATAAACAAGACTAAAGAAGTGCAGATGACAAACACTGGTGAAATAACGGTGCGTGTAATGCGTATAATAATACTAGCAACCCGCCCCAGCTTTGCATGGGTAGTAGAGACATCTTCAACAATCATCATCATATTTCAACCAATTTACACAAAACGTTAACAAATTATACACCTAAATGTTCATTGGTGAAAACCGCATGAAAGTCCATATGCAGATATATAATTATTTTATATTTGGTTTACATGCAAAGTTTATTTGCATTATGCTTATATATTATGTACTAATTATGGTGTAGATACTTTAAGAAATGTCTCCACAAGATATTAAAATGTAAAAATATGCTAATAAGCTGTAATTTACTCATTATTTTAATTTAATTGTATATACTATAGATACGTGGTGTCATATTTTAATTTACAGAGTAATATATTATATAGACAGTTGTATGAATTACATTAAATTTTTTTATTAATTATGATGATGATCCCATTTAATTAATTTTGACAAAAACAAATGCTTAAAATATATAAAACCCCATTAATGTCAATAATTTATTTTATACTAGCATTTGCTTGCATTTTCATGTAATGTTATTTCTCAAAAATAGACTACTACTTTAGAAATCATTTTAATTGTTTTTTTGTTAATTATGAATGAGGTTACTTACAGTGTTAAGACAATGAACAGACAATTACTTTCACATTTACAGTATTATACTCTGTCTATTCATTTACAGTTTGATACATAGTCAATTGTGGTGACATTACACATTGCTGATTCAATTAAAAATAATAATACAATTTTATTTAATAGGAAGTTTCATTGATATAAAGGGGCTTGTTGCTAAGCGGTAACCGAGTACATTAGCACATTACAAGGTTAAGTAATACTAGCCAGGGTACTATTAGGGTGGTGGTTCTTAACACATTGAGAGCCCTCCATGCCTCGGAAAGCATGTCAAGCCGTCGGCCACGGTTGCCATATGAACATCTGTGGCATTTGTACGGGTCTAACTACATAACTTTGATATCGCCTAGAACTTGGGTGGTGGAGGTCACTGAAAGCCAACCCCAACTTAGTTGGGAAAGGCATGGAGAATGATGATTCATCAATTTAAAAAAATAACTTAAAGTGAATTTTAGCTAAATACACTGAATTCGTTTAGTATTATATTACCCATGTTAAATATTTTATACACAAGAATTGATTTATTAAAGGTACTGAGGACTCAGTGATGAATCTAATGTGTATCATCTATCATTTATTCATCACTTGAATTTCAAAATTTTAACATTATTTATGTCAAACACAATTACATACATATATTCATAACTATCAAAAATTTTGAAAAAAAATTAGATAATACAGTATCATGATCTCAATGAAATGTAAAAAAGTTATTGAAAATTTAAATAGATGACATTTCACCTCCCAGCAAGATAAGTGTCATATCACAAAAAAGTGCCATATCACATGTTAGGTATGTTTTAACATTTTTATAGAATTGAATAGCAAATGTTGCATTTGGTCAGCTGTAAAAACATCATTATTGGCTCAGTGAAAAAGGGAACTTTGTTCAATTCACAGGCATAAAAGTCATGTTTTCTCAAAATAGCTATCATATTGACATATTTTTTGCCGGGAGGCGATATATATATTTTTGTAACTAAGCATATTAAAGTTTAATTTTACAAACTAAAAAAAGAAAATAAGAAATGGACCGAGTAATGTTGGGATAATTGTGTTATAAGAACGTTGATATGCATCAGACAAATTTCAAAACTCAGATATTCTTACCATAGAAAACAGCTTCTTCCATAACACCTCTAGGGTTCACATGCTTATCTAATATCACATTGCCATGCCTCAAATAGTTCAAAATAGGTTCAAAATATTCAGGGCTCCTGTCAATCAAGTATGCTCCAGTCGGATCCACAGCGCTGGGATTCATTAAGTACACATTTTTATCATCTGCAAACATTCTAGCAAGCATAGACAATGGTTCTTTGGCTAGAAGTGTCGCTCGCGATGTGGTAAAGTGCCTACCACCAACATTTAGAGTAATCCAGTCAGTAACAGCCCTCTCTTCTTGAGAACCAGATCTATCACCTATGGTCAAATCTTGCAAGGAACTAACAACTATATCACAATCCTCCTTGTCGTCTGAGTCAAGACATAAATATATTTTGTCATCATCTCTAATTACTTCTACGTCTTCAATTTCACAGTTATTCAAATATAATTTAAAATTTTCATTATTCAATTGGAAAATTCGGGATATCATCTTTTTAAATCCTTCAAACGTGTCTTCCACTGCCACAATTTTACCATGTTTGTTATCTTTGTTTACATAAACGAAAACTCGTTTCATAATAGGCATATATTTACTTAAAAGGTGAATTTCAACTTAAAAATCTTTGTAAAATCAATACGGACTGCAAACTTAGTGTATTTATATACTGATAATGACAATGACAATTGACACTATTGACAGTGGCTGACAACCCATGTTGCCAGAGGAATTTGTTAATTACCTTTTAAATTTACATAATTTCAAACAAGAAAATTAATATTTCCAATTTTTTTAGAACTTTTGTGTATTGTTAATAATATCAATTTTCATTTTTAATGGATTAATTCTGCCCATCAGTCCTGTTAAATGTCTTGGTCTGTACATCGACAGTACTCTAAGCTGGCAAACTCAGGTCTCAAACGTGAGTCAGAAAGCAACTAAAGTCTTGCTTGCGTAGTCTGTATCGTTTGAAATTTTTCTTCCAACATAGTGTTTGTATACAAAGATGTTGCTTATACAGTTTTTGGTGTTCCCAGTAGTCGATTATGGTGATGTGAGATCTACTCAACAAACTAAACCGACTTCTCAACAATTGCATTCGATGCATATTCAACCTGCGAAAATATTTCTACTTATCGTTGCCAACTATCATGGTTAATTGTTTAAAGGCCTTGACTACGTTGTACTCTCTTCTCTACTATCCCAACTCCCCTTCTTACCTAGCGTCCCATTTTCAATACCTTTCCTCTAATCATGCCAGAAATCTGCACTTTTCTATCTTCTTCTTCTCCTTCTTATTTATCTTCTTCTCCTTGATATTGTCGAAAGTTTACGCGAATGTTACACATTGAAATAAAACTATTTTTCACGGATTCTATCGCGATTTATTTTGAGTTATTTTACTATCTATACTGGTCCCGACGTTTCAGTTGCTTTTCAGCAGCCATGGTCACGGGTAGACTAAGATGGTGGTCGTCTCATGTATCGAAGTGCAAAGTTATCTCAAAGTAAACGAAGTACCCGAAGTTCTTCTCCTTCTTTGTCTCTCCCATGATTCCAGTATAGTCCATTCTTAATTCACTGGCCAAGCAGTGAACCTCTGCAATGCGCTCCCACTAGAAATCAGGATGTCCACCACCACACCGACAAACTTTCAAACTTAAAGTACGACAACTACATAGACTTTTTGGCAGAGTCATCTCAATAATTATTTGTAAGTGTATTGTATGTATTTATATGTATATATGTATGTGTAAATTGTATATATAGTATACGTAACTATGTAGGTTTATTTATGTTATACATTCTTTATATTATATTCTCTTATTTTATTATTTTTTTAAATTTACAATTCTTTATTTCTATTAAACACCAGCCAGTGCCATCGCCACTATGCGAGATAACGAAGCCCTCGAACTTATCATCCAATAAATTCAACGTTTCCCGTGCAGTATGGAAAGTGGCGCCCCTGTTGGATTCACATGTTTATCTATCACCTACCTAGGTCACAAAAAAATTGTTATACTAATTTTCGCGTTCTATAATCTAATTCTGTATTTAAACGGGAATTGACGCGATCACGAAAAGGTATTACATACCTCTGAATTGTCTGACGTTTCGACCAGGTTGCACTGGCCGTGGTCACAGGCTGACTCAGAGGTAATCCCTTTTCGTGATCGCGTTAATTCCCGTTTAAATATATAGTTTAAAAAATTGTTATCATCGTCCAATATCGGTTGCCATTGTGTCGCTCCGATGTTAATAAAAAAAACCCGGAAAAGTCCGAGTCTGACTCGCGCACCGACGCTTCCGTAAGCAAACAAACTTATATGTAGATAGTGCTTCCATCTCGAGAATCAATTCTCGAAGATTTTTTCCTCTCTTTTCCGAAAGACAAACTTAAGTTTGCGGTTCTGAAAATACTCTCCCATACATTGATGTACGACAATGTCAACTTTCCAACCGCAAAATGTAAGTTTGTTATCATAAAAACTTATACTTTACTTGCTCCTTATCAAATTTCATGATTCTAGGTCAATGGGAAGAACCCTATAGGTTTTGATTCACCTGCGAAATGTTCAAACTTGGCCAATCCTACGGCTTAAATAACCGTATCTTTTGATTGCGTTGACTTAGAAGATTGATTTTTTTTAAAGCTTTAAGGGACCGCAGTCATAAGTATTTGGTCTTAATTTCAACTTGATGTGTCCACGGGTTTCTGAGAAAAAGGGTCTTGACAGGCAGACAGAGAGATGGACAACAGAGTGATCCTATAAGGGTTAATTTTTTCCTTTTGAGGAGCGGAACCCTAAAAAGTAAAGTTAAGTTAATCTGGGCAGTTATAGATTTAGTATCAGCTGGTATTTAGGTTCCATACTTCTCTGTAGAACTTCTATAAAAAAAGGCTCACTATGAATGTTTTACTAAGATGAACTGTTCTGTACTGACCTATACAACAGAATTACTTTCTATTTGAGGCCACCCTCGAGTATTCGAATGCAATGTAAATTTTTTGGGATCAATTCTCAAACAGTTAATATTCGTTTGGATAACCCTTTGTCCAAACGAATATTAAAAATTAAATCAAGGCCAAGTGAAGTCGATCGCTCGAAAAATACAGATGGCCATCGTAAAAATTTATCAGCCTGTGATCTTTGGATGTATTGTTAACAATCTGAGGTAACGTCACTAGACAAACCAAAACACCTACTCTTCTACGTTAGTAGTCTTTTCTACGTCAGAGTGTACTACTAGGACACAGTATATGTATCTAGGACTAAACTATGACTAGGAAAACCTAAGAAATAAATAGAACCGTCACATTAATCTGAACTATTAATATTATAAAGAGGAAAAGTTTGTAAGTTTGGACTACTGAAATTATATTAGCCTGTAGATGCTATAAGCTCTTTCTATTGAATCCGTGTCGTAGCCAGGGCAGGTCGCTAGTATTTTATAAAATAGTAATATACTCATTTATACTTAACAGATGATTGGTCTGGACTCGACCACACGAGGGAGACTACAAATGCGTTGGTATGACGACATCAAAAGACTGGAGGGAAACTGCTCAAGACCGAGAAAGATGGCATAAAATGAAGGTGGCCTACACCTTAGCCATTGTCAACCACTTCATTTAGGTTGAAAATGGCTAAAGAAGAAGAAGGTCTGGACTCTGGTATGATTTTTATACGTGATTCGTTTTAGTTCGATCGACTAATGATCCAGACAATAAAATATAAAAACATAGCTGTCACCAGTCACAGAAAAATGAGGTCAGTTGACTATTACCTTTTCTTACCGTAAAGGCCATTTCCCAAGTGACTGGCTTTAGGTTCCCGGAAGCTTCCTTCTTAGGGTATACCCGGGTCCCCTGCAATATACCCACTTGTGATGGACCACTTCACGGTTAGCTCCGGTGAGTGATGACCCGTGGGGATTTCCACACGATAAAAAGAAATCGTGACTGGCGGTGATTAAGCCCGCTAAGGTACTTGACCTACATGAATTTTGTTTAAGTTGTTCACATGCTGAGGTTGCAGTTGTAAGAGCGCGCGTCGGATCAAAATGCGCGTTAGCATGTGGACAACTTATGTAAACAAAATTCGGATATCTATACCTATTAATTTGTGTACCTATATCTAAATTAGCGCTACACCTGTCATCTGAACATAGCGAAACCTGTAAAACGTTTTTCTGACCATTTTCTAATACTGTTGCATAAATAATGATGGTATTCACAAACTATCTAGTTACCTTATCTCGTGTTCCTTGCGGCAAGATGCATCATATTAATCCACGTTCATCACTGACACAATTTGGGTGTAATTGCAGGAAGGTCGCTGGAACTCAAGCTATGATTGCCATGATGTCGTTAGTAATTTTGCAGGCATTGCAGCTCTGTAATAACCACTTTAAGTCACCTTAATAAAGCAGAAGCCGTGTCAATTATAACAAGAATCAGAAAAATATTATAAATTCTATCTTTTTGCTGAAATATTCGTGTTTGTATTGCTTTTAGTGCAATTATCTCCTTATTCAGTTCATAGATCAATTATTAACCCAAACCGTGTTTTACTTTTAATTTTACTTATACATGTTTTCTAGTGCCTGTTACATGTTTTTTTAAAGTATCAAGGTGGCTATTAATAAAATAAGCCCACAGCTTGCTAGACAGTTAGTGTACTTGTAGACCCCTCATTAATTCTCTCTAACCCTTCGCTTTAATTGGTCCCCCATATGCTCAATTGGATTTAAGTCCGGACTTTTATCTGGCTATGGTTATACCTCAATACTCATACTGAGGCATTTACTATGGCTAGGGCTGCCATCCGTCCGGGTTTCCCCGGATTTGTCCTAGTTTAGAGGGCGTCCGGGGAGCGTCCGGGCGGGGTTTTCAAAAAGTGTCCGGGTAAAACCCAGACACTTTGTGCCAGGGGCAACTTATAATTGATGAACAAGCTGTTTACTTTAATAAAAAAAATGGAATCGGCGTTTTTTTTAAGGTGTCCGGGAAAGGATCTCGATTTCATACATGTGTCCGGGATTTTTGAAGAGTTTGTCCGGCGTCGGCAATTTAAGTGATGGCAGGCCTAACTATGGCCAGCTAACAGTCCGGACTCAAGATGTGTGTGCACGGGTATTGTCTTGCATCAGAACGAATTTAGGACTTATTCACTATTCAAATTGAATCGGTTAAGGTCTGATGACGTCCTTGATGAGGAGTAATGAGTAATGAGGAGCTCAATTTTACCGTGTAATCCCACCCCAAATCATTACGTTGAGACCGCCGAAACGGTCAACTTCATAAATGGATGCAGTGTATTATATAGCATAGGCAATTTAGACATGTGGACGTCGCCACCAGAACAACAGCAATCTTGGACACAAAACAATTTAATAATAAAGCTTTCATTTATTAAATGCGATAACGATGTTGTGACTCATATCAAATAAAGTTAACTAAGTCTTAGAACCCGCAATGTCTTTTACCAAAAGTACCTACATATAATGCAGATAGCAATATACTATTTTTAACAAACTAGGCAGAAATAATTTAAAAATGTCACGTATTCAATCGACGACGACAGAGCAGGATGAATCCAGAATGCCCCGTTGGTGCGCTCGCGTACGTATACGTACCGCTATATATACAAGTTCACGTTTATACCTTTGGCGGCGTACCCTCCTCTTTTTTACTATTCAGCTAACACTATACTAGAAAATTTATGATTTTAGTTACAGAAAACCTCCAGCTTAAAGTAAAGACCTGCACCTGCGATTTTAAACTTTTGATTTTGAAGAGAAAGGTAGCTGCATTGTTGACAGATATTTCAAATGTATTATAACAAAAATCCTTTGGTTATATTTATGAAAATGATCGAGTCTTGTATGTTTAGTATTAATAAGAGGCTATCGATCGAAAAATTTAGCTTTAGGTACAGCAGGTATCTAATATTTACTTTTAAGTTAATCAACAATATTAAATGCAAATAGCTTACAGAGGTAGCAGGAGGGGTTTGTAAATACTTATATAACACGCTCTTTATTTTACGCTACACATTTTAGTTTTATTATTTACTAGCTGTGCCCCGCGGTTTCACCCGCGTAAGTCCCGATGCCGTGGAAATATCAGGATAAAAAGTAGCCTGTGTGTTAATCCAGGTCTCCACCTACCTACATATCAAGTTTCATCGCAATCGGTTCGGTAGTTTTTGCGTGAAAGAGTAACAAACAAACATACATCCTCACAAACTTTCACGTTTATAATATTATAGTAGGATGTAACTTTAAGTCTCTAAGCTTGAACGATTAATGTATGACTAGAGGTTACTTGTTAGTCGAATTTCAAGATGTTTGGTTTATTTCATTGGCCAGTATAACTCGAACTATCATTGTATAGACTTATATACAATGACAGGTCAACATAAATACTGGACGCGTGTAGTTTGATGTAGCCGTGTTTACGTACGTTTTTAAATTAGTGACACTTATTGTTTAAAAGTTTTAGCTTTCTGCACTTCGTGAAATTAACTTTAAATATTCCAAATTTCACGTTCCTGCGATTACGACATTTTCTTAAAAATGTGTTCAAAGAATTGTTAGGAACAGTCTCACAACCACTGATATAGAATATGAAAATCACTAGCTAACAGTAACTGCCAAGTTGTTCGTACCACTATTTGCACTCAAGACACTCGTTCTTGTCGTATTCCTACCCTTTTATAACCCCACTATTCGTTAATATTTATCAATCGACCAATAGTATTGCGTTACCGGTATAACCAGTCAAAATAATGTCTATTAACTTATTTTTATTAAATAGTGAACTGTGTTATCATCTATTATAGTTTGTCCCTATTTTTAATAATAAATAAGAGTTTTTAATGTGGCAACAACAGAATTCTCTGCACGTATTAATATAACTTAACCTAGATTAAACACGACAACACACAAGACGTTTTAAAAGTTAGACCATTTCACATCTAAAATTGACAGCTGAATCTAAAATTATCAGCTAACTTAAAAATAAAACTAAATGCCCGTTTCATGTACACTCGTGTTCCTATTAAATCGTAGTAAAGTTAGAAAACGCTGCTTTGGTCGAAACTCCAAGAAATAAGTGTTCTTTTTGGATATAAAAGAAGTCAGTTTTGTTTTGGGTTTTATTTAATTATCCAACTATTACAAAATATTACAGAAACTTAACTTTTACTAAAAATAAGCCGACGAGTGTTGCTTGAGCGTGGTGGCCTTGGCGGGCGAATGGTTCTACATCCCGCATGCTTTAACTTTTCAAATCCAATTCGCTATCATCGAAAACGTCACGGCACACTCCATCAGGTTGTAGTTTTTGGCCTTCTGGGCAATTATCAGGAACCTGGATTATGGCTCGTTGATCAGGCAACTCAGTAGCAGGTGTAGGGTTGGAGGCTCCAATCAGAGATGGTGGTGGTAGAAGTCTTGATGTTGTAAACACCTACGTAAGAACAAAACAATTTTTGGTATACAATTTGAATTTTATAGAAAGTATCTTATGCATATAATATATTTTTTCCATCCCTCGGGAACACTGCCTCTTTTCTGAATGAGAGATACTCTATGTCCTTCTTTGAATCTCGATGTATGTGCAAAATTTCGTGAAGATAGGATGGACATTACGGCAGCACATGAAATACGCACATACATTTAATCATAATAACAATGTATTTATTGTTCACAAGTAAGAGTTTACAAACATAATTGCTCATAATTAATCACCAATAATGCACTGCTGATACTTAAAAAGGGAACCCTGTGCTATAAGTACCAGCAACTCTTTATATTATGGCACAGTTTGCTAATACAATGCTTCAAATTTACCGTAGGACGTTAGAAACAGAAATTCTGTAGCTACCACCGCTGAACAAAAATACAATTAAGACTAGTTGGTTAACTATTGACATTGAATTGAACATTATAATTTTTAATAGTTGTGAAAACAAATGTTCATTAATTGAATAAGTTGTTTATAGTAAGAAGCCTTTTACATTGATTAATAAATTAGATTAAATCTGATAAATTTTTTCTCTTATTAGGGTAAAATCAGCTTTTCCCTCAAGAATGAAATTGTTGTGTTCAATCTTAATATTATTTATATTTTATCCTTTTTTTATGAAATGACTTCAACTAATGCATTTTGTTTACATTGTAAAACCAGACATTATGCAATACTTCTCATATTTAACTTTGTACTATACTTTGCCTTCAGAAAAGCTTGTGTAAAAGTATTCCAGTTTGTAAGTAATTTTGTCTTCTATATAGTTTAAATATCTGTTTATTTAAATGGTCTATAAAAAGCGTTTAAAGAAAAGTCAAAAGGTTATTGTTTGTCAGACACAGCCAGATTTAATAAAACTAGAGATCGCGTGGTGGTCGAATTTCGACCATGGTTTATTTCATTGGCCAATATTACTTGACCTGTCATTGTATAGACTTTTGTACCATGACAGGTCAAAATATATACTGGACACTCATAGCTGTATGTACCCGTTTTTGCATGTTTTTTAACTTTGTAGCAAATATTGTTCAAACATTTTAGCATTCGTCACTCTTTATAAACTATAAGTGTGCGAAATTTCATACTCCTCCGTCCGCCCAATTTTCGTAAAAAGGGATCCAAAGATTTCGCTTCACGTATTAATACATAGATAAATAGAGTTATCACATTCGATTAAAAAAAATGATAACTGCAAACTTCTAGCCTGTTACGTGAAAAGGAGTTAATTACGTTGTATTTTAATTATGGTTTTTGAACTTCGGAATGATCGTATTTTCATAAATTGTACCTGTTACCGACAATAACTGTCTGCTTTTTCAAACACCCAGAGGTCAGACCTCCAATTTCACATTGTTTAATAGGTAAAAAAATACTTACAGATAAACTAAAGAGCAGGATAGTGACCAGCATAAATTTTAAGCTCCACATGTTGAATAATAAAAAAATGTTTTGAGATGTTTTGCGTTCGGTTTGTCACAAATAAATGGTAGTGAAGGGATGTCAACTGCGAGATATATAAATACTATTTAATAATTCATTTGTGGTTAATTACCTATTGTATTTATCGTGTGTACCTACCTATGTAATCAATAAGACGAACGATCATTTTATTGTTACAGTACACAGTGAACAATTGTCGTGATTCCACGTTGACTTAAATAAATTACATATAGGTTCAAAGATTGTAGTCAAGGAACTAATACGAGTATTGATTTATTTAAGTGTTTTTTCTGTGATGATGCTTCGGACTGATGCATTTGAAAGGTGGCTATACTTCACGTCAATTACTAATCTAGCTACGTCAGTAACAATTACCGCTATGAAGAGTTGCACCTATACCTGTTAGCGATAGTTGTATAATTATGTCGTGGCCATTGTTGGACACATCATAAAGTGATCAAATTTAAGATCTGGCCACCACATAAACATCTAATACATCAGCGCTAGAATTATCATAGCACGTTGCTGGATGAATACTACACAATTCAGCTTGTCTTCGCTAAATGGCACTAAAGCATATTTTTTGCTGTTTATGGATGTCGCTTACAATATGATTCCACGTAAAAAAACATAAATTGGAATAAACGTGCAACGTACAAAAATAAATTTGAAAATGAGATAAGAGATGTAAATAAACAACAAGTTATATTATGTATCGAAATGCAAACAGAAATGTAAATGTTATCTTAACGCATTTTACTGTAAGCTAAGATAATTTAAATTATACAACATTTTTAAGGCTCCTCCTACGCACTGTCATGTTTTGGTATATACAACAAGCTGATGAACATAATCCACAAGCTCTGGGCCAATAAGCGTAGATACTAATGAACAGACAGATGACAAAAGGACGTTTATAACTTTTTATATATTGATGAACATAATCCACAAGCTCTGGGCCAATAACCGTAGATACTAATGAACAAACAGATGACAAAAGGACGGTTATAATTTTTTATAATTTCTTTTATAAATACTATTTTACGTTCGAAGCGAAATTTTGCTGAAATCTATCCTACAGGAACCGTACATTTTCTGGGGTAAACAGTAGCCTAAAGAGTAACAAGTATCCATCCATTCATCATCACAAACTTTCTCCTTTATAATATTAGTAAAATTAGTAAGATTTACAAATGAACCTAATTAGTAACATTACGAAAATTTAATTCAAACTTTAATACTTTAACACAATCGAAGTGTATACTTAATATTCGTATGAGACATACTATCCTTTTGCTTCGATCGGATTATCCCAATCGTAATCATAGGTGAACTGATAGTATAAATTAGATAATAAATATTAATAGTCATGGCCAACTACTTTCACGCAAACTTCATCCAAAATATCTTTAGCTAGATCGATGTCAATATTTCTGGCAACGTGCCCGTCGCACACGGACAGTCGTGAGGACAAAGTTTACAGTAAACATCTAATGGTATCGTACCCAAATATGGGGAGACTGACTGAACGATTGAATATACACTATTACTACAATCAAAATAGTTAACCACATATAATTAAGAAAGTTATGGTTTAAATAAATTGTATCGGTAACCAATACACCATTGGTGTTTTTGCAGATTTGTAGACTTTGTGAGCTTCTGTTGACTTGAGTCAGAAAAACGGAATATGTTGGCTTCATAGATCCGAATTTTGTTATTTGAATATAGATGTCATCAAGGAAAAGGCGTGGACAATCTTGGTCGGGGCTCTTTCACAGTCACAGTATATTTAATTTAATTATACAATCTAAATGCAGATTATGTATTCAAAATGTCTAAGTGAACGATGAATTGTCTTTAAATGACTGGTGAATTAAAAATTCATATAAAACTATAACACTCGCTTACCTGACCCGCATCCCGATCGCTTATCCAAGATTTAGACGACTTAATATAATATCTGAAACTGAGATTGGAATTGAATATTTCAATCTCATTTATCATTAATCGTTTTCGTTTAATTTAAAAAATATGACATCATATTATACATAAATAGACATAAAATATATTAATGATTTTATTGTGCTATAAACCTTCCTGTTGAGAGTCCGTTTTGCAGATTTGTCAGAAATGTATTTATCCTCTGTAGGTTATCATACCATAGCCTCTTGTCCATCGAACGTTTAAGAAGCCCTTAAAATGAAGTCAATATTTCGACTGTGAAGTTGATTTACCTTGAAATTAAGAACTGGCCTTAACAAGAGTAACAAACAAAGTTCCCTATTCATTTCCAAAGTTAAATTAAGGATTACGATTTCAAATGAAACATCTTAAAAGCTATCGAAATACGGAAAAAACAATACTTAAATGCTCGTGAGAAACTCTTATTTCGTTTCCGAAATGTTTGAGGTTTTACGTCAGACCTTCTAAAAGTTGTTATCGGATTGTTTTAAACGAAAGAAGATACACTGAAGAACCAAACGATCAAACTTAAGTTTGCCACGAGTTCGTTTCAAAGATATAAAACCCGGACAAGTAAGAGTCAGACTCGCGCACCGAGGGTTCTGTAGGCAAACAAACTTGTACGTCCATCTCGGGATCTCGGAATCAATTCTCGGAGGTTTTTGCCCGTCTTTTCCGAAACTTAACTTTTCGGTTCTAAAAATACTTCCCCATACACCGATGTACGACAAAGTCAACTTTCCAACCGCAAAATATAAGTTTGTAATCACAAAAACTATTTTTTTATGTGAAATAACAACAAATTAATGACTTTCGGATTTTTTCCTTTCCCTTTACCTTGCTTCTTACCAAATTGTATGATTCTAGGTTCATGGGAAGTACCTGCCCTATGGGTTTTGATGTACCTGCAAAATGTTCAAATTTGGTCAAATCTAAGACTTAAATGGTCTCTAATGGACTTAAATCTTATAATTGCGTTGACTTAGAAGTTTAATTTTTAATAACTTCAAAGGACCGCAGACATAAGTATTTGGTATTCATTTTAACTTGATGTGTCCACGGGTTCTTAGAAAAAAGGTCTTGACAGACAGACAGATGGACAATAAAGTGATCACAAGGGTTCCTTTTTTCCTTTTGAGGAACGGAACCCTAAAAAGGGTAACAATTATATAAAACTTCAGTGTAATATAAAATAAAAGTATCTTCGGCTTCTTTATGTATTTCTCTCATGTCTTGTTGATGGCAAATTTTGATGGGCTACGATGCAAAATGTGGCGCCACAATGGAATGCTTATAATTTGTGGCTAGTTTTACGGTTTTATGGTTCGATTCCCACATTATGACCTATAAAATTTTATTTTACCGATGTTTGGTGGTGAAAGTTAATCTTTCCGACTTTATCATTGTTTCCAGACTTTCCAGAATTTCGTAATAAGGGTATTGTGGCATCTGGGCTTGTACCCACTTGAGTAGATCCTGACTGGACTCCTGGCAGGGGTAGAACAGAGGTTGAGATAGTTATGCGAGGTGCAAGACCTTCGGGGCGGGGCGGTTGTACTAAAGGAAGAGCAATAGCTAATACTATCAAGCTGATGGGATTATTCATATGTCTCTAGCCCGCAACTTCGTTCCCGTGGAAATGGAAATTTATCCCACGGGAACCGTACATTGTTCCGGGATTAAAACTAGCCTTTGTCCTTCCCGTATATAGTCTATCTCCTTTCCAAATTTTATTACGATCCGTTAAGCCGTTTGGTCGTAAAAAGATAACAAATAAACAAAGAAATAGAGTTACTTTCGCATTTATAATAGTACTATGGATAGTCAGGTAATGATATAGTACCAGAGCTTGCAGTAATATGAAGGATCTGGTCGCGTATCTGGTCCTCTTAGTGTGAGATTTTCCCAACCCAAAGGAGAGATTTATCAATTGGTCTAGGTGATCATCCCTGGTGTCTAACCTTAACTGCGATACCCAAGTAGCTCAGCTTATCTGCGTTTGCTTGCCCTATGTATGTCACGACAATAGCTAGTGTAATATTTGTGGTGAAAAGAGACAGAGTTAAAGTATTGATACTTATATAATCCGTGTCATCGATCATCAATATAAACTTCGGAAGAAATCTATTAGATACAATCACATTACGTATTGTGACTGTAATAGAAGATACTGTGACTGATACATTACGAAACTCTTATTAGATTATTTTCGGACCTCAATAAGGGTTAGCGAGGCAAAGTAATAAAATAAAGTGTGACAAATGGATACATGACTTTTTCGTCGATCCAGATAAAGTTTATTTGTATTGCCATTTGTTTTAAGAGTTTCTTCTAAAAGACTAGTTACAGAAGTTGGAATGATTTCTTCTTTATAACAATTTTATTGTAGTATTATTAGAGGACATTTTAAAGCTTGATGTGTGAAATTTCTATTGTGTAAAAATTTTGTATAGAGTAATTTATAGTTTTTTGTGAATTTAAAAGCGGTCTCCTTTTAAGTAATTAGTGCTTTAATAATGAATTTTAATATCTACGTTACTTCCTGTCATTGCTTGTTGATATTATGTGTGTCAGGGCCGGATTTCCCCTTACCCTCTTACTTTCTACCTATAATGCATAAAGAACAGTAGCATGTTTCCCAAACAAGTGCAATATTTGTAGTTAACAGTGTTTTGTTATAAATGGGCTAGTTACAAAGAAGTTGGGAAAAGTTGGGAAAATTAAAAATCTTAAGTTCTAAAATTACGATAGAAAGTCATAAAAGAAAATGAAAAAAAAAATTGATTTCAAAAGTTTCGTTCTTACTTCACATACAAAAAATTAAATTGGTAATTATTTCTGATTTGAAATGTAAATAAAAAAATATTTATAATTTCAAACGTTTCATTTAAAATGACATTATCGCAGAAGCTATACCGTATAAATTAAAAAAGTGTTCTCAATCATCTAATAATTCTAAAAATAGGTACATTTAGAACTGTTTAGCCGTTATGAAAAAACCTACCATTAATTTATTTTATTATCCATAAAATTTGAGCTATCGATTTGCTTTTTTATTTTCTCATATGACTCAAATTGAATCGGCTAGAATTACTCATGCAATTTTCATCACTTTGAACTAACGACAAAATTCTTTGAAGTTTAAGTAGAACGTGAAACATCGTAACATAACCAGTTAAAATTTGATAAAATAATAGGCGATTAATGTAGGTAGGTACATAGCTACGAATGAATGCTTAACTCCGAAAAATATAGAATTCAGCAACACTGTTGTAGCTGGTACAAGGCCAAGTTCTAAGTGACTGGACAAAACCAGTAATTGTGCCTTTATACAAAGGGAGGGGATCGTAGCAGGAGTGAAAAACTATCGCGGTATCAGCCTTCTAAGTGGGTTTAGTAAAATGTATCCTAGAATTTTGATAGAAAAAGTTGTGCATGTAACAAGTAGTAGGATTGTTGATTGGATGTGCAAGCGGGATTCAGAAAAAGAATGGGCTGTACTGATTAAGTCTTCTCCCTAAGGCGCATCACTGAAAAGTTTTAGTAACAAACCAGAAGGTGTTTTGCGCCTTCTTAGATCTGGAGAAGGCTTATGCTACAGCTATCTATGCATGCAGTGGATGACGTTTTGATACGGGTTCTAAAGTCATTCTACATAGATTCCAAACCATGTGCCAGAATAAATGGTGCCTACACGGACCTTGTACTTGAGCACGGCCTTGTTCCTACCTCCATCAGCACTCAAGTGATTGTCATCAACTTATAATGCATGCCTAGCCTTTTATAATCCCACTATTCATCAATATCCTTCAACCTACCAAGAGCATTGCGTTACCGGTAAAACTAGTCATAATAATGTCTATTAACTCATTTTTATTAAATAGTGAACTGTTTTATCATCTAATATAGTTTTTGATGTATGGTAGCGAGAGTTGAGAACGTAAGTAAAATTAATGCCGTGGCAATGCGTTCACTGAGCAATATTTGTAATATAATTGATTTATAGAGTGAGGAATGATGAGGGTTGAAAGCTGCCATAGTTTGGGCATGTAAATGTAGATGAGTGAAGCGAATAGCTAAAGGAATTTACAAGATCCTGTGGATGGGCCAGTCGGTGTCGATAGGCTCGAAAGAAGTATACTGACCAGATCAGCAGTATACCGAAGAAGGGCCGAGTTAAGAGCATCGCCCAGTAAGCACTGACGAACGTGTATGAACGGTTTGATGAATATGAAAGAGGAGCGAGCTGCGTGTCAGGATCGTGGTAAAAGGCGTTCTATCGTCTCTGCCTACCCCGGACGGGGATAAAGCGTGAGCGCGTATGTAATGTATGTATATTGTAAGTATGCAGTTTTATTTAATATTTTCTTTTCCTTTTAAATCCTCTAAAGCGTGGTTCCGAGACGCAACATTTTGCATCCGTCACGAATCCGAAGCGACATGTTGCATCTCGTTCTATCTGTATGTGGTTAGGCGTAATAGTGCTACTTAATTTTAGCCTGAAAGTGCCATAATAACTTGCTTTAGTATTCGGTTTGATAAATAAAAATGATACCAAACTTAATTTTTCAAAGTCTTGCAAGTAAATATAGAACTTAATTTCATGCAGACTGTTGAAATTAAATTATTTATTTAACCTCCCGATAACAAAAGCCAAGAAAAAATAACAGTATAGCATTGCGGACAAGGTTTCAGATCTAAAATGGCACAATTATATCGCTACAAGGGTATTTGGGATTCCGGTTGTATCATGTCAATAAGAGGACTATTGTAGCACATATTATATGTTGTTGGAAAGCAAAGCCTTTGAAATGTAAGGGAGATGACTGGAATGAGACATTATGGAATTATACAATGTACCTCTTGGCTGCCTCGAATTTCATGCCACAGGTATGTGCTGTAATCGTTGTTATCTTTGTTATTGATCTTATATACAGGGTGTCCCAGAAGTGACATTTACTGCCAAGCTTTTTTATTACAAAAAATAATAATTAAAAAAGTAAATATATAATACAGTAGTCACAAGAGTGAAAAGACCGTCACAGTGTGTAGATTCCCTCGATTTTTTTTGAAATGTCTATAATTTTTAAAATACATAACTTAAATGTTTATTTTTTATATTTTGTTTATAACTATTATGACTTAGCCTGTTACCCGATTCTGGCTTGACGTCGACTTCTGGGACACAAAAGGAGGGGTGTTGTAAGTTTGACGTGTCTGTGTGTCTGTGTATCTGTGTGTCTGTGTATATGTGTGTCTGTGTATCTGTGTGTCTGTGTATCTGTGTGTCTGTGTATATGTGTGTCTGTGTATCTGTGTGTCTGTGTATCTGTGTGTCTGTGTATATGTGTGTCTGTGTATCTGTGCGTCTGTTTGTGGTATCATAGCTCCCGAACGGATGAACCGTTTTGAGTACGTTTTTTTGTCTATACAGAGTATAGAGAGTAACTTTGTCCGAATATCCACAATTATTATTATTTGATATTAAAGCCATTGTTTTGGCGGATCAGTTGAAAACCCTCACTGATCAACAAAGTTCTCGGTGTGTTAAATAACTAGTTGACAATGAATACCTTTTAAGTTAATGATCAAAAACATCGACGCGTTTCTGAAATCATCAACCGAAATTAGGGTTTAACTTCAACTCCAACTTTTGATTTGTGGCTTTGTGGACCTACCACAATTTCGCCTATGTCATGTAGGTATCCGGAGGACAAACTATCAAAGGATTTTATGTAGAGCTGTGGTAGAGCCAAAAATAAATTGTATCGTGTATTGTAAACTTTTACAGCCATAATTAAGCTTGAATAAGAGAGCCATTCATGTAAATAAATAGAAAATAAATACAAGTAAAAAATAAACAAAAATTAATATAGGGTTTAACAATGTAGGCCAATAGTGACAACATCCATATGATAAGACTCGTTAAGTTTCTCGAAGTTTAAATAGATAGTGATGCAACAGGAAAAATAAACTTTAATTTTTTTTCCATCACACAAATTTTTTTCAGGTGTATGGATCGAACCGACAGCACTCAGTGCGGAGTAGTGGCGAGGCGACCTTTATCACCCCTTTAACCAGAAAACTAAAAGCGTAGCCTACTTTGTAATTAGAAACCTACGTCCTGATATCAACATTAAGCATTTAAAGATAGCCTTTTAAGTGCTGGTAGAATCAATACCTTTCGGGATAAAAAGTAGCCTTTGCGTTAATCCAGGTCTCAAGCTGCCTATATACCAAGTTTCATTGCAATGGGTTCAGTAGTTTTTGCGTGAAAGAGTAACAAACATCCATACACACATACATCCATACATCCTCACAAACTTTCACGTTTATAATATTAGTAGGATTATATGTTTACTTATTACAAAAATAGAGCAACTCATAAAATAATTTGAATTAACTTAATTTCTCATCAAGAAAATTCATATACTGCCACTTCCTAATATAAAACAGAAGTTTAGAGGGTAATTAGCGAATATACAAGAAGAAGAGACTGCCCAACAAAACTTTTCTCACTTACTTACTTATTTCTCACTCTAAATCTTACTTTATAAAAGCGAGTTCTTAATTAAATTAAGATTTTTGATAAAGAAGTGTTTCAATTCTCTCTGACTGGTTTCGATTCCCACCCGAGTCTGGGTGTTCTTTGTGTCCGTTCTTTGTATGTTTGTAAAGTCCCCCGCGACACAGAAGTCATTCCTAATGCGGGAGTGGTCTCTTAAAAAAAAAAATCTATTAAAGAAATATTTATACATATTTCGATATATGTCCATCATTCATATTATGTTTAATTTTGAAATAAAACTATTTTTTACGGATTCTATCGAAAAATAGTTTTATTTCAATGTGTAACATTCGCGTAAACTTTCGACAATATCATCTTTAATTTTGTTTGATGTTTAGAGCTTTGATGCTTTGAAATCATATAAAATAATTATAGATTGAATATTTATTTATTTATTTATTTACCTATCATTATTCGTTTTCAGTTTCAGTATAAACTTGACCTATTGCAATCGATTTCGCTATTATGCTAATCTACACTTAATACTAATAATGAATACAAAAAAAAAATACGCAGTAGAAATTGCCAATAAGTTCCATAGGTGTGCTGTTATTAATCCCCATCGCAGTCATCGTATGGTAACATTTCTAGAAGGCTGGAAGTAGTTCCACGTTTAAAGAAAATGATTATCATTTGTCCGAGGAAAATATCAGCCCCTTTGGTCACGAAAAGCTTAGATTAGACACATCACTACATATTATAAAACTAAGTCCCCGGCCGCGTCTGTCTGTCTGTTCGCGATAAACTGAAAAACTACTAAACGGATTTTCATGCAGTTTTCACTAATAGACAGAGTGATTCATGAGGAAGCTTTTGGTATATAATTTGTACCCGTGCGAAGCCGGGGCGGGTTCCTAGTAATACATAATTGGTTTAGCTTGGCTTAGATCAACAATGTCTTCGAAGATTTTGTCAAATAAATATTCAGGATTAATTTAGGTAAATATGGATTGAATATGCCAATATTTACAACATTAATATCATGGTACTAAAAAATAGTAACTTTATTATCATTACATATTATAAAACAAAGTCACCGCCGCGTCTGTCTGTATGTTAGCGATAAACTCAAAAATTTTCATCAATAGATAGAGCGATTCATGAGGAAGGTTTAGGTACATAATTTGTTAAGGTTTTGTGTAAATTGGTTGAAATATGATGATGATTGTTGAAGATGTCTCTGCTACCCGTGTGAAGCCGGGTTGCTAGTATCTTATAAAATATTAAATCGTTAAATGCAAAAATCATTCACTTCACGAAAATTAGTAAGTATTTATAATTTCCGCGAAAGGAGACTCAGGTGCGTTACGCATCAAGTTCAGGGAACTCAATCGAATTGGCAATAATCAGGTTGATGAGATAACTTTCAGATACGAGCCGATGACACGATGGGAAGCACTCACTAACTCCCGTTTTATTTATAAAATCAGTGTCCAGCCACGACGGGCACCAACGCACGTCTGCCGAAATCTCACGCCAACCGACAGAAAATTCTCCCGTGTCAATGTAATACTGGAAGCTATTTCGACGCCGGCGCTTCGTAAAGTTTTACCGCGAGTTCGAGCGAAGTGTCAATAAACATTTAAGTGTTAATAAACGGTGAAAATGGATAATTTGGACATCCCACCTACTTACGGGCCTCCACCACCACCAAAAAGGCCGGTGAGGCCGAAGATAACCATCCAAATACCTGATACTGTAGTACCGATGACACCAAGAGGTCCTTCTACTGGAACCTCCATTTACCGGGGCCCGCCAAGATTCGTTGGAATGCCTCCAGGGACCCCGGGTTCTCACATATCAGATCCTCATAGTAATCCGTATCTTATGCACTTGTATCACAATAAGGCGTCCGATTTCATGTTCAAGCAGTTCGCAGGCTTTAAAGATTTTACTATGAACACAGCAAAAAGTGGCTTAAGTGCTGGTGAGAAGTCTGCATTCTGGTTTTATAATAGATTAAAAATGTTATCAAGAAAGTGGTTTACGCATCTGTTCCTTAGTTTGTGTTTGTGCCTGTATAGTTTAGTTGGAGCTACCGTATTTGTGGCGTTGGAAGGTGAGTGAAATTCATAAGTATTTACCTGTAATATTTAGGTTTGATGGCTAACTGGTGAAGAAATAAACGAATATATTTTTATCCCAGTGAATAAAAGGGCCTTCAAATTATAAATAAGCTTGAAGGTAACGAAGAACTAAAGTTCAAAATATCTATTTTCATTTTATACAAAATTCAATTTGAGTACCATTAATAACCTGTATATCCTCATACCTATTTATATACGTTCCTACCAAGTTCAAGTTGGAAATTATGTCTAATTATGGTCGTTTTGCAGTTTCAAAGCGACCCGTCGGCTTACACAAAAAATGTGTAGGCAGCTTAAAATATAGTTTAGACAATGTTATAATAAAATCAAAGCATTATAGTGTTTATACGAAAACAGATTCCTTCAGTTGCTTAAGTTGACTAAATACTTTATTATTCCATTCTAGTACAAGGTATAGCCATTACGGGTATGGGCCGACCGCTGATGATAAAGAATTAGACCGTCTATATTTCTTTATATTGCGCAATCTGCTAAATATACAAAGCTAAAGTCTAATATCTTTATTTCATAACATTATTTTTTTTTTTTTCGAAAACGTCTTTTTAATAACTAATAATTATAAATCAACACAGTGTCACTGCAACAGTAGGTTGCTTTGCGCAAAGTAAAACAAATCTATATAAATAAAAATCAATGTTTGTAAGTTTGTCCTCTACGCGTTCCAAAACCTCTGATCAGATTGTAATGAAACTTTGGTAGGGTGTTCCGGGGACGCCAGCGGGCCGAAGCAAAAAATGGCTTTCCAACGCATGCCGGGTGCAGCTAGTAATATATAAAAATTTATAATACCGTATTGCAATTAGGTAAGATCGCTCTCTATCAATGTCGATCTATAACCGCCCGTTATGAAGTATCTAGAACTTGTGCCTTGTACACTTTTTCAATACTAATTTAGCAACATTGTAAACCAATTTTTCAGGCCGCTATAATAGCCTTAACCGCAATAAAAGGAGACCTACAAGATTAGATATGATTATATATTAATACTAGCAGCACCACGTGGTTTCTCCCGATCCCCGGTCCCGATCTCGTGGGATATCGGGCTAAAAAGTAGCCTATGCGTTAATCCAGGTCTCCAGCTATCTACATACCAAGTTAGATCGCAATCGGTTCAGTGGTTTTTGCATGAAAGAGTAACAAACATCCATCCATCCATCCATCCATCTATCCATCCATCTATCCAAACTTTCACATTTATAATATTAGTGGGATTCTGGGACTTGGAGCTTCGGAGCTTGTACTACTCGAACACAGATAAACATACATAGATATATTTTTTTAAATACACAAATGTTTATACATAGAAACACCCAGACCTAAGTTAATAGGCATATTCGTGTAAAAATTTTGTGCACTGAGCAGGAAGCGAACTCGAGACCCCGTTGACGAAGTCATCTGTTTTACGCAAATCTTATATAAAAAAATTTGCTTAATAGATCATAGAAAAAAACTAGCTATTCATGTAATAGGGAATACACACTCTGATTGAAATATTTTAATAATCAGAACCACACTTTAAATTGAGTAGTCTAATATTTGTATATTTATAATAAAATAAATGCAGTGTTATAGAGATATTGCATAATGAGCGTAAATCACACTTGAGTTAGCATTAAATAACATTGGAAAACCATTACTTCGATTAATGATGTTATGCGTTATCACAGCAAATAGCCGATACGCAGACAACACTCGCCAATGGTATCTGCTCGAGCCTGTTTCAGTTCTGTATGATAATATCTAGGAAGGCTACAGTCGAAACTATACAGCCTTAGTACACATACACTTAAGACACATACACAGAATTAATTTTAAATAACTCATTCATAAAACGAAATTATACATAATTACAACTCAAGACAATAAATGAAACAAACATTCTTTCATTCAACAAACACGTTATGCAAAATACTCGTAGTTATAAATTACAAATAATAATATAAGTATTTAGCCATCTGGTTATCATAGTACAGGCTCTGCCTAATTTGGGACCAGACGGTCATGTGTGAGATGTTAAGTTATTATTATTATTGTTCCCTTTATTAACATCTATAAAACATATAAATTGCATTTTTAAATACATTATTATAAAAAAAAAATATTTAAAAATATAAAAAAAAATCATTATTATTATTCTCTTTATTCACTTAAATATACATATAAATTACATTTTTAAATACATTCAGATTATATCAAAAATACTTTTAAAAATATAAAAAATAGTGCCCCACCGGTATCGGGTACAGAGACCAAGCTACCGGTGGTTAGGGTTCCAGAGACAGAAACCTCACAATACGTGCCGTATCAAGAAGGACCGCCTTCGGCATCAGGCCCTTAACGCAGCTGCCTAACGTGAGCCTCTGAAGGTGTTAGTCGAGGCTCTTTGCAATCAACCCATGGGCTGATATGACTATCGGCACAATGATTGCCGAATCCACATCCCACATGTCGACCACCTCGTGGGCCAAATCCAAACATTTCATTTGTTTTTCTGCCCTTAAGAGATTGTCATGGGGAATGGTGATATCAACAATCATTGCTCGGCGCTCTAATCGGTCTATTACCGCTATATCAGGATTATTGGCAACAATAGTCCTATCACTGATAATTATTGACCGATCCCAGTACAATGTTGCACGACTATTATAATTATATTTAAGGTTATCTTTAAGTGGGATCATAATCAGGTTATATCAGGAATATTCAGAAACTATTAGCTTTTGAGGGCGTCTCCACCCGCGTGGACGTCGGTTGTCACTGTCACAACTGTTCAAACATAATTCTTTCAAAAAAAAAAACCGACTTCAACAAAAAAACTATTCCATAAAAGACTTATATATGGTTTTCTCATGGATGCCATTGTCAGAACTGAGCCAAATTGAAATGGGACCACACGAGAAGCACCAGCTTCCAAATAAAAAAAGAATCATCAAAATCGGTTCACCCAGTCGAAAGTTCTGAGGTAACAAACGTAAAAAAAAACACAGTCGAATTGAGAACCTCCTCCTTTTTTGAAGTCGGTTAAAAACATCAAACTCGAACCCTCATCCATTCGACACTGTGATACGGTATGAAAATACTTAAATAATTAATTACAATAAAAGGTAGATAAAGGCTGCGCGCACTGTAGTGTACAGACCTGTATCGTAATAATCAGATAGAGTTTATTTTTTTAAATGTTCTGTAAAAATGTGTGCATGTACAGTTATTTTTTAGCTTTATGATATTATAAATATTTATAATCTGTGTTATGTATAGGTATTGTAATAACACTTCATTTTACGATTACGAGATTACAGGGCAAAGAAACCAAACGAAAAAAAATACAATAAAATAACTAACTAAAATAAATAACAAATACACATTTATTCTTAAATGTTGTTTTGTAGTTCCCCTTGACAACGAAATCTTTTGGTTTACGCAAGAATAAAGCAAAAAAAATTAAATTTTCAAATAAAAGCGTATTTTATTCAAAAGTTCTTGAGAGTAATATTATTTTTTGAGAATTACTTTAATGATCAGTAGTAGTAATTCACATGTTTGCATTAAAAAGAAATACTAAACTAAAAGGGTTCATCGCAACCGAATGAATATAAGTTGTTGGAGTCTGAAGCGCCCACGCAAGGGATTCTTGGAAGAGTGACAATTGTATACGTCACTTTCTGAAATACTGTTGCAAGCTTATACTTAGAAGAGGCCATTCAAATATGAAAGACCTCAATTTAATAATAAAAAAACATAAGCAGTCATGGGGACTGCTGACAGAAGTGAAAGCTTAAAACTTTGGAAAAATAACTGTTTTTACTTAACGACGCTGATGCCAATGTATACATTAGCATGTCGGTGACACAAACCCATTAGTTTTGCCGCTTAAACCGGCTAAAGAAGTCGTGTGTATTTTCGTATCTACTCTGAAAATACTAGTCAGAATGGGTCAGTTACTATCCTAAAATAAATTATAGTTTCAAAAAACACGCCTTAATGGGTAACCAATCTAAAAAGTAGAAAATAATTTTTAGAAAAGTCTGTTCTATAGCAAAATAAAGTCCACTGGTTCATTAAAATTAAAAAAAAAATCGAATTAGTTTAAATATTATTTTTTTGTGTAGTCTAATATTTGTATATTTATAATAAAATAAATGCAGTGTAATAGAGATATTGCATAATGAGCGTAAATCACACTTGAAGTAGCATTAAATAACATTGGAACACCATTACTTCGATTAATGATAAAATTATGTTATGCGTTATCACAGCAAATAGGCGATACGGAGATCTAGGAAGGCTACAGTCGAAAATACAATTGAATTGAAAACTTGACCATTCTTAACACATTGAGACCTATCCGTGCCTTGGACAGCACGTTAAGCCGTCGCTCCTCATACGAACCGTCAATGCCATACGAACATCTGTGGCATTCGTTAGGGGTAGTTGGAGCCTCAAAAAAAAGTCCCACAACCAGGTCTGACTACAGAACTTCCATATCACCTAGTACTTGATTGTGGAGGTCTGAGCTCGGGATCGCTTGTGAGTTTTCATCGACAGTCCTCAAAAATTATCTTTGTACCGACTTAAAATACTTTAAATCATGTATAGGCCTACATATGATTTAATTTCAGAGATAAAAGCAGTAATTGATTTTGAATATTTGGTGATTGCGTTATTCACTCACGTAATTTATTTTCCATACAACTAAGTGGCCTGCTCATAGAACTCTGGCAATCGTATTAATAACCACTCCAGCACGGAGCTCGGTGGACATATTTAGCTCCTGTTCAAAATTTTCTGCTGCTTCTTTTAATTTTTTACACATCTTAGTACCTACGTAAACAAGCACACGGGCTACCTGATGACAATAGAGTATTTTACTCTATGAAAGTAATGATTCATAAATATTATAGTGTAATAGTTTATGTAATAGATAATCGGAAAATGTTAGTTTTAGTTCAATTTCGAAATTAAATTTTATAATTTATTTCGAAGTTTTGACGATTTTTATCTGTTTGCATTACATCATGACGTCAGTAGATAATGAAGTCTTAACAAGCTTAAACTGATATTTCTGCTAATTATAATATCGAAGTCCTCTCGTGTATTTTACTTAAATATTACCAAGGACAACGGTTTAAGTTAAAGCAGAAAGTACAGATCTATCAAGAATATGCTCTTTCATGATAGGAAAAATTCTTTGAAATAAATCCCAATTTATTGCCCAGATGACAAGGGCAAGACGAAAGGGCAACATAGCGTCCAGCATTATCATCAATTTACGGTTCAATCTCAGAAGATCCGTTGGCCAGATCCATAATGGATCTAGTGACAATTTTTTTTCTCATTGGATCCTGATTTCAAAATGTGGATCTACTGAGATTTTTTTTATAATAATAATTTTGACTGGCCTGTTGGTCTAGTGGTTAGTGACCCTGACTGTTGAGCCCGAGGTCGTGGGTTCGATTCCCACCCAGGACAAATAATTGTGTGATGAGCATGATTATTTGTTCTGTGTCTGGGTGTAATTTATCTATAATATATATGTATTTAGAAATATATAAGTATGTTTATCAGCAGTCTGGTTACCATAGTACAGGCTCTGCCTAGTTTGGGATCAGACGGCCGTGTGTGAGGTGTATAAAGTTATTATTATTTTATTATTAATCGGACGTCTCGATTAATCCTTTCAGTGTACCTGCAGGGCGACCTTAGTAAAGCAGAAGTCCCTTCTATCTATGGCGACCATATTCATTGTTCTATGCTTCCTTTTGTTATTCCTAATTAATAGCTGTATGTATAATCTTATGAAACTTCATAATTATTTTAGCATTTTCTAAATATTGCTGATTTGAGAAAGGCAAGGAATGGTGCATCAGTAAGAATTGCATTTAACAGTACAACAATTTAACGGATTAGAAAGGAAATCTGTGACAGTATGCTTTTTTAGGCCATGAAAAATATGTCTATACATATATCATTAGATCCATTATGGATCTGGCCAATGGATCTTTTGAAAAAAAAAATCTCAGTAGATCCACATTTTGAAATCAGGATCGAATGAGAAAAAAAATTGTCACTAGATCCATTATGGATCTGGCCAATGGATCTTTTGAGATTGAACCCAATTTACGAGCGAAAACGTAAAATTGAAATGCATAAAATGCCACTTATCAATTAATTTTTGTAAATTACAAAACCACCCTTCGAAAAAGGGTGTAATATCCTATTAGCCACATGTATCTATAAAGGTGAATACCTTGTGCATTGACAAATTTCTTTTTCGGTGGTTTTACAACCCATCAGTAGACAGAAATTCTACAGTAGTGCTTATTAAACGCGTTTTCTGTCATGTGTATAAAATTTTCCAATAAGAAGGTCGCAACAGATTTCTGCAACTGAAGCAGAACTCTGTAGCGGCCTATCTCTTTTACAAGTTTTTAATAAACCTTCAACTTAACAAAGTTAATAAATAACTTAATACCACAAAACATTTGAAGATGAAACTAATATCAAAGTTCTTAAATCTAAGTACTTACATCTATTTTAGATATACATTCCAGAAGGATTTAGTCTGAAGTTTTATCCGATGAACAAAGAGAGTTCTTCAATATAACGCTTCGAAAGTCGTCGAACTCGCAGCTTAATCTTCTCAGTTGATCCGAAGAAGGTTATCAAGCTATATGAACCTAGGTTACCATTTTGCAAAGGAATTTTCTATTCCTAGTTATCATTTAATTCTGAATTAGTTTTCTGAATGTGAATTATTATTATAATGAGAATATCTTTAAGCTTTGATGTTTATGTCATTCTCATCCTGTGACATACCTCCATTAAGGATGAATTGATTTGTATACTGTTTTTTGAAGTGAAAACTTCTTTAGCGGCGTTGTGCATTTTTTGGGATGGGTAAAAAATGTTAAACTCGCGTCAGGGCACGTGCCCTGATCGAAAATACGTAAGACGGAGCCACTCGCGTCAGGACACGTGACCTGATCGAAAATTCGTAAGACGGAGCCGAGTTTCTTACATGTAAAAAAAAAAAAATTACGCCATCTGTGGATTCTGCGCGATACTACTGTAGTTTGATATATACTAATTATTCGTATATTAGTTAAGGCAAATTTCACAGATGGCGCAATTTTAATTTCGACCTTTTACAATATTTACTATAAGTATTTATTTTGGTACAATTTATTTAATCCATTAAATGTAAGTATATGAACTTCGTTCCAACCGGGTGTCCGAAGGATACCTCACGCTTTTTGAAGTGAAAACTTCTTTAGGCACGTTTGTGCACTTTTGCTATGGGGAAAAAGCATTGAACTCGTTACCGTCACGCTAATAATACATATATGTAATATCTGGTATGGATCTACTAGAGGGCGTTAATCTAAACATTGAGTTTTGTCAGCTCCTTATTAATTAATCTTTAAAAAATGTGTTTTCACTTCTCTCGGCAGTCCCATAACTGCCTACTTTCTTTTTGTTAGAAAGCTGGTTGAAGTGGTATAGTTCTTAGCTATGAAATATATGCTCAATCATGTTTTGGGTTTTATTATATGCACGCATAAGTTTGTTATATATAGAGACGATTCCAATAGTCTACGAAGAAACTTCTGATTGAGTTGCTTTTATATCAAAAAAGATGTTTCTGTAGTCTTTTTACAAAAAAAATATCAAAGTATGCTTAGTGTGTTTTTTTTTAAATAAAATGATAGTTTCCTTCAAAATAAATAACAATTGACATGTCTTTATAGAGGGAGTGATAATAGTAATATTCCTATACTTAATAGTAAATAAATTTTGCATCCCTAAATTTAAAGAACTTGTAATAAGTAGTGAAAGGTGTGACGGTTATAAATTGGACTTGATAAAAGCGGACCCGCCTCTTTCTGAATTGAAAAGTGGATCCACAGTCGAAAAGCATTTCTGGAAACTTTGGTAGGTGTAGTTAATACTCTAGAGCCGCGTCAATAGATTCTTGACTCACCTTAGAGTACCTCTTATAGAAAGAGGACCATCGTAGTCAGTCATGTAACAGTAACAGTACATAACCTGAAATACTGGCGACTGTCATGGTAAATCATAAAACAAAGCAGTAAAGCACGATAATAACTGAATGTCTATCTCCTTTGGTAAACAAAACTGTTAAGAAATGCAAACACGACTCAGGTTCTTGATTGTAAAATAAGATATTTGTTTTGTAACTCAAGTCAGAACAATAAAACGGCTCGCTATCTGAGACAAAAAACATTTGATTTCTCCATCATCTACCATGGTTCTTTCTAGTTATTCTAAGTTCTATTTATTCACATAATAAATGTTAATTCATCATCAATGATAGCAGTGGTACTTTGCATTCCAATATGCAGGCATTTTTAGAATTCTTATTTATTGAAAATTTTGTAAATATAATGTATTTCAAGCATCAATGCAAAATAAAAGAAATTGTCAGTCGTAGTCGTTAAAGTTAAACCGACTTCAAAAATCACTAAGAAAGGGCATTCAAAAGTGAAAAGTAAGCGATTTCAAACTTAATTCTACAATACATGTGACACTTTTAAAATAATAGGTAACATTATAAAGGCACTAGGCACCTACTGGTCTGATGAAGTCGTAGATACGGTGGCACAATATAATGTATTTATACTGTGACGGTGGTAAGATTTTTAGTTGGTCTAGCAACTTGGTGCAACCTTCAGGTCGGTTAATAACTCATACTAATTTTTTATTTGTGTGAATTTGGGTACAATAGTTCTCAGGATATTACAATATTTTGTGAATCTCCAAAATCTGCCTGGTGGCTTGCACATTTTTTATCGCAAATTTTATAGCATTTCTTTCAATAATACATTATATTTAAATTCAAATTACATGCACGACAATATGATTAATAATCCAGAATAAGTTAATTATATAGATAGATAGATGGATAAAATATTCTTTATTGTAATAACAATAGTTGATGGCGTACTATATTGAAAATACAGACAAGTATTTAAACGTATTAATATATATATAAACACATACACACACATATATACGTATATACATATATAATCATGTTTAATAATATAGCCATTTAGAGGTATTACAGTGATAGATAGTATTGCTTGACCATATTTTTAAAGGTTGTAATGGTTTCAGCTTGCCGTATCTGTACCGGTAATGCATTCCACAAACGAACAGCCAAGACCATAAAAGATTTGTCAAGAAAAGTTGTTGAATGCACCGGCACCTCTAATATCAGACTTTCCGATGATCTTAAGCATTTCGTATGGGTACCATGAAGGAACTCAAATCGTCCTTTTAAATAGGAAGGTGTATGAGGGTTAAACAGTATGCTGTATAGCAAAGAGAGAATATGAGCATTCCGGCGAAGACAAATAGGTAACCACTTGAGCTTTTTTCGGAATTCAGAAACATGATCAAATTTACGCAGTGCAAATATGAATCGGATACAAAAGTTTTGAAGTCGCTCAAGTTTATCTAATTGGTTTTCGGTGAGATCTGGATAGCTGGCGTCCGCATAGTCAAGAATTGGAAGAAGGAGTAAATTTGCAAGGGCAGTTTTAGTGGCAGTTGGTAGGAAGTTTCTCAATCTTTTTAACGAACCTGCAGATGCGAATAACCTGCGGCTTATTTCTTGTATTTGAGGAGACAACGATAGCTCCGAGTCGATAAGTATTCCTAAATTTTTTACTTTTTCCCTAAAGTGTATAATAGCGCCATTAAAATGAATCGGAGGAACATGTGACCAGTCAATCTTTGAAACTTTCCTAGTGCTCCCAACGATAATCACCTGAGTCTTCGAAGGGTTTACTTTAAGTCCGTAGGATTCACTCCAAGCACTTATTTTAGTCAGATCTTTATTGATGATCTCAATTGCATTAGCGATATTATCTATTGGTGCTTGGGAGTATATTTGAAGATCATCTGCATAAAGGTGGTAAGAAGAGAGAAGTTGATCAGTGATAGAGTTTATAAATAACGCGAAGAGTAAAGGAGATAGAACGCCACCCTGGGGCACACCAACCGATGTATTACACCAAGAAGAGAGGGTGTTATCAATGCGTATACATTGTCGGCGGCCACACAGGTAACTTCGAAGCCAATCAATCACCATTGGAGATATGTTAAGTGAGCGAGCTATGTTAATTAGAATATCGAAGTCCGCCGTATTGAAAGCGTTGGAAAAATCTAGGAGTGCGAGAACAGTAAGACTTCCACGCTCCATGCCGTATCTGATGTCATCCGTAATATTCACACGGATCACCATTTTCTACAGAGTTGTGAATGTGTTGGCGTTGTGCATCTCTACACACCTTATTGCAGTGATTTCGTATGCGAGTATATCTTTCCCAGTCTGAAGATATAGGTCTTGTTTTTACTTTAAATCTGGCAGCAGCTTTTTTAGATTTAAGCGACCGGATATCATCTGTTAGCCAAGGAGAAGTAGCGTGCTTGATATTAACCGGTCGAACAGGAGCATGTATATCGTATATTTGTATCAGATTTGAAGCAAAAATGTCTACTTGCTCATCAACCGTCCCAGAAGTGAGCAGCGGTGACCAGTCAATGTTACTGGCATCTTCCCGGAGATCTTGTATGTTTATGCCACCAAAATTGCGCTGCATCATAATTTTGGACTTGGATTTAGGTGGGCGAATTGTGTAGGAAAGAAAGAGTAAATCGTGAAGAGAGAAAACATCTGCAGGACATTGTCCATGCTTTGCGACGTGATTTTTAGAAAAAACTAGGATGAGGCCAAGAAGCGACGGAACAGCATTAGGAAAATGGTGAGTTGGACTTAGAGGAAGGATTGAGAGATTGCAGGATTCAGAAATTGCCCGTAATTGTGAAGAACGGTAATCGTTCTTCACAAGGCACGTGTTAAAGTCACCCATGATAATGCTGTGACTGTAGTGATAAGGTTTTCAAGGAGATTTTCGAAGGAGGAGAAAAAGTTTATGCGTAGAGAGGGACTATAATATACACCGAGTAGGATTTTGGTGTGATGGAGTTCCACTTCTAAAAAGAGATGCTCGCCAGCGTTAGATGGAGGTGGCTGTGGTGACATATTAAGGATAGTGTAAGGAATATAGGGGCGAAGGTATATGGCAACACCGCCACCACCACCAGCTACGCGATCATTTCTGATTAGTTGAAATCCAGGAAGGGAATACAAAATGGAGGGGAGACATGGTTTGAGCCAAGACTCTGATATATATATTAGGTCATCATATTATTATTTAAGAAACTGTCTATAGTGTAGTAACTTTTGATAATGAGCATTTTTCTTAGCTTAAATTTAAATTGAACTATGTCCATATCTTTTATGTGATCAGATATTTTATTATATATTTTTGGTCCCATAGAACATATGTTTTTTATGTATTAAAGCTGTTTTTGATTACCTCAAGCGTAGCCCATTTTTGTAAATTCGACTCGCGGATCTCGTTTGTTCATCAGATAACTTTTGAAATAAGTTTAAATTAATTTTCACAAATAAAGCTACTTCATAAATTATAGTGATGATCCTGTTAAAATTTTTAATTCAGTAAAGTGATGTTTGCAGCTGTCGGTCTATTGAATATATATATGGCTCTATTGCACCTTTTTTGGGCCTTAAAGATTTTCTCTTTATCAGTTGAATTGCCCCAGAATATGATTCTATGATGATTCTAAGGAACCTACATAGACATGGTAAGCAGTTAATACCGCTTCACGGTTTACTTTTTTACGAAGTGAGTATAATGCGAACGCAAATCCACTTAATTTCATTTTTACTATGTTTATATGTTGTTTCTACGTTAATTTATTGTCAATCGTTAAGCCTAAAAACTATGTGTAAGGCACCTCTTGTATTTTTTCGTTATTATACGCTATGCTACTTTTTACATTAGTGGATAAGCGTTGATGAAAATACATTATTTGCGTTTTATTAAGATTTATTGACAAATTGTTATGGTCTAACCATTTGATTGACTGATTTTAAGCTATATTAATGTTAATTCTCTTTTAGTTGCCATAGAAATATTTCTTACTTCTACATATTGTTTTCTGTTACTGACATATGATTTTATTAAAGCAAATACGTTACCACGAATTCCATAAGCGTCAAGTCTTGATAATAATATTTTGGATATGACGAAGGCGTTCGATTGAGTGGATCATCCACTAAATCGAACGCCTTCGTCATATCCATGAAAATAGTACAGGTCAGAATCCTTTGGCAATGTTTGTCATTATTCTGTTCAAAAATTCGTAAATTGCCAACATTCATAACAATTCACCATTTTAAACGTCACTTTTCCTTAATGTTAAGAAAAGTCCACGAACACTCTGCATCTGTCTTTAATTTCTGAGGGTTTCTCTCGTTTTTCATCAGGTACCATCATCAGATTGGAACTTGGTGACAATGGGACTATCTGGGGAGCATACACGGTCAGTAGATGACGGAAATGTCGGTGAATATACAAAAAAAAACATACAGCCGAACATAGAACCTCCTCCTTTTTTTGAAGTCTGCTAAAAACATAACTATATATATACATGTTTACACACACACGCATCTGTATAATATACATCTGAGCATGATGGTCACGCGAGTTCAGTTTTTCCCCATACTAAAAGTGCCCAACGTGCCTAATTAGTTAAATAAAGTAACTTTAAATTTTAGCAACGGTTGAGGTATAGGTTATTCCGTTTTGTATGTAAAAATAAACTATTTGTACTTATTCAAAGTACACTGACGGTCATTATAACCGATATGTATGTTGTTACAAAAAAAAAAACGTGTTTGTTGTCGTTGGGGAATTATATCCAATAAGCGTCGAACATAGTCCTGTTGTTTGAAAAATGCTGTAGAATTAACTAACTTTATTGACTACCTCTTACCGCGGGCTGCCTTATTGGTGTGTTCTGTAACTAAAATATATACATAATTATATTAAACGCATATATTTATTGGATATCTAGACGACAAAAGCCAACTAGGTTAGTTGTCCTTCTATCACGAATGTGACATCAATAATCCGTTAGTATTATACTGTGATGACCGCAACGTATTAGGTATATCTATATTAAAATTTCTCATAATTCTGAAAGAATTTTGAACGTTAAAATTACTATGCAATATGTGCTGAAACCACAGCCTTTGACGAAGCGGACGTTGTGACCGCACTGTGTAAATCTTGTATGAGTATGAGTTTTTGACCATGCAAAAGTATTTCATTAAAAAGAATTACAATACGTTAAAAAAAACTGGCGCTTGTATCACATTTATTAAGTTCAGTATAATGTATTTTTTTATTTTTAGACTGGAATGTCGTAGGGAGATGGGCCAGTTGCTAAAAATAAAATGTCACAAATGAATAGTTTACCAGTCTATTTTCTGTCCATTCGTCTGCTTTGTTATACTATTCTTAAAGCTACCGCTAGCAGTAATTATCTCGAATTTCACTATGTAACCTATCTAATCATATATTACTAAAATTATAATCTACGCTTGGGTATATAGGTGCAGCAAGTCTTAATTTATCGATAATTTGATGTAGGTTTGGGTTAAAATGTTCTAAACACACTTCGACCAATCATTTTGAAAATGATTATAAACAACTTACAAAAGTTGTAGTAACACCTATAACCTACAGAATAAAAATGACAATACAAATTGTCATTTTTATTCTGTAGGTTATTACTGAAATCTAGATTGATTTTTTCATTATCTATGCATGAAAATTTAATCCCAAAAAATCTTTATATTCGCAGATAATATTTATGTTTAAGTTGACAATATTCATGGAAAATACTGGGAGGTAACTAATGTAACTATTATTTTATCTGTGATACTGACAACGAATACCGAGCCAGCCAGCCAGCCAGCTCAGAGCAATAATTGATGCCAGTTACCTTGTAACAAGAAAGATCCTTAAAACATGAACATGTTAAACTTATATGTTTAAAAAAAGTTTAATTCGCTCACGCCACTTGGTGTTAATGAAATAAACTTTTAATATCGTAAGCCTCTTAGTGAAGGTTGATTCAATGTGCTAACAGCTTCAGAAAACTTTGCAAGCGTGCTATTAATATTATAGATTACTCAAGATTGTTCTTTTTATGTCACCAACTTCAGTTCAGTTAATAGAATTTGCAATTTATTGTTGAAATTTTCAACGTTCAAGTTTCACAACTCCATTTAACTTTCTGAAACATAAAGATCATCCGTCAAAACTGCTATTCGGACTTATTACGGAGGCGAATGAGTAATTTCTCCAAATGTCATCCTGCAATTTGCGCGGGTAGACGGAATGTCATCATTACCACAGATTATTAGATCAAATTATTAATAATTATTAAAGTCAATAATTATTAGTATCAAAGTTTCATTCTAAAGCTGATCTTCGTTTGCGGAAAAAATATTTATTAGGATATTTAGTGGGTACAATATAATGGTTTGTACTGGTTTTAAATTGGACCACGGTTAAACTAAAGCGTGGTAGAAAATATACCAAATACACTTAGAAATTCAGCTGGAAGAATTATGTTAGTGGTAATTCTCTTTGCGGTATCCACATAGTTAAATAATTATCTTGTAAACAAGGTTGTGCTCGTACCTGATTCTGGGGCGCAGATATTTTTGGAGACGTAGAGACGTAGATATACCTATGTATATTTTTAAATGTCACTGTTAAAAATATACCCGAGACTACAAAATATGTCATAATTTGTTTCGTAAACTAAATAACTGATACACACATTTTTAACGATTCTCCTGTCCGATGAAAGAGGTATAGAAGTATTTCTTACAAATAAACAATTAAAGATTAAAAGTTCTGTAAGTTATATCAGCTTAATTTGTCGTTCATCAGTTATTTTTATACATTTAGTAATGTGTTTTTTTTCTAGGAGTACTTGTAACAAGAAGTCTGAAAGGCGTCACGTTCGTGTCACATCACTTTGTCATAGTTAAAAATATTTTTGAAGTGAAAACTTCTTTAGGCACGTTGGACCTTTCGGTATGAGGAAAAAGCACTAACCTCGCGTGACCGTCACGCTCAGATACATAGATACATATGTGTGTGTGTTTTCACTTCTGACGTGCAGTCCTACGACTGACAGTTTTTTTTGTTTATTTTTTTATTTTCCTTCACTAATGGAATATTTTATGTAAATACTAGGTACTTGTATGCCGTAAAGATAACAACTAACGTAAACTAGCAACATCTTTGATCATGTTTATTTCCATGTTATACATTGCTTGAATGAAATAATACTTGCTAGTAATTGTTAGATGTATGTAAAACCCAAAAACAACACCTCATATGAGATATCATTTACATACGATGCAAACAATTCCAACTCGAACCAAACGGTTTAGCACCTTCTTTCTTAACGCACCATAAAAATCTAGAAATCTTTAACCAACAGACATGTTCCCTTCGATATACACCCCCGGGTCCTTTAACCGTGGCGTGAAAAATCATCTTTCGAGCACCACTATTTTAGTATTGTTGGCATCTATAACACTGGCCTTCAATCTAACTAAACTAACCATGAGGTTGACATATTGAAGAGCAAAATAAAATAAAAATATTTCTTGTTCTGGTGTCGTAGAGTACCGTTTTCCATAAAATATAATAATATGTATGTTGTTGTACATAACTGCCTTTCAAATAGAGCTACTTATCGGGCACTCTAGTCAGGGATTCTCAAACTATTTTGGGCAAGAGACCCCTTTTCCAAAATGAACTGATATCTCAGACCCCCATAGCTAAATTACTTATCTCTAGTTTTTTCCTTATTGATACAACATTTTTAAATTGTTAAGCAATTTAAAAAATTTGCGGTTGATTAAGAAAGGCAGAAATGTATGGTTACGCTATTAACGTGCGTAGGTAACTAAGCATTTTGTAAATTCTTTTTCAATCACTTTATTTTAATTCACTTTATTTAGCTATGTAATCACTTTGTAATCTCTTGAAATAAATTAGTAGATGAGTGTATTATCATTCAAGCTCCTACGAATTTCAAAACGCAAATGAACTTTCAACCTAAGTGCAAGCTTGTTATCTAGTAAAATATCAGGAGCATGTTTGGACTTGAACTTGATCATGATTTCGTTCGTGTTTAATCACGTGCATATACGTGATTAAACAAGTTTTTTGCGAGTTTTTTAAACGTACAACAATGATACTTCCTACTAAAATATTAGTCATTCTTATAAAAAGTTTGTACACGTACCACAAATTATACAGTATCTTCAAAATTTCAAATAAGAACTTGTGTTAATTAATAGGGGTCGATATTTAGACCTCGTCGACCCCCAAAATCAGTTTTCGTTTATGTCGACCCCTGAAAAACCAATTTCGATATCGACCACTTTGGGAATCCCTGCTCTAGATCAAGCAATAGTGCAGTCGTTCTTCTCTTACAGTTGGTTCGAATTATTCGTTGTTTACCGTTTTGTACATAAGGAAAAATATAACTGCAAATTGTAAGTATGTATAAAGTCATAAATCTGGAATCATCACCTTCGTAATACATACCTAATGAGTTTAAAAGTATAGTAAATAAGTATTATTATTTAATGGATGTAGTTAAGTTTTTTGTTGAGAAATGTGAAGGAAAGCAATATGTAAATTATTTTTTCTATAAACCTACGAGTATTTTTGTTGCTAGATGGTATTTGACTTGACCTAGAGGTACTCCACATTTATACGACCAGATAAGACTATACACTAGTCTCGCGCACTTACTTTGTTGACTGAATCTCTGTGTGGTGGGCGGCGCCTTTAGTTTTAGTTGATTGGACTCAGGTGTAAACGATTCGCTTGCAATTATAATTATTAATGAACCCTTATTTTATGCATTTTAATGGACACTTTTAACTAACATAATCTGTGCAATAACAGACGGACGTTTCATAGGCAGTAAATTATTAGGTATACGTTGTATAATGAACATATTTCGTTGCATAAAATGTTGTTTTAGGATATCTGAATTTTGCTTTAAGCGACATAAGTTGATAATATAGTTTCTTATCTAAGCATACAAAGGCTTAGTGTAAATTTGTGTTACATCTAGTGGTTATTACGTTATCGAGCAAATAAATGTCATATTAAGTGCAACCATTAGTTTGTAATCAGTAAATATTTTTGAAGTGAAAACTTCCTTAACGGCGTTGTGCACTTTTTTGAGATGGGTAAAAAATGTTAAACTCGCGTCAGGACACGTTACCTGATCAAAAATTCGTAAGACGGAGCCGAGTTTCTTATATATAAAAAAATATAACATTCGAAATTCAAACATTTATGAGAGGCCAGGAGCGCAGAACTTCCCTTGTACCCTATGTATACATTTACATTGTTATTACCTACTTTTTATTTTTAACCTAATTATATCTACACAGATGTGTGTGTATGTATATGCAAATACTTTGTGAAGTTATGTTTATACTTCTGACGTGCAGTCCTACGACTGACTGTTTTTTTTTATTATATCATGGACTAAAATATAATTTAACCAGGTGCTTTTAAACTCTTGCGACGATCCATATTAGATGTGTAAATCGGGATTTAATCACGACAATAATAATAATTACAAGGTACAATACCTTATTAGGTTACAGATCGTGATCTCGGTCTCGGATTGGTGTGAGCTAGCGGCGGAATTACCCATTTGCCACCAGTAGCCTATTAAAATTTTGCCGCCCCTACCGGTCGGTCTATCTAATTTGATACTGGGGTATCAAATTAGATAGACCGACCGGACAAGACATAAAAAATAATGTAGGGTCCAAATTTGCCGCCCTGGGCTTGAGCCTAGGGCGGCAGATTTTAGGTACTTCAGCTTGCTGGTAAATCCGCCACTGGTGTGAGCTCAGCAATGCCTCCGTAAAATACGCAAGTTTCGGCAACGTTCGTACTGTCTTCGACACACCACGCTTACGACGTCCGTTGAGTGCCGTCTAGAAGCGTGTATTCGCTGAAGATTGTATTTTCTGATGACAGGGTTCCAAGATGTTGACAAGCGGTACCCATCTTCTCATCCATAAATAAGTCAGTGATCGCCGAGCATTTGCATAAGTCAGGCCCAAACCACTGGATTGAACTACACCAACAACACATCCTCTCCACCGACCGTCCCTATTACTCCAGAATAATTCTTGAAGCGGTAGAAATCAAAATATATAAAAGTTTCAACAGAGAAGTTGTGATTATAGGATTCCAAGTTGTCAAGCAGTACTGCTTGACAACTTGGAATCCTATCATCAGCAAATGCAATCGTCGCGACAGCACTCAACGGACGTTATAAGTGCGGTGTTGCGAAGTACATACAAAGTACACACAAAGACAGTACGAACAAAAATAAAAATAATGAAGACCAAGTGCGGGTAGTTGCCAAAACTTGCTTACTGCATTTTTCGGAGGCGTCGCTGGGCTCTCACCAGTCTCACCAGTCCACCCGTGACCACAATCGGTGCAATTTGATCGAAACGTCGGGTAACCCAATAAGGTCTTGTACGTTCTAATTATTATCGCGATTAAGACCTGATTTACACCTCTAACAAGTAGGTGCTGTTTAATCATAGAATTAAAGAGCTAAGCTGCTATTAAAAGTTTATTAAATTTAGAGGTTCAATACTCTTTGGAGTTAGTATGATAAAAATATTTCATTCGATATATTCTTTAAAAAAAAGTAGCACGCACACGTGTTAAATGACAAAAGTTGTCATTTTACATTAACCGTATTAAAGCCACAAACCAAAAGTTGAAGTTGAACTCTGAAATATCATGTAAAAATCTCGTCTCCCAATTATCCATCTACAGCAACAACAACGATCACTCGCAATGAAATAATATCTACTAGGAAATGTTTTAAAAGAAGAACAGAACTAAAAAGCTATACCTAATCCCATATATTACGAAAAGATCCTATTTCACGAGCAACAATGGCGAGAACTACAAAGGCAGAGAGGGCTAGGATGAAGAAAATAGCTTTGAGTAAGCATATCTGTATTTCTCATGTGTTATCCCTTTTAAAACATGTTAAGTATTCCTCCCCTTCTTCTACTTCTTTAGATTTAAACGCACGCGTTTCTGATCCAAAGGAGACAAATCCTCACATCTACAGAACTTACTTCCTATCCGAGAACAGGCCAACAAACTTTTGAACTGCAGCAGTGAGAAAGTTGAATAGTAAAAAATAATAAAGCTTATTGCTATTAATACGTTATTCCTAAACTTGAAAAAACTCTTGTACTACAGTCTATATGATCAATGTATGATTTATGAAGGAATTAATTCTGGACATGAAAAGCATAAGGTCGCATCTAAAGATCCAATCGACATGCCTTTAAACATCACTTTAGTAAAGATTTTTTCTTCTTTCAAGCAAACTATTGTGTTTCCATCTTTTTGTTTTTCTGAGTTTCTGAGTTACATCCGAATTTATGCCTGAATGGATCTCAATCCATTCAAACATAAATTTGGATGTAAGCGGTAAAATAATATATTATTAAAAAAAAAATAAAGCGACTTCAAAATGACAAATAGGCACTCAATAGTGAAAAATAAATTAATATAATTATCATAAGCGCTACCCAATCATCTATTTGAAGTCGGTGCCAGCCAAGTCTAATAGGTAGTAGATACTATCACGATCGATCACTAAAAATAACTGTTACATTATCCGTTATTCAATAAAATATGGTCAAAAAGTAAGATTTCAGTTTTGTTCTCCTGAAAACTTGAGCGCAATTCAAGATCCGACCTTTTTTTCATGTCCATAATTAAACGTGCTCAGTTTCATGATGATATTGCCGTAGATCCTGTGTTTGTACTATCCCTTATAGTATAAATAATGTATAAATACCGTTAATTTTGCAGGAGCAAAAGAAGCAGACTGTTTATACTACGTAGGACCGTTTAAAAAGCGATCTGTGAAGGCAGCCTTGGGCTACTGTTTAGGATACACTTTTATGTTCATGGTTTGGTCCATTCCTATTATGTGTTATCTTCTTATAGGCTGTTGCTACATCACCTGTCAAGTAGTAGCTTGCCTACTTGCTTGTTCAGCTTAAGTTATACAAAAAGTGTAGATGTAAAATATTTTTGATTAAGATGAAAGTGAAATAGGATATTTTCATAATAAGAACCGATAATAAGAACTGCATAAGTCTAATGTCGGTATTCACAAAAATGGTCGCCTTACCTCTACTGTACTTACTAATTCCTACGCTTAATAATTCCTAATTACATTCAAAGGGTTGTTCAAATCCTATGCTTTCTTCGGCACTGAAAGATGTCATAGAATTGTTTAAGGATATGATTGTTCGGCCCACCAAACTGATTAATACATTTGTTACTGTTGTTTGTGATTAATGTCTAAAGATAAGTCCAGTTTTTTACAACTTCCTTCAAATATGCGTGCGAGATATAATTTAGTAAAATATCAAAATTGTTTTATTATTTTTATTTAACTCGAAGCAAAATGAGGGGTATATGAATGTTGGATTTTCACATTCGCGAATGCGAACGCGAATATTTATTTCCAGTATTCGCGAATGTGAATATTGACTTTTCAAATAAAGTGCGAGCAAAATGTACGAAAAGTTTGATATTTCGCGTCGGCTTTTATTGATTCGAAGTGCAAAATGAAATTTCCCAACATAGAAGATCATGAAAAGTATTTTGGATTTTATTGAGAATGTTCTTCTTGTTCAAATCCAAAGCGCTCTAAAATGACTAATCAGGGTAAGGGAAACGTTGATCCAGTTTCTGTTTTGGATTTTGTAAGCGCTGTCGCCGTCCGTCATAGACGTACGTCATCATAGAGATGTTTAAATTCTCCAAACCATGAATATAGAGCTGCAACATACACAAAATTTGACTTAAGCCACAGTAAAAATAAAAAAATAAAAAATACGTTGTGCGAAAATTTTCGGGATTAAATTCATTGTAATAGCGACACCATTTTCTAAAGGAATGAATGAAAACAGTAAAAAAACTTATATCAGTCTCGCAAATTAAAAAGTAACATGTTCCTAGAGAGTTCCATTTTCGAATTCCGCAATTGTATTTTTTCATAGTAAGTAGATAGTTCCAAAAACTTTTAGTATGCCCCACGTATTATGATTTAGATGTTTTTTGTTATTAGATTTTATATTCCGAGTTTAGTTATTTAGTTAGTATTTTAATTAAACAAACAAGAACAAATATAAATATTTCATTTAGTTTGTCTACCTTAAGACTATTACGTTATCATTTTCTTAGTCAAATATAAATAAATAAAAAATATAAAAAGGTGTATTATATCATTCCAAATTCTTGCATAATTTCTTTTTCATTTGCCTTATACATTCGCCAAATATTCGCAACATTCTTGCGAATGCGATTGCGAATCTCAAAAATTATGCGAATATTCACGAATTCGAATATTCGTTACATGCCTGTTTATCAATCTGATGTATCTTAACTCCTTAACAAATAGACAGATTTGAATGGCTATTTCATCAAATTGCTAATTTAACTAAAATGTTACTATACAGCCATCAGTTATTTCATGAGTTGCAATTGTTTTAATCAGTTACTTACAAGCTTGTTTTTATTATGATTGTTAAATTAATACTATGAAATTAAAAGTACATAGTTGGATATGCGCCCTTTTCTCAGAATTTACGAAAAACTTGTAGTGTTACATACGCTTTTACGTGAAAATGAATTACATTTCCATAACATTATGCTACGACACAAGAGCTTAACATGAACATCCATCAATTTGGTAAATTAGAGGCAAGCACATGATTACAGTCTAAACTCGTAGTAAATAACTAATATTTCATTGAATTTACATATTATGTATATGGAAAACTGAGCTCACGATGGATGGTAGTCTTCAATAATTCATAAAAATGAATATTATCGTAAAATTGTACATTTAATAGATGTTTATCGTTAATCTATAAAATGTTTAATAACCATTGTCTCATCGTTTTTCGTAGATAATGTTGTTAACTGTCTGTAGTGGCGTTAATATTGGTTAATAAATTTATGAAAATAATGTCCTATCGTGAGTATTCTAGGAAAAATAATGTGATGTCTTCGACCGTGATCCACCCACGATGTAAAAACGTATTGGCATTAGAACGAGATAAAGATAGTCTTGTGTGTTTATTTTCTACTTACTTAATAATAAGTGTCTAATAATAACTGAGTCATCTTATGTGAATCATGATCTCATTGGAAAAAAAATCATAAAGATATTTAGACTGAAAACGTGACATCATACAATATCTTTCATCAGTCTTTATGTTAATACATAACCAGCTGTAATGTTGTCGTAGCTGCGGTTTTCTTTTAAAGTTAAATCGCTCATTATCAACATTAATATTGTTCATCCGATTGGTTCGAAATTTTAACATTGGCACTGTGTTAGTTTCTGTCATAAGCAATTTGAAATGGAGTGAGATATTGTAATTTGAAGCAGTGTATGCCGGATACTAGCAAAAAAAAGGAGTCCGGAAGAATACTAATAAGGAAGAATAAAATAATATATGAGGTTTTTAGTCTGCCTTCCTCGTATCTTTCTAGTACATAGGTACTACCTACAAGTATCTACCTACTTACTCCATACATACATTCTGTCTATTTGAAGTCGGTGCCAGCCAAGTCAAGTAGGTTGTAACCTACTTGGCTTGGCTGGCACCGACTTCAAATAGATGAGTAGGTAGCGCTTATAATAATTATATTAATTTATTTTTCGCTTTTGAGTGCCTATTTATGGTTTTGAAGTCGGTTTTTTTTTGATAATTTACTTTACTCTTCTTAGTGCAAAACAAGTTTAAATTTAAAAAAAAATCGTGTCTTTGCTGTTCGCCGTTGAGGAGTTCCACTATCCACCTCCTGACTCCATCATCAGATCAGCTCAATAGTACAAGATTATTGCATTGTTACTAAACTAACATAAGTATGTAAAATTTCAGCTCAATCGGAAACCGGGAAGTAGGTCAAAATTGAATTCTAAAATTTTATTAAATTGCCAGTTAGCTAGTTTTTACTCGAATTCCTTGAGATTCCATCATCAGATCTTGACTTTATGATAATAAGACCACCTCGGGAGTATACCTTCTCGAACTAAAAAATATATTTTATAATCGGTTCACAATTGGCGAAAATATCGATGAACATACATAAAAAAATACATACAGACGCACATGGAACCTGCTCCTTTTGCGAAGTCGGTCAAAAAACGCTTTAATGATGAATTGCCTCCTGGCTTCATAATCAGAACATCATTATCAAGCCCAATCAATTGGACTCAAAACGTATCATATGAGCATATGAAACTCAAGGGGTTAACTAGTAGCCACTGAAGCGTTCGACTATACTCCTTCCAGAGTGACATCATAAGGTCAGCTCCAAGATGTCAAAATATAGCTCTACGATCTAAACTACATATGCATACAAAGTTTAATTTCGATACGACAATTAGAAGTAGGTTTAAATTGATTTCCAAGATATTTTTTACATTGAGTTAGTTTAAAGTAAAAAAGTTAAAGTTAAAATTAATAAACACTAGCAACCCGCCCCGGCTTCGCACGGGTACAAATTATATACCAAAACCTTCCTCATGAATCACTCTGTCTATTAGTGAAAACCGCATTAAAATCCATTCAGTAGTTTTTCAGTTTAAGACAGACAGACAGACGCGGCGGGGGACTTTGTTTTATAATATGTAGTGATGTAGTGATTGTATTTGTGTCGCTGACTGTACTGTACGATTAACTTGACCCAGGCACACTTATGTAAATGTTAGTGAAGTTTATAAAAGTGAAGACCTGTAATTGGCTTTCTAACACTATTCTACTGTTAATCTGTTGATTTAGCTGTAAGTCTTCCATAGAACAAATAAATAAATAAATAAAACTTGTTACATCATTAAAAGAATGTTATGACGTATGGATATCTTTGATTTAATAAATTATAATACTTTTACTTATTGGTATGGAGTTCGGCGCTGTTCCCATAGTAAGGTACGGTAATGGTTGTATCTGTTACCAGTCCTATTGACTGCAGACATTTAGGTTGCACTCGATACCGATACACGTTGCAAAAAAAAAGGATTAATCAGTCTCTTTTTTCTTTTAATTTAAAATACACGTAGTAATGTGCTTTAAACATGTATTGTAGTAAATATAATGTGTATATGTAAGAGATAACCGTACTTAATTTCAAGGACTTTAATGTTTGTGAACAGTACTATATACCGTGGCCATTTTTTTTTAGAAAAAATACTAGCAACGTGGGTCACACATTACTAGTATTCTTGTTTACCCCTCCAGCCAAGCTAAAGTGCTTGTGATTAGGTGTGGGTTAACGACGGTAGAGAACTGGGTGGGGTTCGAACCCGCATCCACTTTATCACAAGTCCGACGCCTTAGCCATTATGCTACATATTATATAACATAAAACGTTTAAGAAATCATCAAACAGATTCACTGTTTGAAGATTCCTAACTCTTTTTATAAGATATATCCACATTTCACTGAAACATCTGTTTCAGATTAAATTTATTTTCCTTGATTTGTACAGTTGATGAAAATAAATTTGGTTACACATCTCACACATTTCAGAATGCCTCCTTGTACTCGGGAACAAATCATATCCAAACTTTTTGACTGTCTTTTCTTACATGTGTAAGAAAAGACAGTCAAAAAGTTTGGATACGTATTTCAAATGCATCAAATACATGTGTATTTGATGCATTTGAAATACTTACAGGTTTCTGGTGAAGGCAGTGGTATCAAAACTTATTACTTATGATTTTTTTTCGAATTAAAAAAAAAAAGTTACATATTTTTTGTTCTTGACAAGATTATTTAAAAGTTTATTGTTAACTAGCAGCGCCCCACGGTTTCACCCGCGTAAGTCCCGATCCCGGGGGAATATCGGGGTAAAAAGTAGCCTATGCGTTAATCCAGATTTCCAGCTATCTACATACCAAATTTCATCGCAATCGGTTCAAGGTTTTTGCGTGAACGAGTAACAAACATCCATCCATCCAAACTTTCACATATATATATATAATATTAGTGGGATAATACACAGAATAAATAAAAAATCACTACCGCACGATGTAAACTTGAATAGAATCACTACATATGATAAAACAAAATGCCTCGCCGCGTCTGTCTGTTCGCAATAAACTAAAATCTACTCAACGGATTTTCATGCGGTTTTCACTAATAGACAGAGTGGTTCATGAGGAAGGGTTTGGTACATAATTTGTACCCGTGCAAAGCCGGGGCGGGTTGCTAGTAATACATAATAACATTCCACTAGAAAATTTAAAGACATCCAATACTAAGAAAAACTAGGTATGTCATGAAATGGCCGTCTCAAGTTTCTATGCGTCATATGTAATATATAATATTTTATTTTTAAGTTTATTTTAGTTTTCATTAGAGTATAAAGTGATACATATGTCATAATGTTGTTGAACTTTACAGAGTCAGTATAGCATAAAATTAGTACCTATACTACGATAGTCTACTATCATTACCATCATTTTTGGCTTCTGAAAAGGTAGACCTAGTGACCCATTCCGTACGTAATCCAGACCTGGCACCATACGATTTCTTTATTTTCCCAAAAGTTAAAGATTTGACGAGAGGTATGACATATACAGGGCCGGAAGAGGCCGTGATAGCTTTCAACCAGCACGTGAAAAGCATGCCCTTAGACTAATGGTCGTCATGTTTTCAAAAATGGTTTGACCGAATGAAAAATTGTTAACAATGTAATGGAGAATACTTAGAAAAGCAGTAGGTAAATATATTACTTTACATGTAAATTATTTTAATAATAAGTTACGCAAAACTTTCAGTGTACCCCACGTAGTACTCAGAACCATGGCGCGTATTTTAAACGAACATTAGGAATTACAGCTTATTTGTATGAGACGAGATGCCTAGTCATTACCAGAGATCGGAGTAGGTAGATTGATTTTTGCTACTTATATCATAACTGGTCACCGAAAGAATAACATGGATAAGCGCAATATAGGAATTTCTTCCGGTATTTCCGATTTCAAATAACAAATGTTTTTGTTAGTAGTGATATTATTAGTACCTACTCAATACAAAACTATAGTAAGATATCAAAACTATTTAAGCTTGTTTTCATTTACCACTTGAATAATAATAAATTGAAATAAAGTGCATCTCCGCCCTCATCGTTTTCTGTTCCGTATAATTTATGCCTAGTACTTTACTTTACTTTATTAGGACTAGTTTTTGCAAATACTTAACAATAGCATGGTAGTCATTAGGATTACGCGTTGAATAAAACAAGGTATATATAAAATCAACGTTTTTTAATATTAAGTAGAAGTATATACAATTCTGTATTCTATACCGATGAAGATTAAAATCATATTTTTAATCTTCATCGGTTACACTTTCAGCATCCTGGTAATCGTGTTCTATACAATTAAAATAAATAACCATGACTTTTTCTATATTTTCCATTCTTAGTCTATTTCTTTTCACATCTAAAATCCATTTATATGTGGAAAAAGATCGTTCCACATCTGAGGATGTCAAAGGAGCAAATTTATAGAAAGGAATCAAACCAAATGCTTCATTTTTTTCAATTGCCTCACTATATGACCTTAGTGTTTCTAAGTCCGGGTTTCGTTCCATAACATTTTCTATTTTATTTTTAATATTTTCTGAGTTACATTCATTAATAGCAGCTCTCACTTGGTCAAAAGCTAAAAGTGAATCCATCAAACTTAAATTATGTTTTTGTAATTCTTTTAAGGAGAGTTGAATTATTAAATAATTATCTTTGATATAGTGTAAATCGTCTTTTAAATTTTCTTTCTCTATAATTAATTTAGCTTCTCGGATAGATATGGCATCAGAGCTGCTTAAACAATTTAGTACATCCTTAATTTGTTCAAAATGTTGAGCATAGTAGAATGCTGCTTCTAACCAAGTGCCCCATCTAGTAATAACTGGTTGGGGAGGCAGCGGCAAATCAGGATACTTATTTTTTAAAATTTTGATTCGGCTTGGGGCTTTTAAAAATACTTTTTTTACGTTTGATATTAAAATGTTGACATCCTGATATTCAGATCTAATTTGCTCAGATACTCGGTGGAGCGCGTGCGCCAAACATGTTACGTGCTTCATTTGGGGTAAGTAATTTTTTAAATTTCGTCCTGCAGCTAGCATATAGGCTACGCTATCGGTGCATAGGACAAGAACGTTATTTACTCTCAATTCAAAAGAGCCTTCCCATAAATTTTCTAAACATTCCAACACAAATTGCGTGATTTTTTGTCCGTTAACTACAGTTAGCACTTTACACACGGTCATATAAGGTCTACTAATATTACTAACATGTAATGGTTTTATTAGAAAAGTGACTATATATCGACCTAAAAAGTCGGTCGTTTCATCTAAAGATATCCATAGTTTTTCATGTTTATTATTTTGCTTAATAGAATCCATTTTATTGTTATAAAACTTGTCCAAGTATATTTTACGTAACTGAGATTCATCTGGCAGTTTACGATTAGTACACGTACAACAACAAGCGCTACACATATATTTATTAAAGAATTCTTGAAAGGTAGCATTTTTCATCTGAGACCATGGAATATTGCACAAAATGAGAAATTTTATTAGGTCAAAATAAAATTTCTCTTTGGGCCGCTTAAACGTGTCTTGGTGTACTGCTCCTTCGATATATCTTTTAATGTTGCATTTATTAATGCTTTTCAAATGACTTTCACATTTCGAACACTATATTATACCACTAGAGTGATCGTAAATTAGTTCGGGATGACCGGATATCCATTTTTCTACAGTAGTAGCCTTCACATTCGCCATATTTTAACTCTTTTGGAGAGAAGAAACTTCGTAAGACACCTTTAACAAAGAGATAAAATAATACCTATAATAATTTTGCTTTCAAATGTTTCATGGCTCGATTAAAAAAAAGACAGATTTACTATTCACTTTTTTAGAAATTGTGTAAATACTGTATAAAAACACTCAAGGGACTGTGCATAGTTTAAAGTTATAGAGAGTTAAAGGAAAAGAAGAAAAATCAGAGACAGTTTAAAAGTTAGTCTGTTTGTCGTTAATATTTACGAATGGAGCAAGATTATTTCTATATATGTGAACACAGGTCACAGAACATGGATTATACTTAATACATAAACATGATATATGAAATCATGCTAAAAATGTGGGCAAAAATAGAGCTGACTGAATACCAACTACATTCAAGAATATCATATTTTTATTTCACACTAAGTTTGATATTCTATTAAAGCTTATACGATTTTACAATCCATGGTATGAATAACAGTAAAGCAAACTTAAACAAGACAAAAAAAAATATTCAATTTAAAAGAAGTTAAATGTGTATTACTTACCAAAACTTGACGTAACTAAATCCAATTCAATATTGAAAAGTCCAGATCCTATATCCGAGCCAAATTGTCGTTTTGAGCAGTTCCAGAAGCCCGTATGAACACAAGCCAGGGTCAAAAAAGGTATTCACAACACAGTAACAAACAAAGATGTGCACTCAACGAACCGAAGTGAAGATGCACTATCTCGCATGTCACCGTTAAAATGAGACGGTGCATGTCTTGTTCTCTGTCGCACTTACATTGTTTATAGGTGACGTCATATATCAGGAATGTCGCAAGAGCAAAACTCGTAGCATACGTACAAAAAAAATGTTTAAATGAGACGGCGCATATTTTGTTCTCTGTCGCACTTACATTGTTTATAGGCAACGTCATACATCTGGCATGTCGCAAACGGTGCAAAAAAAACTTTGCAATGAGACGGTGCACGTCATGTTCTCTGTTGCACTTACGTTTTTATAGGTGACGTCAGATATCGACTTAGATAAATATATCGATGAAGACATAATTCTTCGTCGATATATTTATCTAATATCGATCAATAACATCTTTGTAACCTTATAATTTTTAATTCAGTAAAAATAAACCAATTCCAATACTAAAAATCTATTTATCTAAGTACTACGAATTTTTAATTTCCGAAATAACCACTTCCGGAATACCGAAAGAATGTCCATATTAATATAGACGTTTTGATACAAGTAGCAAAAATCAATCTACCTACTCCGATCTCTGGTCATTACTTAACCGATAATTAATTTAAACATAAAATGAAAGTTTGTATTGAAGTGATAATCTCAGAAACTCCTGGTTCGAATTGAAAAATTCTTTTAGAGTTGGATAGCCGATTTATCGAGGAAGGTTATATTCTATATAACATTACGCTACGACCAATAGGAGCGGAGCATCAAACAAAATGTTGCAAAAACGGGGAAAATTTACACATGCAGACGAAGTTGCGCGGGTCCAGCTAGTCACACATAAACTGTCCAGTGAATAACAAGAACAAATGTTGGTAAAACGTCCTTCATCATATATTTATATTTCATCGTACATATACAAAAATAAATGGTGATTCGTGGAGCCCTGACAAAACATTTGAAATTAATACACCCATGAGTCACGTCCTACGAAAACATAATTAGGTATAATAAATTTACTCATACATATTTTTATTACAGCAAAAACCGAGGGTATTGTCGTAATTCAAAAGACACTGGCAGTGTAAAAAATTTAAAGCCTTTCACAAAGAGTATACAAACACTACGTTAGAGCCTTTCATTTCTACAAACTTATTTTTGAATTTGTAAAAAGGATGTATAAATCGTCAGAGTAACTTTGTAGTATCACTGGTTACATGTTTGTATAAAGTCGGGGGCAATCAACATTTTTTTCTTTTTTCTTATTAACATTATACACGCAAAAAATGTATGATATTTTTAGTTCTAATTCAATTTTTGTTATGTATCTACAATGTTCTTAAATGCGATGGTGATAGTGAAAGTTTACAGGGTTCACCTCTCTGGTTAATGACCCACTGTGTGGTCGCCTGCTGGTCGAGAGGCGCCCAAGGTGAGCAGGGGTTCTCGGAGACTTCCTTCTTAGGGTATACCAAAGTCCCCCACAATAGAACACCATGATGCTTTAGTCGGGTCAGTTTACTTCACCGTTAGGTTTCACTCCGATGAGGTGACGACCCGTGGGGGTTTCAGCACCATAAAAAGAAGGCTGAACCTCTCTCCTAAGAGTATGAGGCCCAAGACCAGCAGTAGGAAAGTTTGTAGATAGGACTATAATATTAAAAAGGTATCATAATACATCATAATTCAACAATTTATTAAATAAAGTAATGAAGGAATTTATTCATTAGTGATATTTATTTATTAACTAACTTTCCCCGCGGCCTCGCTCTCGTGTACATATTTATATATTTTGCGCGGAATCTTTTCCGATCTTTCTATTCTCCTTTCTATCCTAAGTTACTCCTTATAACACCAGATATCTGCCAGTGTGCCAGTGAAAGTTCCATGGAAATCGGTCCACTGGTTTCCGAGATTAGCCGGAACAGACAGACAGATTTTTATTTTAATAATAGTTTTTTTGGTATATGCACCGTATGAATATTCGGATGCATTTAAAATGCTGTTTTATGACATTACAAACAAACACTGCAATTTTATCTATTTGTATAGATGAATAATTTTAATGTATATTGAACGGCTTTTTAAATTGGGTAAGAGATGTTCAATTTATTTCATTAGACATCTCAGTTATGTTGTCTTCTTACCAATGAGACTTTTCCATTAAAACTGTTTTGCAGTTTATGTTACATCGAGAGTGTATTAAACCTTTTCTAACTACGGACACTTTTTGAAATGGGTTTCAAATTAACTTTAAGTAGTAAGTGTATATTTTTTAATAACTAAAATTTATTTAAAACTTACTTATATTGCATTAAATTCTATAAAAATCTGTTCGAAACGTCAGGCAATTCAGAGGTATGTAATACCTTTTCGTGATCGCGATAATTCCCGTAAACACGTAAATAATATTATATAATGGAACGCGAAAGTTTAAAAGTAAGTAAAACTATTGCATCACATTAGATAGCACGTAAATTTCTGTCTTTTAAACGAATTTCAACTAGGTATTATTTTATTACTCGAATTTCCCGAACGTGTTTCCTTAAAATTCGTTTCGTGTTAAAACTATCATTGGATAGTCATTAAAGCAAGTAACTAGAGAGATAAAACTCAGTGGAACCTAGTTACAGGAAATAAAAACGTCGAAATAAAAAATGATTTACGAGTGTCTGCTAAGACGTGTTCGACGTTTATACGAGTATAGTCTGCTAAAATATTATGCCTCGGCTACTATGCGTCGCGTTGGTTTCTACTTAGTCCAGTTAGAATTTTTATATAATTAGGGCTATATTGGATATCTACCCATTGGGCCCACTCACCTATTGTCTAAAAGTCTGCGAGGGTCCTCGAAGGCTTCCTTCTTAGGGTATACCCAGGTCCCCTGCAATAGACCCACTTGTGATGAACACTATAGGGTTTTAGTCTGTTCGATTGCAATATCCCCTTTCACCGTTTGCGGCAGGCAAGGACGGCGATTCCCGAGGCCTATTCTTTTTCCTTTTTCATCAACACAAAGCTTTTCCTTCGGGAAATGGTTTTTGTCGAGCACATTCAATCTTTGTTTTTTTCTTTTTCTTTTTTTTATAAAGAATACTAGTAACGTGGGTCACACATTACTAGTATTCTTGTTAACCCCTCCAGCTAAGCTAAGTGCTTGTGTTAGGAGTGTATTTAGATTTTGTCTTTGGTCTTTTAAATGTTTTAAGGAAATCAGTATACAATTATTATACCCGACTTTCTCTGATGAGTTGTAGTAGTATACGCAAGTTATATAATGTAACTTTAAGAAGAATAATAGGAGGCCTGAAACAACGTGTTAAGTAATTATTCACTTGTAAATATACCGTGTATATCGTTTCCAATATTGATGCTGATACATCTTACATGAAGAGTTGAACTACGAAATTACATTTATTCGTAAAATTTGACTTCTTAAATAGTAGCAGTGAAAAAAGTATGCTCCCTGAATGTTGCTCCCGATACATCTACAAAATTTTTTGAAAGTTTGTACATTTTATCTTTTTGTTTCTCGATTACTTGGTCTCATTTAAATGGCAAACGTCGTACATTATCACAGAACTTCTAATGAAATTAACCTGCGTATCTAGTAATACTTCGATGTACGAGTACGAGTACAAAACAAGTTACAGAGGCTGTGGTATCGCTCATAGTACAAGGCCCCTGTGGGCAAAACCCCCCGTAATTTTGTGTATATACTAACTAAAGATGACATTTAATTAACCACAAACATGTACATTAAAAGGGATAACGACGTTGTTAATGGTTTATTTTATTTCATAATACATCAAAAGGACTGAACCAAAAGAAAATAATAGGCATCTTTTTTATTATTACTACAAAACAACACAAGTTCACGAGTCAAGTAATACTGTGCCTTATGTGGTTGTCATACGGCTATAGTAAAATGAAATGACACCATTTCTGTTTGGTAAATAGGGTAACAGTGGTTTTGTTGAAATTTTTTTTTTTCTAATTTATTTTTAGTCTTAAGACTTTCACCACATTTGAATAGCGTTGAAATCAACAGTTAGTGCTCGTCCTGAGTGAACGGCGTATCGCGCATGCGGATTGCGAGGCGTAGGCATAAGCGGACGGCTGTCCTTAGTGCACGCTGGTGAGCGCCTACGTTTATTATAATATTTTGTTTATTAATGTCAACATGAAAAATTAAACGTTTACAGTATCTGGAAAGAAGTAGTTTCTTTACTGATGAAATAATATGTAGTGTCAAAAAAAGAAAGCACGAAATTTTATCTATGGTAAGAAGAGACGGTGAATACGTTAGACTGTAATAACAGGCTTTTCCGGCACCGCCGACGACGAGCGGATCCGCCAACTGGCGCCAACATAATGCGCCGGATTGTGTGCGCGCCCGCACAGTTTGTTCCAGAGTTTATTACTTAGTGAGTAGTGAGTAAGATAGATTAGTAGAGAATGCCTATGGCATTATGTCCGCCGTAAGTTTTTCCTGCTGCGAATATTTTTTTATAATTTTTTTGTTATATGTTTCAAAGCTAATATTTTTGGCAAAAGATTTTTCAGAGGAAGTTAAGGGTTTAATAATAATAATAAAGCCCATTTATTTCCAACTAGCAACCCACCCCGGCTTCGCACGGATACAAATTATCCACCTAAATCTTCTTCATAAATTCCTCTGTCTATTAGTGAAAACCGCATGAAAATCCGTTCAGTAGTTTTTCAGTTTATGGCGAACAGACAGACAGACAGACAGACGCGGCGGGGGACTTTGTTTTATAATATGTAGTGATCCAATTATTACATGCATTACAATATATTAAATTTTAAAAATCCATCTTATCTTTAAAATATCACTAATTGTATAGTATATGTAATTTTATTTTTTCTGATCAGACAAATTTCATTTTAATAATCACTATCGTTAGGTACTGTCCTCTTTTTCATTGATCGGAACCCCTTCTCGGGTATAGGCCTCCTCCAGCTTGTTCCAGACCTCTCTGTCCTTTGCTTTTATGAAGTTATACAATGAAGTTAAACGTTTAGGGTAACTTTATTATTTCCTCCAGTCATTCACCATTCAAATTTTATAGACAGTACCTAACTACCCCACTCAAAAACTTTAAAGCACAGTTAAAACAATTAATGAGGATTAACTACTCAACTTACCAACTTATGGCTTCCCTAACTACATAAGTTAGTCAAGAGCCTAACTTGAGCATAATCTTGAGGAGTCTGAAGACATAAAGTAGTTTAACCGCAATAGTTTTAATAGCGGGTGTGGCTTACCAAAACACGGGAATATTTCTGAAATTTACTAATACGTGGACACACTACTCGTAACGTAGCTATAAAAGTATTTGATGACAGACGAGGTTTGTTAAAGTACATAAAATACAATCAGGACTGTATTTCTGTATAACTATTTATTTTTCCTTGCTGCTGCATGTTTACATATAAGAGAACGCCTTCAGTTTTACTCATTACTTTACCTTGGTATTTTATTCAAATTTAATTTTTCAAATTAAATTTTCTGTGTTTATCAGACAATGTTCACAATTATTAATAAAAAAAGTAAATTCAGCTTGTAATATGCCAACGTACTTATTAAGGTAAAGGTATATTTTAAGAAGTTTAATACAGATTAATAAAAATACCTTATAATTTTCAGGTATATTGATTTGAGATTCAATTAATTTAATTTCTTACTTTTCTGTCCGTGTTGTTCGACGTTTTTCCTGCCAGATAAAAAAATAAACGTCAAAATGAATGAATCTTCAAGGGAGCTGCTGTACGTTATTTTACTCATTCATTTCAATTAAACAGAAAAATATACGTTAAAGACTCGATTTCCAAGCGCACTAAGCGACAAACTAGACAGCTAAAGAGGGTAGAATATTGTAATTGTTAACAAGTCAAAGGCAAGTGAAGGGCATCGATCATGGATGAAGGAAGAAAGTCAAGAACGTGTTTATTCAGTTATGATTGATGGTAAGCCGACGCCAACGTGCTCATGAACTTGGCGACGATCGACATTGGCATTGATCACTGTCAGATAACGCGATTAGGGTGAGTGAAGGATGCTTAAAACTCCTTGGTAACGTTCTAGCAAAGACGTCACTAGGGATCTGATGTATACAGGGAAGGGAGTAAGACGAGAGGAATAAGTAAGAGGTGGTTATAAAAATACTAGCTGTTGTCCGCGACTTCGTTCGTGTATAAATTTTAGTGAAATGTTTCCCACGGAAACTAAATTTTACCGGGATAAAAAGTAGCCTTTGTGCTATTCCAGCCTATAATATAGTGTATCAATTTTCATCCAGATCCGTTCAGCCGTTTTGCGTGATAGTGTAACAAACATCTATTCATCCATCTTCACAAACTTTCGCCTTTATAATATTACTATCTACTAATTTACGAACAATGTTAGACATGTTATGTCTCGTATATAAATGTGTATTTATTTTGTAATTTTGTAATATTTTTAGTGTAAATTCATTTTTATTCTAAGCCCTCATCATTTTTTATTTTTCGTTTTCTATAAACCTATTGATAAGCAACACAGTCCTATGTGATCATGCTATGTACGCATAGTTAGAAACCTAGTTTAAAACATACTTAACTGTCATATTTCTGTTATTTAAGTTCTGTTTTGTGTACCTAAACTAAATAAATAAATAAATTACTAAGATAAATAGGTAAAGACGAAAGAATTGTCTTTTTCTTCTTGGTATGTCAACAGATTTTCTATTTTTCTGTAGATGATTTATAGCGATAGTAGCTTTAGTCATAAATAAAAAATAATTGGTAACTTTTTTCCTTACCGTTGACAAAGCGTTATTGCTTTTTGGCTTATATCAATACATTTTTTGAATTACTGTCAAATGAAAACCTCTGGGCGACTACCAACAAGTTAATTTAAATTTTCTCAAAATTGTCTATTCTGTAGGTCAGATTTAAACTTGTTTTTAATTTGAGGTTTATATAAGTTGTTTGTAAGAGTTTCCAGCTTATTATGTCTTATTACAAGTTTGACACTCTTTTTTGGCTTAATTAACTAGACTAATATCATGGTCAGTCTTCTAAAGAATTCTTAAACAAAAATTAAAATAATATTTTTTACTTTTAAGGCCTCTTTGGAATAGAAGTCAACATCCTTTGAGCTATAGAAAGCGAGATATTAGCAAAAACGATTTTTGTGTCCTTGACCTTGAGCAACTGAAGACGCGGCCACGAAATTTGATGAGACTATTTAGAAAGCCAAAATAAAGGTCTAAAAGAGTTCCCAGTTTATTATCTCTCGTCATGAGGTTTACCATCATTTTTAACTTAAATGAATAGACGAGATAATATAATAGTTTGTGTTCTGAAGAATTGTTAAACAAAAATGAAGAATATATTTATAAGTTTTAGGCCACAAAGTGGTACTTAAAAACGTTAAAACATTTCGCTTCTGTATTTGCAACGCTATGAAAAAATAACCTGACAATAAAAGCTACCACTCTTATTCCACTCTTATTCCATTTCTACGTATAACAACTATATCATAACAAAATGTAGGTATCAGAATTATTGAAATATTAACGGTTATATACATATAAAATTAACAATAAAATAAATAATGGACTTACCCACGGATTGATGATATGTGGGATGTGGAGTGGATTCAGTAATAATGTTGTGGCGATAGTCATTTCGGCCCATGTGTTAATTGCTAAGAGTTTTGACCAACACCTTCAGAGGCTCACGTTAGGCAGCTGGATTAAGAGCGTTATGCAGAAGGTAGTCCTTCTCGATACGGCACGGATAGTGAGGAGGTTTCTGTCTTTGGAACCCTAACCACCGGTAGCTTGGTCCCTGTACCCGATACCGGTGGGACACTATTTTTTACATTTTGAAATGTATTTTTTTATATAATCTGAATATATTAATATAACTATCACTGAATCTCTGAATCATTTTGATCCATCCTAAGGTTGCCTGGAAGAAATTGCATCTAGCAATAAGGCCGCCCTTTGTACATTATGTTTCACACATGAACGTATGATACTTCTACTGTAGCTATGGTGTACGAATAAAGTGTTATCTATCTATCTATCTATATTTAAAAATGTAATTTATTTGTATATTTAAGTAAATAAAGAAAATAAACAAAATATTTATTAAACATTATGCATATCATAAGCGGCTCGATAACTTTCTACACGGCACATTATGAGACTGTGTAGTTTTGGAACTTGTAGTCTTATTACTCTGCACTATGCTAAGAATCTGGACTACAAATATTTGAATGTACAATTTGTACAGTCCCGTCGGTCGACGCCATCTGGTTGCGACTGACAAAACAGCGCTTGGTGTAGTTTATGTGTACTTCTATTTTTGGGTACTCTACGATGCGTATTGTTGGTTAGGATATACCTTCAATATAATTTTATTGTATCGAGAGCCATTAGTTACTACGTAAACAGAAGCGATGAAAAATAAAATGCAGGACTCATACATTTGCTGGAGTCTGGCCACACATGTTGTCGCAATAAATTAGGCACTCAAACTAAACGCTTTCTTTATAGACTAATTTGTTAACATGACAGGCTTTTCCATCTCTAGTATTGTGAATTTGTGATAGACATAAAATATTAGCAGTTCCCGTGCGTTTTCGCTCGCGTGTACATATTTATATATTTTGCGCGGAACCCTAAATCTTTTTCCAAAATAAAAGTTAGGCTACTCCTTATAACACCAGCTATCTGCCAGTGAAAGTACCGTTGAAATCGGTCTACCCGTTCCGGAGATTAGCCAGAACAAACAGATAATCAAAAATTAAAAAAAAAACTTTTAGGCATAGGTTTCGTGCAAATAACTGTATGAGCTTAAAAATTATTTATTTTTTAATTGTATTTATTTGTATTGATGTATTGATTTATCTTTGTACACTTTTTTATAGTTTAACGCGTTTTATCTTCGGATTTGAATAATTATTTTTTATTTGATAGCTCAATACTTGAGGTAGTTTATAAAGCTATTTAATATCACGCTACTACTTTAAGGAGTGGAGCAGTGATCATAAACGAGGGTGAAACTGTGGGAAACGACTTCTGAAACATTAATATTTAATTTGTAATTTTTTTGTAAATCATGACCAAGCTGTATTCTTGAGTTGAAAAATTTACTTAATAAAAATATATTTTATTTCATTAACACAGGTATAAATTACAACAATTATTGTTGGAGACTCCTTTTAAGCATGTATACTTACTCATGTATACTCCTTATGTTATACTATACCTATGAATGAATATAAATTTACAACATGCAATGTACAATAAAATCTATAAAACTAATTAGAAAATACTAGCAACCCGCCCCGGCTTCGGACGTAAAGTAGAGACATCTTCAGCAATCATCATCATATTTTAACCAATTTACACAAAACAAATTATACACCTAAGCCTTCCTCATGAATCACTTTGTCTATTGGTGACAACCGCATGAAAATCCGTTCAGTAGTTTTTCAGTTTATCGCGACAGACGCGGCGGGGGACTTTGTTTTATAATATGTAGTCATGGAATAAAAAATACACACAAATGCAAACCTTAACTAAATACACCTTCTTTTGTTTACAATTTTCTTATTGATATAAATTTCTTTTGTTTCAAGAGCTGACCTAAGTTGGCTAATTTTCCTTTGACTATCCGTATCGAGGAAACTCACCTATCATCTCGTTGTCTGTATACTTATACACTATGACTTAACACCTGAGGTGTGCATAAATTTCTGTTACCCTAGTTATTCGCCTCTTGTTGTATTTTTTTCTACAAGTTCATACATTATTTGCTGGCGCGGCACTACGTAGAGAAATGCGGTAACACAAAATTTATGACCGGAATAATTTTCTCGATGTTTCTAATCTAATTTCAGTTTCTGGCTCACCTAAATAAGAAAGTAACACTGAAACCTAACGAATAACCGTCAGTTACTTCTATTAATACAGACAAGGCAGTCTATCCAAAATTTACAACTTTTTTTACATTAGGAATAATAATAGGTATTGCTGTTATTATTTTTAACACCACCTTTGCTATTTAAAAGAAATTTGAGTTCTCTTCAGTGTATTTTTACCATAGGTACATATAGAAAAAGTAAGTAACTCTGCTCTCGGCTTAAGGTCATCACACACTATACCGCGTGCTTACAGCGCACTGACTGCGAGGTGCCAACAAAAAAACTTCGCGTCGTGTCGCACATGAAGACGATGAAATTAGCTTGCGCCTCCCGGGCGGCGCCCGGACTACGAGCTTGCACTTCGCAGGCGACGCGTGGTAGCCTCAATTTCAGGCAGCGCCGTACTGCAGCTGAGCCGTTGCAGTGCCGTTATAGTGTGTGATGACCTTTAGTGTTCATAAAATATCTATAGTTGAGTTCAATTGATAACAGAGACGGTCCTCGGCTTCGAAGCGACGTTGGCTCGGTCCACTAGAATTTCGCTTACTGAATTTAGCACGTTGAAATTACTTACTCTAATATGGATCTATGCAACTGTCAACCAAACCGGTGAAGTGCACGTTTATTGCCAAATAAAATGTGCAATCACTCTTTTTACACGCTTTATATTAACTTTACTTGTATGTATGTTTGTAACCGACTCCTTTGGGCACGATTTTGACCCACTTTAAACGGCCAGATTGTATTCAAATTTTGCACACCTGTCAAAGACCGATAACAATGCAATAAATAATTTTTTTATTTTTTAGTTGAATTTTCTATAAAAGCGTGTTTTTTTAGTTTTTTAACTATAATTATTTTATTCTAAAGGGTCCAGTATGTGGGTCACATATTACTCGTACTCTTGTTAAAACCTCCAGCTAAGCTAAATTGCTTGCATTAGGGATTTCACGCCGGTAGTGCACTGGGTATGGTTCGAACCCGCAACCACTTGATCCCCAGTCCAAAATCTTAGCCACTACACTACCACCGCCTGATTTCATTCAATTTATTTGTAGCGTGTAACATTATTAGAAATAGAAACTGATACAGCTCAAAACTTCTATAATTTTTGTACCCTCGCATTTATTTTTAATGGAGTTAGTGATTCTCGGAAAGCTTTTCTGTAATTCTGTTTTCCATTACAATGAATTCCCGTTAGAAATGTTATCAGCTTTCAATTAAAATCAGTTGGTATTTGATAGTAATTTGACACTGAACTAATTATTTGAACACTATTTGTTTATTTTGTGCTGGCCGACTACGACTTGTAACTTTGACAAGTTAAAATTTTTAAAATAAACATTTCTTTATACTAATTATTTATTTTTGGTGAAACAATTTGTCGAATGCAAATGGTGTTTTATGCATTCGATAAGTAGTAGTAGTAGTAACTTAAAAATTATAAACACAATAATGAATCAATAGGAGGATCACAAGGATGGATATACTGACGGATATTTTAAACGTCTTATTATACTCAGTATAATACCTATTTACCTAGTAAAAACTAGTTTAAAATCGGAAATCATTGTGTTATCCTGTTTATAATATAAAAACAAGAAATTGTTGACCTGTTCTTATAAGTAGTTTCTACAACTAGTAACATGTGCATGTGTAGTTGAAGCATACTCGTAATAAATCCTGCCAATGTAGGAAAGCTAAAAAACATTAATCCCACCAATATTATAAATGTGAAAGTTTGGATGGATAGATGGATGGATGGATGGATGTTTGTTTGTTACTCCTTCACGCCGAAACTACTGAACCGATTGGAATGAAACTTAGTATGTGATAGCTGGAAACCTGGATTAACATATAGGCTACTTTTTATCCCGATATTCCCACGGTATCGGAACATACGCGGGTGAAACCGCGGGGCACTGCTAGTAGCTTATAATTTTATAAAACAAATCGTCTGAGTAATCTATAACTAGTCTACTGGTACAATGGTGTGTTTCAAACAACACACAACTACAAACACATAATAAAAACATTCGCTATAAAGTACAATATAAAATGTAATGTTTAAGGGCTGGAGACCTGGTATACAGGCCTCAAGTTTAGCTTAGGTACAAGTCTCCCCACAATATCTAAGATATTAAATGATGTGTAATGTGATGTGTGTGGTGAGAAATAAATATGTTTTATTATTAAAAAAAAACATACTCGCTGTCTTCTATCTTACCTTACAATACAATTACGAGTATAATAAATTACAGCTCGGGGGTTCGTGCCACGTAGGTTAGCACATTGCAAGGTTAAATATTACTAGCCAGGTCAGTGTTAGGATGGGTACCTCGGAGAGAACGTTAAGCCGTCGCGGTCCCGGTTGCCATACGAAGATCTGTGGCATTCGTTACGGGTAGTTGGAGCCTTAAAAAAGTCCGACAAACTGATCTAACTACAGAACTTCGATAACGCTTAGTACTCGGGTTGTGAAGGTCTGATGGCAGTTGCTTCACGTTAAATAACGAAGTTCAGCCGTATCGTAGTTAGACTAAAAGCCGACCCAACTTAGTTGGCAAAAGGCGCGGACGATGAATAAATTACAGTACTTTCTTTTTGAGGGTGTACTGTCGTTAGGGCAAAATATTCTTGGTCATATTTAACTTCCTAAAAAACTTATCAGATAAGATTTTATAAGAAGCATGATCAAGTAGTTATTTGTTAATCAATTACTTGCCAAAAAAGAATTTGATAATTAATTAATTGACAAATGTTTTTTTGCCAAATGATAATTTTCGAAAAATAGTTTGCGATGTGATATTTGGGGAAAAGTTTTATTCTCATGCATTAGTAATCCCTTTTTGAGACACATTATCTAATCTCCTTTTAACTTACAAAGGAAATTATTCACAAATTGTTGGTTGAAAGAGTTGATGGTATTTGAATTATACATAGGCTGCACTAAAAGTATCGGGAATGGAATATTTCCACTATTCCTATCATATTAAAATCTTTTTAATTGAAAACTCCTTGGTTTTAAAAATCGAATACCATTTATTTATTTAAAAAAAAATTCTCGGTCTTCTCACAAGGTCTTCTCAAACTTGTTTAGTCGTTGAGAAAATGGAATTGACTCGAGAAAATTCAAGGGCGATGATTTATTATGACTTTCGAAGCGGTTTAACACAAAAACAGTGTGTTGACCGGATGCATTCTGCATTTGGTGATAAAGCCCCATCCAAAACCACAATTTATCGCTGGTTTGCTGAATTTCAACGTGGACGTGTCAAGTTCAGTGATGATCCCCTTCAAGGTCGTCCAAAAACTGCAGTTACCCGAGAAAACGTTGATACTGTGCGTAAGCTGATTGAGGAAGATCGACATGTGACATACCGCGAAATTCAGGCAAATTTAGATGATGCATGAGTCAAATACAAATAATCTTGCATGAACAATTAGTTGTAAAAAAGTTGTTTTCCCGATGGATACCGCATTTGCGCTGTGAAGAGCAAAAAGCGGCTCGCGTTACTTGGTGCGTCAGAACTCTCGAAAGATTCCACGCAGGATCTTCAAATGCTGTATACAACATTGTATCAGGTGACGAATCCTGGATATACGCGTACGAACCCGAAACAAAAAACCAGTCACGAGTTTGGGTGTTCGAAAATGAGTTAAAGCCAACTAAAATTGTTCGTTCACGGAGTGTTGCAAAAAAAAATGGTGGCCACGTTTGTCTTCAAAACCGGCCATGTTGCGACTATTCCTCTTGAGGGACAAAGAACGGTTAATGCAGAATGGTATGCTAGCATTTGTTTGCCACAGGTCGTTTCCGAACTCCGTAAAGAGAACTGCAACCGCCGCATCATCCTCCATCACGGCAATGCGAGTTCTCACACCGCGCACAGAACAAAAGAGTTTTTAGAGCAGGAAAACATAGAATTATTAGACCATCCGCCGTACAATCCCGACCTAAGCCCTAATGATTTTTATACTTGCCCTAAAATAAAGAATAAATTGCGTGGTCAGAGATTTTCTTCACCTGAAGAAGCTGTGGACGCCTACAAAACGGCCATTTTGGAGACCCCAACTTCCGAATGGAATGGTTGCTTCAATGATTGGTTCCATCGTATGGAAAATGTGTCAAATTTCGCGAAGAATACTTCGAAAAGCAATAAATACATTTTTAAATAGTAATGTTGTGTCACTTCCTTGATTCCCGAAATTTTCAGTGTAGCCCTCGTAAATCATCCACATTCCTTCTGAAAGAAATACAAATCTCGTTTTCGAAACATTTTCAATATGATTTTCAAATTGAGTTGAAAACTTCTTACAATTTTACTTCTACAAATTCGATTGATTCAGAAATGCAATGAAAATGCAATTTACAAATAAAATTGAAACTTTTCACAGTTTTCAATTTCATTTCGTATTCCACGTCTGAAATAAAGGCCACTTCCATATCCGTACATATTAAAGTCCGACCCTTTAGTTTACTTTAGCGGAGATGCTGCGTCTTTGACGTGGTATGCCAGCAATCAGGGATAAATTGATCCTAAGTAACTATCATTTTGCGTTGTTAAATCTCGTCTCGCCCCATTTCAACGGTTTCCATTTGCCTTCATGCTGAGACATGAACCCCTTGGCTGATTTTATCGCAAGACGCTTTTCGCATGACATTGAATATATTATACTTCTATTTCTTTGCAGATATTTGTGTACAGTTTTAGTGTATGATGCAAATTTGTACAAAATTTGTAATTGTGAAACTGGAATTTGGAACCCTCGGTGCGCGAGTCAGGTTCATACTTTTTTTTTACTGATTTTTTTAAATACATACATAATATACAAAGAAACACCCAGACATGCAAATAGACATATTGAAGCATACAAATATATAAATATTTGAACTGAAAGGGCATCGAATCCCCGACCTCAACTGTTGTAATCGAACGCGCTAGCACCTGCCGCGCCGCAAAGGACGTCTTATAAATCCCAATGAATATGTTTAAGAAGACGTAATGCGAATCTGTATATAATCATTTGCATGTTTATATACCTAGATGCAATCTGTTTCTCGGCATAGCAGAGGATAACATATTTCAAATTGTTTCAGAAATAAACGCACGTGAAAGCGTTTATGTGCATACTTTCGAAGTTAATAGGTTAGTCTATATCTGTTGCAGACAAGCTGCGAGACGTTCCGATATAGGTAGCTAATGTTATTACGGTGTTTGTAAGGCCTTGTGTGTATTTACTGCTTTAAGAGTACAATATATTTAATGTCTGTACATTATTTTCACTTTGTTCGTCGGCCATAGTATTGTGGGCAAAGTGGTTAAGAAATAAAGTGAACGTGAAAATAAAGTCACATCAGATATAATCTAGAGTAATAACGTAACAAAGAAATCACTGCCAGAGAAAGACAGGCAGCTCGGCTTTTTTTATTGACAACACAAAACGCTACCTGGAACTAAAACTAGTCCAGATAACTAAAACTAATAAAATATGAATAGCTAAAAAGTAAATACACAATTGAACTAAAATATACATATCTATGGCTAATGCCTATGCATTTATGTACGGTGTATATATATCTGTTTATAGTTATTATATTGTGTTTTTGTTATAATCTGTGCATTGTTTTACTGGTTCTAACTTGATAATTTTATACTTTGGCTAATAAATGTATGTTTTTTTACTAATCTCCAGTTTCTATGTTCGTAAAAAAAAGAAAAATGCGTGAGAAACCGGCAATCGGTACTTATTCGTAGGAAGCCATTTGCAATATGAGTGTTGCAATCCAATATTAATAAGTGCCAATTATCTAAAACATAAACTAAATACTTTATAAATATATATGTTTTTGTTTTAATTAAGAAATTTAATCATTACAAATAATAATGATTACAATTTAAAATTCCCAAATATTTCAGTAGTACATCTAAAAAATAAATACACTTAAATTAAATTAAAATAGTCAAAGTAACCCGTCCCGCATCACTCCCGGTGCAAAAGTACCCATGTTGCTGGGAGCGTTGTCTCGCTGAATGACAATGGACAACCTTTGCACCTGGAAAGACCCGGAACGGGAGTCACCATTCCTATCCCTAATCCGACGGCCAAGATCCGCGATGAAGCTCTATAGCTATCTCTATACATATATATATAACATTGTATTTTAAACGATTTTTGATATTTAACAAGCAGTATTTTGCTATAAATGTTTTCATTACACATGCGGATTTTAAATCGTTTCCCCTCCGTTAATCATCCATTTAAATAATGTAACACAGTCATTTTAGTTCGTCTATCTATCCTTTCGATGGCACTGTACTCAATAAAAAAGTGTAATTATGGTATGTTCCTAGCGTGGCGCCCGGCGGTATTGCACGCTGAATCTTATACTCTGTCGAGTGCTACCAGATGGCGCTTGCGTCACGTGTTGACAGCAAAGTGTCCGTGTTGGCTTCTATTGGTAGTTGACTAGTTATTGCCGATATCGTCTTTGTTGTAAACCATTTGAGGAAACAGACATGTTACAAACGTTCAGGTATAACAATTTGCCAATCACGGCGATCCCTTCCAGCAACCTTTGTACAAATATTATCAAATCTAATTAAGGGTAATCTGTGTAAATTATATTGGGAACAGAAAACCGTACAAAACAACGTACGTACATTTAATTGGATTACAGAGGGCGTAAAAGATATGTATAAACTGTTGATATGTTTCAGATTTGGTATGAAGCAACAATTTTGTGTAGAGTCAGATACTTAGAAATGTTTATACCATACAATTTTATTTGAATTCTTTACTATTGACAAACTTTGTAGATATTAAGTCGCAAACCAGAAATAGATCGACTTGATGGCGCTGTTATCTATCAAATTCTCTGTAAATCCTAGTGTAAGAATAAAATATTATCAATCTATTTATCAATATTTCTATCCGCCTAAAGAATAGGATGGACTGCGTAAGTTTTACTCGTCGTATCTGCGGATTTAGCCCTGCTTCCCTTCGTTCATTATGATTAGTGAAAAAAATTACTCTCTGAAATATTTCTACATTTTCTGCCTCAAAATTCACATGAGTAATAAGATTATGCCATTCAATTATAAACCAATTTTTGATCAAAATTAAAGGCAGAGAGAAATTTCGGGCTTTGAGCTTTAACACGATTAAATTTTTACCTTATACTTATACGAATTGATATCATCCTTATTTATTTTATACAATAGGTATCAACAGTAACCAACAGCACTGCTAGAATGATAAATGTGAATGTTATCTTGTTTGTTTGTTGTTATATTTAATTTTTGCAAACACGTTACGAAAAATTATTTTGATGTAGTCATCGAGCTTAAAAAAAAATGTATTAGCGCGAGCGAAGCCATGTTTAATACATGGTTTTAAGCTTTCTTGTGCGTGCTCAGAGGCAAGATAAATGGAGTTGAGAGAACAATATGCTTTATTTTTGTGATTAGTACTTTCTTCGTCGTCTACTTGCACCCTTTGAGTTATAATAAACTAAATTTGTATAGATTGCGAGTCTTTTTAAATTTTTTATGACTGGATGACTGGACCGGACTGGAGGAGGAGCGCTGCACGGATGGCGCAATGGTTTAAGTGGTCACCTCGCCACTACTGGATTTAAATCCCACACGGGACAAAAAAATTGTGTGTACCACAAACAGTTGTCCTGAGTCTGGGTGTTCCTTGTGTCCGTTGTTTAAATGTTTCTGAAGCCCCCCGCGATAGAAGAATATTCTTAAGACGGAAGTTGTCTTTTTAAAAAATATGATGATGAAAAGAATACGGTGATAAATATAATTTGGCCCTTTTGGAAAAGTCTCATCTCTTTAGGACATTTTTTTAATAGTAATAAATGCTATAACTACCTAATATTAAGTGTTAGTAGTACTTAGCACTCAATGTAACCTCTACGTATAATAAATGCTGTGGGCGTCTATAATTGATGTCCATGTAAAAGATGTGATGTCGTAATCAGTGTAATGAACAATGTTGTATATTTATATCGTTGGTCTTAATAAATAAATAAATAAATAGAATTTTGGGATTTTTCTAAATCTGAGAACGAGATTATTAAATCTACTCTTACTTTTTGGTTTGGAGTTTGTTGCTGATTATCTTAAAATAACGGATAGAGCATAAGTATGCAATATGATACTCACAGAACAGGACTTAAAAGAATACGAAACTATTCAATGGCGAATACTTACACCACTTCCTTACTTATTTTTAACTTCTGTAAAAAGTGTGAAATATTCTTCAGATATAAACTACAAACTAAAGAGAAGATAAATTCTTTAAAGTTATTTCTTAAATCCTCAGGAGCCCGAAAAGTCTATGCAATTTTTAAATTTGTACTTTTGTTCACATTTTTCTTTCTTCGTGTTGAAGTTGTTCAAGTGAAAATCGTCCCAAGTTTTGACGCTTTGACATAAAAAAAGCTTTTTTATTTATGGTCTGGTCCCATCACAGCATAATTCGGCTCTTTTACGACTTTACACCATGTTTGAAATAGTAATTGGATTAAAATATTGTATGGCAGAACTTTGGCCAAGAAAATAAATTTTTATGTGAAAAAAAACTTAGTTTTACGTTCAAAGTACTTACTTCTTTTTAACTTTTATATTTATATAAGTTCTAGAGCTATACACATAACTCTAAGCGGTTATGGACAAGAATGGCGGCTCTTGAAGTGGGAGAAAAAAGTCTATAAAAAAATCACTATTCGAACATTAAATTCATATGTCTACAAATTTATTCAAAGAGGGTAGAGGGTATTCGTTCTGAGGCGGTCGACCGTCTGGCAACCCTATACATCTAATAGTAGAATAGTGTGAAGCTTAATTGTGAGATTTGACGAAGTTACATGACCGTTTAAGAATTTCATGCATTTCAAATAGGTCTTAAATTAAAAAAAAATGACTAAAAAGAATTTCACCGAATTCGAGGCCTTCGAAAGAACTATTCAACTAAAGTAGAAATGCCTGTGTACCAGGGCTGTCTCCTATATTGTGTTAGAAAATCCGTAATTTTAGTGCAGTGTTTTCACACTACTTAATTAAATATAGTTTTTGTTCCAATTCACGGTTGGGAAACCACAAAAACTCCTTTTCAAAGCTATTGGCAAGTTCAGATTTCTTTCAGAATATACCTGTTTTCATGAACCCCCTTCGGTTTAAAACAGTTGTAAGTTGATATAACGATTCCTAATGCCCTTATTGATTACGTTGATTTAAAGCGTGTACCTAACTAAAAGTAAAATAACAAGATAAGACGTAAGCACATGATCTCATCATGAAATTAATTAGAAACCTCATAATTGAATGCGATTAATGAATTGCTCGCAATATAATTGAAATAATTGCACGCTAATAGAAGAGAAGTACTGAACTAATTAATAAGTCGACCTACACATACGTACTGTTATTCAATGAGTGTACTCAGAAACTAATGAAATGAGTATTAGAAGATCACAAGGGGCGAGACCAATTATTTTATGGCCGCTGCGTTGACATATCTTTGAGTAAGTTTATTAACATAATATTTTATTCATTGTCGAAGTCATCTGATGATAATTACGGTGATTATGATGGGAAACTGAGTGCTAATAAAATATTATGTATTAGTTTGTTTGTTTGTAACTCTTTCACGCCTAACTACTGATCATCATAAAATTTTGTATACACATTGCCAGGGATACAGAAAAAGACAGAGTACCTTTTATCCAGAAAAAGTACCGTTCCCGAGTGATTGATAAATATTGTAACTGTTACTCGAGCGACGCCGCTGACAAAAGTTAGTGTCGGATAATATTGAAGTTTCATAATCTTTTTTATCTAATGACATTTTGGGGCTTGCCTCGTTTTGAACTATGGAATTATTATAAAACTAGCAGTTCCCGCTCTGTTTTGCTCACGTCAATCCTAATACTTTTTCAAAAAAAATAATCATAAATTATAAATTTAAAACACCCCCGAATCGAAAATCCCTTCAGTGATTACAAAAGAGCTGATGATCTTCGAATGGCTGAACAGATTTTCTTGAATTATAATATCTAACAACACTCTCGATCAAGTCACCTTTCAAACAAAAGAACCGCAATCAAATCGGTTCATTCGTTTGGGAGCTACAATGCCACAGATATACACAGACACACAGATACACAGACAAACCTCTTTTTGCGTCGGGGGTTGATAAAAGTAGCCTTAGTTACTCCTTATAACACCAGCTATGTGCCAGTGAAAGTGGGAAATCGGTCCACCCGTTAGCCAGAACAAACAGACAGACAGATAGACAGACAGGCAAAAATTCAAAAAAACTGATTTTTAGGCATAGGTTAAATAACGTGTGAGCTTAAAAAAACTATTATTTTGACATTACAAACAGACACTTCAATTTTATTTATTTGTATTGTAAGATTACCAATATTATTAATGCGAAAGTAACTCCGTCTGTCTGTCTGTCGCCCTTTCACGCCAAAACTACTGAACCGATTAAAATGAAATTTGGTACACAGATAGTCTAGAGCCTGAGAAAGGACATAGGCTACTTTTTAATGCGAAAAAAGGGGTATAAGGGGTTGAAAGGTGGGGATGAAAAGTTGTATGGAAGTATCGTCATATTTAGAGCTACAAGCTTGTAACTTATTTTTTAGGCTGTTGATTCGATATAAATACACTATTCCACGCGGATGAAGTCGCGGGCACAGCTAGTATGTATATATATGGATCGCGATGACAAATGCGATCATGATTCGCGTTTGCGATTACGCATGACTGTCGCACCGAGTGTTGAGGTTTCAGGACACAAATGTGTTTCACAAATAGTTGTCTCGGTGTTCTTTGTGTCAGTTGTTTGAATGTTTGTGAAGTCCCCCGCGACACCAGAATCATTCCTAGCGCCGGAGTTGTCTTTAATAAACAGAAAGAGAACAGGATCGGACTAATATTATTGCTGATTCCTAAACGACACACTGCGATTGTACAGCAAGAATTCATTCTGTATGACCATACGAATTTATAATAAGTTGCCAAATTACCTCAAATGCCTTAACTTTAGCAAATGTTATTATTCCACCAACGAATTTCTCAATGACAAAAGCATATTTAAATAAATATTATTGTCTAGTCTCAAGATTAGTTATGTAATAATTTGTTCTGTGTCTAGGTGTATTTAGAAATATATGTAAAGTACAGTAAAGGCTTTGCCTAGTTTGGGATCAGACGGCCGTGTGTGAGATGAGCGGAGTTATTATTATTATTAAAAATTGGAACGTAATATAATGTTATCATCCATTGTACTATATTCTGACAAATAAATCTATATTTATCTTTAGTTAGATATAGATATATGTAAAGCCAAGGTGAGAAAACTTTCCCATCTTCCCCATTCGGTCCTCTGTGGTCTCGCTAACATAATTTGTGTCAATTCTCGCCGTATTTACATCTATTGCTCAATTTATTACTTGTTTATGTGGTCGCCCACTGTTCTCAACTGAATCCCTAGAATAATGACGGTACTCAGAGAGCTCTAACACCCATGAATTACATCTCCTAAGGATTTCAGTTACTTTCAACTGATACTTAAACTAAGTAATAAAATTATCCAATTGGTGGGATCCTAAGCTGGCGAACAAGCTCTAGGCTCGTGTTATTGACTAGTAGAGTACGTATATAAAATGTAAATTACAACAATTAATTAAGACCACATACATGTGACACTTTTAAAATAGTAGGTAACATTACAAAGGCACCGGGTACCTAGTGATCTGTTTGAAGTCGGTGCCAAGCTCGAAACGCAATAAGTAATACTTAGGGATATAAACAGCTTAATTAAGAACGAAATATAAGAATTTTTGAAATCGGTCCATATATAGATGACGGAAATATCAGTGTACGTACATAAAAAAATACTATCCGCCTATCATTTAAAGCAAAGGTTCGTGCTCTCCTCTTCCATAAATTGGCGGAGAGATCAGAACAGTAGAAATATTAAGGTAATTTTGTATATATTATATATATACCTTTGCCCTTGCCTGAAAATCAGCGCTTTTGCAATACTGTATTGCAGAAGCATTATGCTGACGCGGGGGCATTTTCTTTCTGGCGCAGGGCATATTTTTATTAGGTTAAGTGTGTAAAATCTCTATTGGATATTATAAACTGATATTTATACCTATTATTTATGTGTACTGTGCTATGTTGGAAATAAACATTTTTCTTTCTTTCTTTCTATATACTTGTATTTAAATATTCTTGTATGTATGTATCTAAGTATCTATTAATTTATTTGCCTTTTTTCCTTATTTCACTTATTCTTATACTTTTTAATGCACCTACTTAAGTTATTTCTACATCACCCCTAGGTAGACTGGTAGAGAATGCCTTTGGCATTAAGTCCGCCTCTGTACACATTGTGCAAAAAGTTTTTAAATAAAATAAAAAATAAAAATATAAAGTTATTAGATCAGCTCCAAGATGCCAAATTATGTATTGTCATCCAAGCTACATATACAAATGAATTTTCATTTCGATATGAGGATTAGAAATATGTTAAAATTTACTTCCAAATTATTTTCTTCTTGGCTTTATTAACGCGTCACATGTTTGAAAAGTCGCTCCGCCGTAGTCCGGGCCACAACAGCTAGACCAGATACAAATAGAACAAAATAAAATGTTCATTTCAGTGTCAAATTCAAGTTGCCAAATGTCTTCAAATACTAACTCAGTGTACACACTGTACACTGAGGCAGGAATTTTACGAACAAAAGAAAGAAGGGCATAGTGATTGAACTCAAACATCTACTATGTCTTTAGTTGTAAATTATTTATTCCGAACGAAAATATAATTCTTGAATGATTAAGAATCGCTTTGAAATAAATTGCTGAAAAAAAACCGACCACAAGGTAAGTTTCCACACCAATTTTCATAGTTTTATGTCGTACGGTGTTCTATTGTTAGGGAGTGCCCACATTCAAACGATCTTTGTGGAGCTCAAGAGGGCTATCCGAGAATTTTTTAATTTAAGTCGTAGACATTCACTTAGGTAGAAATATATTAATAATTCAAAGAAATTAACATAATGACTGTACCATTCCAAATTAAATTCGATTTCTTGGTATGTGTTCAAGGGAAAATGTATTTATTCTTCGACAGTAGTGTAAACATGAGCAAAGTATATAAGTTACTTGTGCCAATAATAATAACTTGAGACTCCTCACAGTCCTCACACACGGCCGCCGTCTGATCCCAAACTAGGCAGAGCCTGTACTATGGGAACAAGACTGCTGATAATATCTGTATGTGTGTATATATTATTAAATACTCGCAACCCGCCCCGGCTTCACACGAGTACAAATTATACACCTAAACCTTCCTCATGAATCACTCTGTCTATTAGTGAAAACCGCATGAAAATCCGTTGCGTAGTTTAAAAGATCTAAGCTCACAGACGGATAGGCGGCGGGAAACGACTTTGGTTTATACTATGTACAGATTAATTAAAAAAATTTCAAAATATTTCAAATTATTTGAAAGGTATAATGAGTCTTGCGAAAATTCTCTCCCAAATTCACTTTAACACTTTCATAAATTACGGTCTCATGTTATCCCTGCAGATTACGAGAATTTCCGTACTCTTAAGCTATATTTGAGTTACACTGACTTACCGAGTAAATCTTCAACAATTTATTTCTAGATTGTGTGATTTTTCTAACCGTTTTACATACGTCAAGATTCGGGGTACGTGGGTAACGGCTATTTATCTTTGTCTACGTTCTTTACTTTAACAAAGTAATGGGCAGCAGTGTAAAGTACTTAGAGCTGTTTGAAATTCAGGAACTAAAAGATTTGATGGGCAGAATTTTTTGCTCGCGTTTTATTACTAACCTTTAGAATATTGTTTACTGTGTTAAAATTTATATTTTAGTGTAAAATCGTATGATAGACCCATTGAATAACGTAAAACGCTGAAAATGTTTTAAAAATATTTTGGACTAGAAAACTACCGATAAAGATAATATTTTGTAAGCTGATGGTTGACATTAATATTTGTTTTTTACTATAAAGGTGAGTATTATAATGTCTTTTTATTAAATCTACGGTTTCAAAAACAGATGTTTGAAAATTTAACGATAATAATTGATGACATCAGGTTGAAGTAACGAGACGAAGTAAAAAATATTTTAATGATGAGGAGCTATACGTTGTTATTCTAAAATATGACGACACTTCTGTAACTCGCTGTAATTCACAAACAATCGTTGACGATGATGATAAATTCACGATTTTCACAAAAAAAGTTAAGAAGAATTCATGCAAATTTTATTATCCTTTTGGAGTACCTGTTGGTAAAATGGTTTGAGCTCACCCGTAGGCGCTTAGCTAAATGCTTGTGTTCACACATGATCCACCCACACAATACCTACAAAAATATTATTTGATTGAACAAAAACACAAAATATTATAAAACGAAATGCTTTTGAACAATCTTTTGAACAATTTTAGGATATTACAGCGCATTGAATATGCAAAATTGTGGAACGCTGCAGAATATGAATTCCGTCGGTATGGCTCATCTTAAATTTGAAACGGCAACTCAGCGCCACCGTCATTTTCTTTGAATAACCTCTGAAATATTTCCTTAGCAAACTCTACAACGAATGAATATTCATGTTATTCTAGTGACATGTGTCGTGTGTTTCAATATAATTTAAGTGAAAAATGACACATAACTAAGAAATAGTTTTTTTACGAGTGTTTTTATATTTATTAAAGACCAGCTTTTGCCTGTACCTTGGCTTGCGTTTGTTTGTTGGTAAAACACAACGAAACCGTTGCTATGATGCCAGTTTTCTGTACATCACTCTGGTCGAGCCGGCCCATACGTGCCTAAGCATGGCTCTCCCACTTAAATGCGTTAATGTATACAGTCTCAATCAATTCAGATACCTATCAGTAGATATTTTTGCGTGGATGACGGACTGGATGATGTATCCTATGTCTTTTTCTGTACCCCTAACAGCGTGTAGGTATACAATATTTAATGATGATCGCTTGAGAGGCGTGAAAGCTGAGCAAACGAAGATACCAACATTCACATTTATAATATTAGTCCGGATATACGGTAGTAGTCACGTGTGTGTTTCGAGCAAGTCCGACTAGCTTGTTGTTGAAGTGACCTGTCACGTCAGTGTCAGCCGATAAAGGGCCCTAAACTAATTTAAGGCCTGCCAGGTTGTATAATTGGATGCAAAATTCGTATAATTCGGTTATCTTATGTATCCTGTTTGTATAGTAAATTGTCAAATACAATGTCATTACTGATGGTATAGTGTAATAAGTACGTACATACACATAGATATACATTATATATATTAAAACAAATCATGTCTGTGGTAAACTGTTAAATAAAATTAAAAGACCTTTTATTGAAATCCCCAAAGACGTTGTACAACACTGATTTTGTATAATAGTACGTGATTTTGTAAAAGTTTTGAGACTCGGTGATTAAAAATAAGTTGTCCTTACTGGCAGCCCTGCCTAAACTAGGTGGGATTCCCGGAAACACACACGTGACTACCACCGTATACAAGGTTAGCAATGAATCGTAGGTACTGTTGGGAGACAAAATTTAACATAAAATATTCGGTGACATTTCTGCTGCAAATTGCATGATAGCTTAGTTATCTATAACTACAAGCCAAGCACTTTTGATCACAAATATAAGTCTTCAGACTAAGTTCATAGTCATAAGTATAACCTGAACTTTTATTCAGTATTTGAATAAATAAGCCTTCTAAATAATCCCCCGATATGAATGATTGTTTGTTCCGACGCTACAGTTCGCGAGGATAAGATTACTGAATTCAATTCAAGTAGATATTCCCTTATTGTTTTTGCTGAAATATTTAATAGGTATATCAAGAACAGAAATGTTTGATTGATACGACGTTGATAATGAAGTACTATTCACGGCTCGGTTTAGCTGTCTCTCAAATCCATGAAGAACAAACCACTTTTACTTTTGTTTTTTGAGCCTTTTGTGATATATCGGTAAATGGACACTTGTTTCCAATATTTTAAATAATTGCACGGGGTGCTAAAAATGCACTGTTTGAAAAAATACGTAGGTGTATTTAAAAATACAAATTAAAAGTTTTTTATACATTTTGTTTTACCATCATCATTTTCTTGCTCTTTTCGCAATTCCATTTGGGGTCGGCCCAATGTGTGACGTTGCGAAGGGTTGTGGCCGATTTCTATTAGTTCTCTTCTTGGGAATGTAATCGTATTTGGATGACAAAGGAAGAAGGTAAATTGGGGTAAGGGAAACGGATAGAGCGAGGGAGATATGGTAAGGGATATCGCAAGTCTCGGGTGGGGAACGGGACTGAGACTGCAGTAGCTCGAAAAGGCCCTGGTCGCGTACTTGTATTTCCGCCCTGTGATTGGAAAGGCCACTAGTACAGGGACCTCAACTGGCCAACATTTTGTCTATGCATAAGTAACTCAACTCATCAAAATATTTAAGTATTAAATTAACATGATTAACACGCCCGCACGCCACTTGCAGTCAAGCACGCACGCACCAAGCTGACACGAACAGTGTTGATGTCACAGAATCCTGGATGAACTGGACATTTGTTTAATTAATTATTATTATTTCTTTGAAATTTCATCATACCAACAACTCACAACAACCAACGTTACAACAAATGAATCACCCATGTTCAACTTCTTCTTTTAGTGCCCAGATTGTGTGTGTATATACTAACACGCAATGTGTGTTTAATTTTCTTACATTGTTTAATATAAGGCTGGTTCAAAAGTAATCTTGCTTTCGGAGAACGAAGACAAAGGAACAAGTGTGTATAAGATGTGTATTGTGTGTACAAAGCAAGCTTATTTTCGCCAAAACTTCCACACTTGGTCGTTTGTTTTAGGTAGTGAACCTTCGCTCGCTCGCATTTAAACCTACTTCACATTTAAACAACAGGCGGGTGTAAATTTTTCTGGTATAAACTTCTGATAATTCTAAACAGTGTGTATTGTGTGTAAGCTTCTAAGTAAGTTATAAAACTTATGTATAGCAAATTTGTTTCTAATCTCCGATATGATCTTTAACAGCACCAAAGGTTAAACTTGAGACCCCTGTCTGATGGCAGTCGCTTCACGTAAAATATCAAAGTTCGGCCGTATCGTAGTTAGATTGAAAGCCGAACCCAAATTAGTTGGAAAAAGGCGCGGAGGATGATGATTCAAGTATAATTATTGTACCTACTGAGGCAAACACCTTTTACCAGGTGTAATACGTACAAAATGCAAACCATCACGCTGCGCCTAAATATAAGATGTATTTATTAAACGAGTCTCAAGTCATTGCGATTACATGAGATATAATATTATTATAGTTTTAATATAATATCGTGAGTTTCCATTAAACTCCGGACTAGAAATTGGTATTATCTATGGAAATCTTATGGGTTAAATGTCTAAAGAATATCGCGGTACAAGAACCAGATGAACGTCTCTACAAAAAAGTCAAAAATCGTTTTTTTTCTCATAATACGGGTCACAAAGTGCACCTTTATGAAATTCTAAAACGACGTAATTGTAAATGCAATATTTCACAAATTCCAAAATAACAAAATAGTTAAGGAACCACAAGGAACTAGGTAAATTCTCGGAGTATTTTTGCTCTCCTGTAAAATTAAGAAAATGTAGAAACGTTTAACCGCGATATACATTATGTACAATTATACATACATAGTTAAGAAGTGGAAGAGTTTTTAATCAGAAGTCTGGGTATTGATCAGTACTTATTGTCGAAGCACTTTGCGATCGAAGATCATTGATTCTATTTACTAATGAAGTCCTAGGGAAGGGTATCGATAACTCTTTCCAAGTGTTGGTCACCACTTACTGATTTGTCTGAAAAAGGTTTTATAATTTTGAACACAACACGCTCGGATATATCATAAAGACAGGATAGAGTCAGTATTGAAAGCTTACGGAAAGGAGCTTACAGCTTACCCACGTAACTACGTTGCAAAGCCCTCTTAACCTTAAGCACGAGGCGTAGTGCTTTGGAGCAAGAGTGCTTTGCAACGTAGCTGCGTGGGTTAAGATAGAGATAGAAGATATGGCGATATAGAAGGCTACATACCACAGTTTCAGGATACAATACAATACAATTTTCTTTATTGTACCTACACCATAAAACAATTTACAATATTACAAAAAAATAAAAACAAGTCATGGTACAAACGGCGGTCTTATCGCTATTTGCGATTTCTTAAAGACAACCTTTAGATGGACAGATGTAATGGATTTGTTTATAGGGCAGTTAATAGGTGCAAGAGTTCAGCTAAGTAAATTATTGAAATTATATGAATATAAGAGGAAGAATACACAATAATTAAATATAAGTACTTATAACTTACATAGAAACTTGTTAACATATTTACAGTCAAACACAAATACATATACCTACATACATACAGACATTTATACACGTACATACATATTATAATAAATACATACCAATATTAACTAAATATATAATGCAAATATCCTGTATTGTAAGTAAAATTATAAGTTAATATTAGGTACTATTTTACTACTATTAACGAGAATATTACTATGATGATAGATAATAATCAGAGATCAGTTTTTTAAACGTGGTTAGCGATCAAGTACGCCTAACACATTCAGGCAATGCATTCCACAGTCGAGGTGCATGGATCGTAAAAGATTTAGGAAGGAAATTAGTGGAGTGCAACGGCATTGCGCTGATTTTCCGATGACCTCAGAAACATCCCATGTGAGTCATTTAGGAACTCGAAACGTTCTTTAAGGTAGGTGGGAGTAGTGGGATTAAATAAGATATTGAAAAGTGGTGCATTTTGGCGAAGTAGCAAGTGCAAATGCACTTGCTACTTCGCCAAAATGCACCACTTATTTGTTTCAAATCTTTGTCAGTCTTCATGAAGCATAAATAAACCTATCTTGTTTTGTTGCAAAAATATTGTGTACATCATTCATGTGAAATCATGTGGTATCTGGTGACAGTTATTACAATTAGTATAACACCGAGTCTTCGAGCCATTTAACTATAGCAAGCAATATAAATGCCTGCAATACGATCTATTCTCTACAATGAATGATTTATTGTGTAACAAGTCAGTATTCTAAATAAACCGTACAAATCAACTACTTTTAAATCGTGGGAGAGCCATGCTTCGGCACGCATGGGCCGGCTCGACCGGAGTGATATCCTCAGAAAACCGGCAGTAAAGCAATGATTGTGTTGTATTTCACCGAGCGAGGGAGGTTACCAGAGGCCCTAACCCTTCACTCTCCCCCACTACCTCCCTCCTCTCTGTCCTCCCCTCACCCCCTTTTCCCTCCCTTCCCCTACTCCCACCTTAAAGGCTGGCAACGCCCTTGTGACTCACGAGTTGCAGGTGCTTACGGGCGGCAGTAGTCACTTACCATAAAAAAAAAACAAAAATCCTTAGAAACAAGTTTGAACTCTATCTGCACAAAACCAACTATTATGTATTCTGTGACAATACCGAGCAAGAAAGTTTTGTTAGGAATATTACGTAGTGTCTGTAACACATGAATTCGTATTCGAAAATAACGAACAATGTCGATATTTCTTTGACTATTTACAAAAAACAGCGTTAAAAATGAAAAATCAAGGGCGAGATAACAATGTAATAACGTGTTTTTTTAATGTAATGTAGTAATGTTGTAAATCTAAATAATGTAATAATAATTTTAAATTCAGAATTTTAAACATAATTAATGATATAATAATAATAATAACTCGACACACCCACCACACGGCCATCTGATCCCAAACTAGGCAGAGCCTGTACTATGGTATATATTTATATTTATTTCTAAATACATACATGTTATAGATAAATTACACCTACACACAGAACATAGATAGAGCTCATCACACAATTATTTGTTTTGGTTGGGAATCAAACCCCCGACCTCTGGCTCAGCAGTCAGGATCACTAACCACTAGACCAAAAGACCAGTCAATTTATTATGAAATCGATATTATTAATTCTCAACTTAAAAAGTTAAGTTCTAAACGGGCTAGAATTAGATCGTCAATTTCATAGATAAGGGGGCATCCATTAATTACGTGAGGTGATTTTGGCGATTTTTCGACACCCCGTCTCTTCCTGGTGAGATGAGATTTTGCTCGACCCCCTCCCCCCTAATCTCACGTCAGATTTTTCAAAATGCATACGTTCACGGAAAATAATTTGTAGTAGGAGCAAGTGCGGTTGAAGTACCATTTACTCCACCATGTAAAGTAGTAGGGAGAGTCTCCCTACTATTTTACATTATTATACTGTTTACATTTTCCATTATATGCTATTTCAGTGGATAAACATTTGTTATTTAATTTAACCCAGTTTTCTCGCAATTTTACACTGTTTCTTGCGGAAAAAAATTATGTGATATCTGCCGAGGCCCCCCTCTCCCTCACGTGAGATTGGGTGAGATTTGGCTCAACCCCCTCCCCACCTAAAGGCCTCACGTAATTAATGGACGCTCCCTAAGGTATTATGTTCGTACACCACCCGTAGAAAAAAAAATCAACCCATATCACCACGTATTCGAAAAACTTTAAAAAATTTAAACTGACCAATATCTTATTAAACTTTAGTTTCACTTAACTTGGATGGATTATTAAATTACATTATCGTTGTACCTGCAAGCGACGTAGAACCACAGATAATAGAATTGCGTATTTACGGCTCGCTACGTGTGTCGCAGCGAAATATCCTACTGTATATTTTGATAAAGCACTCGTTGCTTTGTTCATATACTCGTATGAGTAATTTTGTTACAAAGCATAGGTGGCTTGAATGCTACTTTATTTTTTCCGAGAGTTTGTTATTGTACATCAGCTTAAGAGAGTTTTGTCTCGGGGTAAAATTTTTCTGTTATCCATGTTAACTTATGTGTGATAATTTTGTTACGAGGATGATTTTGTCAACCCTGTTTATAGACGATCTTGTTACTGCGCATACTTTTACCACGGTAATACTATCCATACTTTTACGTTTCCTACTGCACTGATCTAGTGCGCGTAGGCAAAATACAAAAACTTTGAAAACAAAAATTATTGTGAACTCGCGTTTTTCACGAATTTTTCCTTAACATACGTGCGTACATACGTAACATTATTTTCAGGTGTAGCCAAAAATATTTCTTATGAAGCAAGAGTATTTCTTAAGAGTAAGATCGATTACAATAGTTCTTGACCCATATAATATAGTGTTTATTTATGTTAATTTGGGAGCATACGATAAATACTGTAGCTTATCACCATGTGAGTTATCCCACTAATATTATAAATGTGAAAGTTTGGATGGATAGATGGATGGATGGATATATGGATGATTGTTACTCTTTCACGCAAAAACCACTGAACCGATTGCGATGAAACTTGGTATGTAGATAGCTAGAGACCTTGATTAAGGATTTAGGCTTTTTACTTTTTATCCCGATATTCACACGGGAACTTACGCGGGTGAAATCGCGGGGCGCTGCTAGTACTAAATGCAGTTCTTACTAAAGAACGCCGATCAATTATTTTTAATCTTTCAATAGTAAATTTTCAGAACTTGGTATCTCAACCTCAATAGAAATATAATTATCATTCCAGATAATTGTCTAGTCATTTATAACGTTTAATCGGATACGTTTAAATCTCTTAATACTTATCCTTAAGAAAGTGTTTGTGATTTCCAATTAGATGATGTCTTGCATCACTTAATTTGTTGAAGACCCTTAAAAAAAGGCCGAAACATTGCAACTACTCTATAACGAGTTATTACCGCTGCATGCATATGCATTAATACCTGCTGTGAACGTTTCCGGCAACATGCAGGAAGCGTGCATCTGGGCCAACTGGGGCTGGCACTAGGGCGCGTGCATGCTTACAATTTCATATGGCGGTTTAAAACTAGTTAGTTAACCTGAAAGAAATTGAAAGCATTTTGTACATTGCATTTCTTGAGTTTCTCCTTATTGACAAAAAACGAGGTAATAAAGTTCTGTAGTCGCTTAGTTGTCACTTATGTCTCAGAATAAATGACAAAACTAAGATTAACCTGTTAGGAGGCTATCTCCTTAAAGAAAAATATGATTGAGATAGAAATCCTAAGAGGTTATAATTTTGATACGTTGTTTCCGTTTAAGTTCATGTAGTTCACAATATAAATGTATATTCTACAATGGCAAATAATGACAACAAATCATTCGATTAGGCACTGAAGGTTGCGGAGGTCGTTCTGAACGAACAACGAAGTTTGAAAATGCGAATTGCTCACATTTAAAATTGTCTGTTGTCTGCTTTTTCACTTGAGTTGGTGCGGTCACGTAGTTTATATCAATAAAAATATTTTTAGTCTATTGATTTGTGCATATACCTTAAAAGGTATTTGTACTTTACGTGCCTTACACCTTATTTGAATTTGTAAAATGAATGTATATTGATTTCGACTCGACTATAACTTCGCCATACAATGTCATTCAAATTAACCAGCTCTTCTAAGCTAAAAAACTCTCATTGTCTTTATTTATTCAATGAAACTTTTCAGTTTGAAATCAATTGTAGACTGTCGATCCCAATTCAATTTATTATTTAATTTATTCACTGGAAATTTATTTACTTACGCAAACAAATTAAACCACTCACTCACATCAATAGTTCAATCAAAGGATAAATTTTAATTTGGTCACGCTATTTCAGTCAAAGGCAGTGACAGGTTGAGTTCTTTATGATTTTTTTTAATACAAGTTTCTTGAGAGACAATAGTTTGCATAAAAATCTAAACTCTAATAAATATTAGATACTGTGCATGAAAATATTGATAGGATATTATTCTTTGAAATTAAAATGAGTTAAAGTGCGCTTTATCTATTAAAGTGTTTGTTACTTACCTCTAGGTATGGATTTGTTACATAATGTCACTAAATAGTTTATGAAAAGTGTAAAGAACCTCGTCTTCCCAGCAAGAATCATCGCTTAAAAAAGATAGATAGATAGATATGTGTAAATGGCGAGGTCCCTTGTTGTTGTCAAATCATCAAAAGGCTGTATGATGACGTGACGACTGTCTTTCTTATTCAACGGCGGACCGTCCCGCTGTCTGCCATAGAGCACTAAATCACACTTGTGACTATGTGACTAATTTCTGGAGCCGGACTAGACCTGTCTACATAAAGTACAGTTATAGGTACCGACTCACACGTGTGACCTTGTAAGGGCATAGCTTGCGACATAAACGGTAAGATTCCGAGTCACATGTGAGGTTCAGTCTTGTGAACTCTTGTGTGATTCGCGGTCTAAATGACGGGACCTTGTAAATAAATAAATATAATAAGATAAATCATTGAAATGCCATACTCAAGTTGAGATCTAATAAGTACCTTGTAGAGGTAAATGTAGGTGCTAGCTCTCTATAAGTCAATGATAGATCTCATAACAAAGCCATACATGCGCGGTAAGCATTTCTGGTAATTTTGCAGATGTGTTAGTGAAAATGTAACGTGTTGCCAAGAAGTACTAGATACCTAGATCTTTAACGGAGGTAACTTTATTGAGGGCTGTTTGGGATAGAGTATAAGTGTTTGGTATAACATTAAATAGATGAATGTATAAAAATTGTAGACGACTATAAATCTTCAGCATAAACACGTTTTTCTTTTCGCTCTAACTAAACAGTGGACATGTTTTCACGTCCCGTATTATTTCTCGCTAGGCAACTCTCCGTTAAAGCAGCACCCTTATATTCTGCTACAGAACGCGAGCTCTCACTACATATGTTACACTTCATTTATTACTACGTAAGGTACGTGAGAAACATAATAGAACATTCTAAACGCTTCGCAGATTGCTGTTGTTTTGTAATTTATATACAACTATCTGACCAGCGCAACTTCCGTCTGCGTTTGAAAATTTCCCCCGTTTTTGCAACACTTTTCATTGATGCTCCGCTCCTATTGGTCGTAGCGTGATGTTATATAGCCTATAGCTCAAAATCGTAGTACCGGAGATTACCCCGAACTCACAAACTTTACCTTTTTATAATATTAGTATAGACTAGCCGACAGTGTGTTGTGTGTGACTCTCCATTCGTACCTTGCATTACAATTATCATGGGTGTGAGAGATACTTAGTGTTACAGAAAGGTGTAGTGAAATGTTAAGAGCGTTATGCGTAGTGGACAAGTTTGATTAAGCCTAAAAAAAAACTATAATTAATTTTCTCTTCTTTTCCTGGTATAGATCACATTTTGTAAACAACATTATGAACCTTAATGTCAATATCAATCATTTGTTTTTTTTCAATTTTTACTAGCAACCCGTCCCGACTTCGCACGGGTTGCGGAGACATCTTCAACAATCATTATCATATTTCAACCAATTTACACAAAACTTTAACAAATTATATACCTAAACCTTCCTCATGAATCACTCTATCTATTGGTGAAAATCCGTTCTGTAGTCCGTTCTGTTCTGTAGTTTTTGAGTTTATTGCGAACAGACAGACAGACAGACAGATGCGGCGGGGGACTTCGTTTTATAATATGTACTTCAGAAAAAAATGATTCCAACCAACATCCTTGGTATTTAGTTTCATTCATGTCAGCCCTCTCCCTTACAAAATATTAGCTGCATTAGTCAATTTTCAATTTCAGTTCATTAGTTTCTAAATAGTCAGTCAGCCAGTTTCTGTATTAAAAATCGCGAATTTTCCTAAAATTATTAGCTTTACGTTATTTCCGGAATCTACTTTATGACAGTAAAATATGATCACACCCTTCTGTATAACCTGTATACCTGAAATTGAAGTTTTCAATAGCGTGACGGTATAGAGACCACTTAAAAACTTTCCTTGACATTATACATACAAAAATAGCAAAATTCAGAATGTCCTACTTTTAGACCTCGGTTCAAAACAAAAATACTATTCATTCATGGAAAGGCTTATGATAATAATTTATCATTTATTTAAAACTAGCAGCGCACCGCGGTTTCACCCGCGTAAGTTCCGATCCCGTGGGAATATCGGGATAAAAAGTAGCCTATATGTTAATCCAGGTTTCCAGCTATCTACATATCAAGTTTCATCGCAATCGGTTCAGTGGTTTTTGCGTGAAAGAGTAACAAACATCCATCCATCCATCCATCCATCCAAACTTTCACATTTATAATATTAGTGGGATAACAAAACATAAGAAGGAGTAGACAAAGTTTTATAATGCTTACCTTTCACCAGCTTACATTAAGTCCTATGTATATTGGGCACAATTCCAAACTTCGTAACTGCACCTGAACATTTCTTGGTCGCAAACAACAAAAAAGTCTAATGCTGCGGAACAGGAATTGAACCGATAAAAACCATTAAACAATGACTTGGCGGCTTGTCAGTATGTTGATGATCAGGTAATAGTGTTTTATTATATTTTAAACCAATTATTATGTTGCTTTTAATTTCTTCGTGTAAATTATTGTAACTGTCCTCATTTCTTCTTATATCAGGCCACTCAGAAAGTTGCGAAAAGAGTTTTAATGTAAGGAACACTGGCAAATTATACTTAATTATATCCAGCATGTTAGTTTGAGCTACGAGAAAAACTTATAAAAACCTCTTTCTGTGGATACTTACCACAATACAAAAGTCAGTTTATCATAAAAATGCAAGATTAAGGATTTATAGTCATTGGTTTCATTTGGCGCTACGCAATGTACATGCTACCAACTTAGGTATTATTTTTGTACGGTACAGTGAATGAACTTAAACGTTCGGCACCGTCAAGACCAGCTGATTGCATAAAATGTTTAAATGTTGTTTGATTGATTACATTGCAGTTTTTATCCGTATGCGGTATTTTTTTTGTCGGTTCTGTTTATCCATAGTGAAAAAAAAAAAAAAAATTATGAATTTACCGGCAGAAAATTCTAATGGTTTTCGACTCAGAATGATGGTCTGAATACACTATTTCAGTATTCGGTAGGGTGTTTCTTACACCTTGTATAAAATGAGCCAAGGTCTACCGTGTCTACTACGTCAAGGTCTAAAGTGACGTAATCGAAAAGCTTAGAGAACATTTTGATGGCTAGCTGTTTCACTGTGTCGGTAAAGGTTGATTTTTACGGGATCAAAGTAAACTACCAAATGCTTTCACTGCTGTCAGCACCAAGCGACCGAATACGGGACTTCGCCGGGCTAGTGCCTCACCACGACAACGCGCCCGCGTGCGCTTGGCGTTCAAAATGAGGTACTTCCTGGACAGCATACCCGGTCAAACTTCTTTTGAAAATAACTGTACGATTCCGTTACACATGTAAATACATACATACTCTCTGAGCTAATAAAAGCGTGTTAAGACTTATGTCTAATATATCTATATGGTAACTCCACATAAGGCTGAGACAGTCAATCTCAGCCTTATGTGGAGTTACCATATAGATACAACGAGTTTCTAAGAAAGTTTTGATTTTCAAATACAATTATACTGCTTTAAACTAATGACACTAAAGTAACTGAACTATTTTATATCGAAAAAGGTTTCATATAAGAGAGATTAAAACGTAGATAGGGCATTGTGAGGAGTCTAAGATTAATATTTGCAATTCATTCATGTCTGTGTATTGTGAGTCTGTGATATCGGTGAGCTATTGAAGCGATGGGATTTCCATATGATAAAATAACTACACATTGTAGTGCCTATATTTATCGGATAAGCATTTTTATAAGTTATAAAGTTCTTCCATATATAGTCTTAAAACATAAAATCTTGTTTTTTGTTCGTGGGAGAGTCATGCTTCGGCACGTATAGGCCGGCTCGACCGGAGTGATAGCACGGTCTCACAGAAAACCGGCAGTGAAGCAATAATACCATTGCTTTTCACCGAGTGAGTGAGTTTACCGGAGGCTCTAACCCTTCCCTCCCCCCTCCTTCCCCCACTCCCACCTTAAAGGCCGGCAACGCACTTGTGACTCTTGAGTTGCAGGTGCCCATGGGCGGCGGTAGTCATTTACCATCAGGTGACCCGTCTGCTGATTTGCCCCCTATACCATAAAAAAAGAGTTTTATATTTCATTAGGATTCATATTTTTACGTAGATAGATAGATCCCTACATTGTTTATGTATAATGTACATTATACATGTTGCAAGGAATGTCTGAAGATATCTGTATATACACTGGTGTCTGTTTACATCGGCTCTTGAATGTCCATAATCTATTATCGTCAAGACATTTCAGTCTGAGACTAACCAGTCTCAGGCTCACTTGCATGAATGAACCAATGAACCCATTGGTTCATTCATGCAAGTGAGGCTTCATTTTGAGTGTTACTCGGAATATGTAAGCGAGAACACATATAACATGTCAGTTAAGATGCTCTGACTTGAATTCTTATGTGTGTGTTGTGATGCTGAAATTGTATCAGGTGTCTAATGTGTTGGTCTCATCAGTTTTGAAATGTTAGAAGATTATAGTAAAGACGCAAATTCTTTATAAGTAAATGAAAATTTATGATAAATAATTATTAATTTTGAATATAATTTATCAGTTTGCCAAGGTGGGAGTCTTAATAATCTTAATAATAATGTTCCGAAATTTATAACGCAGCTAAGAACTATTGGATCAGAACAGGGAAAAATATATTGAGATAACTTTTTTCTGTAAATGCTTATGTTATAAATAGAAACACCAATACAACAAAAATGTGTACTTATCGGGAATTGATCCTATGTCTCATGACGCAATCGAATGCTCTTTCGCCACACCACTATAGGCCATCGTGGTCCACGTGTTAAATTTTTTAGATATGTCTCTCTGATGAGCAGAGGGTACAGTAGAGAAATGGCGAGAGGTTGGACGGATTCGATATATGTAGACTTTGAAACGATGAATATGGTCGTACGGTGGTACGTACCCCAGTTCGGCCCCAACCGTAACCCTTACCTGCAATTGACGGGAACGAACGGGAAAAATGCCTCTGAAGAACTCGCCATTGATAGTGTGGGTAATCCCATCAAAAACATAAACCTGAAAATGGGAGCCAAGTTCAATGTAAAGAATATACGCGATTATCGACTACGCCGACAGAAGAATTGAAATCAAAATGATTGCCAAGATCTGTAAATAATCCTGAAGATTTGACTTAGCTAGTTTTCGCATCTAAGTTTTCTTTTATTTGGCTTAACAACTTATCTTTTTTTTATTTTATACGCAAGTTGACCACTCTGCTCGTTTGCCCCTATAATATATAAAAAAAAGTTGCTACATAGTACTGTATTTACATTGTAAGGTAAAAATATTGGTATGCTGTAAAAACTAGCCAAGTCAAATTTTCAGGATTATCTACAGAACATTTTGATTGACACATGATGACATTTGACAAAAGAGTTGAGTCTTTTGTCGGCGTAGTCGATAACCACTTATATTCTTAACATTGAACTTGGCTCCCATTTACACATTTATGTTTTTGATTGGATATCATTACTTTTTGTAAAGAAATTATTATCCTACTAATATTATAAATGTAAAAGTTTGTGAGGATGTATGGATGTGTGGATGTATGGATGTTTGTTACTCTTTCACGCAAAAGCTACTTAACTGATTGCGATGAAACTTCGTATGTAGAAAGGTGGATACCTGGATTAACACATAGGCTTCTTTTTATTTCGATATTCCATCGGGATCGTCACTTATGTGGGTAAAACCTCGGGGCGCTGCAAGTTATTCATAATTCGATGTTTTCTAAAATTTCCATTTTCCTGCATTTAAATTGTATAGTTTTCTTTTTTGTGTTATTTTGTACACTTTCTTGAACATTAGAAATATTAGAGCGCATTGCCCATTCACTGATAAATCCTTCCTTACGTAACCTACAGTTTTGGTAGTGACTGTGTACATTTTTAAAGTGTCTGTTAAAACTTAATAGACAACAGAAATCAAATTGTAAATCACACATTTTCACTATTTTCAAATTTAAGTAAAAAGATTGTGTAAGAATTCTATTACGATAGAAATGTAATAGAATTCTTACAATAATACCTTTCACCATGAAACCTATTCTTCTGCAAAAAAATTGAATTGCTATTATAATTTTGAAAGGGGCTAGGTATTAATAAATATTTATTGTTTCCAAAATATATTAAATCGTAAAAGTTTAAGTCTTTTCTGATTTTTTCCTTTGCATACACACAATTACGCAGCTGGACGCTAAATTTCAACTTTCTAGGTCATCGGGAAGTGGGTTAGGTTTTTGATCTATATGTCAGTCAGTGATAAAAATGCCGATTTTTACGATAATATCTCGATGACTCTTTAAGCTATATTTATGAAGTTTTGGGGATCTAGTTAATCTAAAGGTCTTTAATAAATAAACAAAAATTTTAATATTTATGTTAAATATATTATGAATTATTAAGCGGTTCCAAATGGTTCGTGTAATAAAACACACGGCTGCTGCGTCGCCAGTTTCTTTTTCTTAAACGTGGCTTGACACGCTGCCACGTGTCTAGATTAAAAGTGCGAGAAGAAATCTTACCTTGAAGGTGCATCAAATTATCACCTAATTTATACCTAAGTATTTGATGTTAATTTTAACTTGTTACCTACAGCATTGCTAAGAAAAAGAGTCTTGACAGACAGATAGACAGACGGCCAACGAAGTGATCCTAAAAGGATTCCTCATTACCTTTTGAGGAAAGGCGCCCTAATAAAAAAAAATGTTTCACAAACAGCGTATATCTTTCGTAATATCTACAAAAAAACAGCCCAACAGCGAACCAATTTTTAAATTCGGATAAATAACCCTTCTTTATAGAATGTCGTTACGAAATACCGAAATATGTGTCTCACCGAAGGTATTAAGGTAACAAACACATTCTCAAATAGCTATAATAATATATGTAAGGTGTTCAGTTAAAAGCTTCCTTCGAGGAGAAGCACCGATAAGCGATCCATTTATGTAACGTCATGTGCGCCACATAATTTGTTTGGAGTGATCGATCGTATAGCGTGAACACTTCTGTGCCTCCTACACGTCTTCTTTGTGTCGTCGTGTCTGCACTCTGACGTAGATAAAATAGTTCCAGTTTAATATAAACAAAGTTTTATTAACAACAACTCTTGCTATCGAAGAAAGATTAACCGTTTATACGCATATAATTGTTCTGTGTAAGTCTTTTAGTAATCATAATCATTTTTCTTTTTTGTTTTTTAAAACACAACTCCCGCATTAGGAATTACTCCTGTGTCGCGGGGGGCTTTACAAACACAAAGAACGGACATAAAGAACACCCATACTCGGGTGGGAATCGAACCCACGACCTAAGGCATAGCAGTCAGGGTCGCTAACCACTAGGCCAACAGGCCAGTCAATATTAGTTTGACTCTTTCTGAGAGACTGTAATCGATGATGGCGCACCAAAGTTCTTCAATTAGTTACGTTAGCTTACTCTACATTTACTAGAGTCGAGAGAAGAAGAGAGAGGGAGAGAGAGTATATTTTTTATTTATTTATTAGATCTCCAACAAAGGATACACACAGAAATACACATATTTTTCACACATAGTTTTTGAACAGTGTACTCCTTCTGTCACAGGCGACCACAGGCGAACACACACACACACACACACACACACACACACAGACACGCACGCACGCACGCACGCACGCACGCACGCACGCACGCATATATATATATTTATAAAGAATGCAGTGAGGTACATACATACAATCAATGAGAAACTTAAAGAAATTGTTCCAAGTGTCTTTTATATCGGAATAAATATTCGCCAATGTCGATATTATGATTTTAGCGTTTTTTTAGCCTACAAATTCTTGGCACAGCAGCGTAATGATCCAGATTGGTTTTAGACAACGGAATCCCGCTAATATTATAAATGTGAAAGTTTTAAGTTTAAGTTAAAATTATTGATGACTTCGTCGAAGGTACAGAAAAAACTGACAGCAAATTATGTTTTGTCAATATCACTAAGCTCATCAATACTAGTGCTTATAAACCAAAAAGAAAATTTGTTGACCTAGAAGAAAAAAATACTGAACTGTTTTTTCTTTACCTGAATAATATAGATTGTATTCTTTTCTATTCAACCTTAAAATACAATCCTAATAATATTTTAAACGTGAAAGTTTGGATGTATGGATAGATGGATGGATGGATGGATGTTTGTTACTCTTTCACGCAAAAACCACTGAACCGATTGCGATGAAACTTGGTAGCTAGATAACTGGAGACCTGGATTAACGCATAGGCTACTTTTTAGCTCGATATTCATACGGGATCGGGACTTACGCGGGTGAGACCGCGGGGCGCTGCTAGTCTGTCAATAAAAACTCAAAGAAGCTTCTTCCAATAGACAGCAACACAAGCACACGAATTCGTAAAATGGTTTTAAATAACAAGCTCAGAGATTAAAAAGTAAACTAAATAAAAGTGATTTATTGTATGAACTGCATCTTCAAGCAATCAGTTTTGAACGTCTTCAATCTTATGAGTGGGTGTAATAATATCGGATTTATTACTACAGCCTAAGCAAATTTCCATTAATTTATATACTTCTTACAATAGGCAGCGTTATCACAATAAGGCAAGCTATTATAATATGTTATTAGCGAGTGTAAATTGGTTTCATTAATCTTATATTTTGTAAATAAATGACTTATGTACAGCACAAATTAATTAATTGACTTTAGATGTTTATATTTATAGTAAAGAGTTTACGTTGCCTATAGAGGTAAGCATGTTGTATCATCAACGCGTTGCCAACTCTGGAAGGCCTTATATATTTTGTTTACATTCATAGTTGCAAAGCTGATTGGCACATACGTGGGACACTCAGTAAATTTAGCGAAACCTAGAAAATATGTTCTAAAGATCTAATTTCTTCATCAAATCTTTTCAAATAACTATAAATCAATAAATTATTTATGCAAAATTTCATGCATCTAATCTAAATTAATTTTCAATATACTTTTTTCAATGAGACTCAGCGACTCCTCCCCAGCCTGCCCGAACGCAGCTAGCGCATCTTCCGGCGAAATAGAGTAAGACTTTGACACAGAACTTTCCAAAATCAGTTGCCTTAAAGGCCTTTGTCTACAAATACAATTTGAAGTCTATCGAACGATTCTTCCAGTTTTAGACCACTTTTGAAATCGTAAAATATCATCCCGAGAAAATTTTATTAAATTTAGTTCGTAATGTATGTTCGTTTTTTAACGTACCTAAATTATCTCTTTTTTAAAATAAGGATAATCTGCCAGTGTTTCATACATAAGAACTCTTTTGTGCAAAACTTTCTGGTAGCCTGGTATCTAGAGGTCGCACAAACAAACTGATGCGTACCTACCCTAATAACAAAGCGTCAGTACACATTTCACAGTGATTGGTCATCGATCTGTAGTTTAATTACGACATTGACGACTACAAAAATATCATAGAGCCATTAACAGGGTTGGAGCAATACAACGTTACAACGTACCCGACCAGAGCATTGCCAGGACGTATTCTTGCACCGCTCTTGACTTGAGGTAATTTGGATTACTACCACCAATATCTTTATTGAAGTTGTAATTCCCACCCTTAGTTATATCTGTCACGACTTTGCACATTTGTTTTTAAATAAAGAAAGAAGTAAAAGAGCTCCCAAAAGCATTAATTTTAAATATATCGTATCTAGTCTGCCAAAGGCAAGGTCGCCAAAAGATAACCTGCGTATTAATTCACGAGAACATTGAAACTTATCTTTTGCTCAAATTTCAACGAAAACAATTTAGTTTTAAAATATATTTAACGATTTAAGTTACTGATAAAAGTATCAAATCGATTGTGATTTTAATCTGAAACCTCATTCTCTTACAAGGTTCGTTCATTTTGTTACAATAGAAAAAACCTTTTGTGATGCTTAATGGATTTTGTGTAATAATATCTGAACGTTGCGAAGAGTATTTTGATTTCTCTAAAATGTAATCTTAAATAGGATTCAGTTTATAGAATTGTATTGATTTATAAAATACTAACAGCGCCCCGCAGTTTCACCCGCGTAAGTCCCGATCCCGTGGGAATATCGGGATAAAAAGTAGCCTATGCGTTAATCCAGGTCTCCAGCTATCTACATACCAAGGTTCATCACAATCGGTTCAGTGGTTTTTGCGTGAAAGAGCAACAAACATCCATCCATCCATCCATCTATCCAAACTTTCACATTCATAATATTAGTGGGATTTTTTGGTTTTGAGGTTTTATACCATTAACTCTCATGTGATAACGAAATGGTTTTAATCAATGTTAACCTTTTAGGAATTGATTAGTGATAGCGTGATGGGATTGGATTCCCTATTATACGCTAATGACGTGATGGGTTCTCATCATTATTCATAAAGTATTTAGACAACACTAAATTTAATTTTAATACTACAGGTCAAAAAAGAGTTACTCGGCTGATTAGTTTTGCACTATATCTCCGGTTTTAGTGTTTAAAGTACCCAGTATCGTGGACTTTCGGAAACGTAAGAGATTGCCGGTTATCTTATGACCGGTTGTTTGATTCGAATTGAGAACACCCGAGTGATAATCTGAAGTACCAACACGGATCAAAAAAGAATAAGCTGCACGGGTAACTGAAAGTGCCGGGCGTTCGTTTATTATACGCGAAACTATTTATCTATTACTCGAATGTACAATAAATTGAAACAAATTGTAACTTGATCACTTTTATTTCCCATTTTATCTAATATTTTTTTTTATTTTTTATTATACAATAAGTAATACTCTGCTGTTGTACATTAAAATTAAAATTAAATAATGGTGAGAATGATAGAAGTGTAGATGTTTATCCACTTACTTCTATATCCATGTTACAGAACGGTGGTGGTAAATTTAATTTTACCTATAAGACGATTTGTACCCATATGTAATTTATCACTATTTGTTCATCTATAAAAAGTAAAAGCAAAGCTTACAATTGTATTAGAAATAGGATACTAATTGTTCTGGCAAATAGCAGTTTTATGAAGGTTTTGGGTCATCCCCAGTCTCTAATTCTGATTCGACCAGTAATCTACTGAGCCGTACGTCATACAAACCACTACCTACACAAGTAACCTCTAAAATTTCTTATATTAGAGACTAGATATTAATGTGTTGAACAATAATCGTCATATCATTGTACAAATTAACATAAAACAATATCGGAGTAAATAATATTATATAACTATACTACCATATAATATACTTATATATAATATAAGTGGGAGAGCCATGCTTAGGCACGCATGGGCCGGCTCGAGCGGAGTGATACCACGGCCTCACAGAAAACCGGCAGTGAAGCAATGATTGCATTACTTTTCGCCGCATGAGTGAGGTACCAGAGGCCCTAACTCTTCCTTCTCCCTCCCTCCACCTTCTCCCCTCTTCCCGCTCTCCCCCCTCTTTCCTTACTCCTCTTAAAGGCCGGCAACGCACTTGTGACTCTTGACTTGCAGGTGCCCATGAGCGGCGGTAGTCATTTACCATCAGGTGACCCGTTTGTTCGTTTTCCCGCTATAACATATGAAAATAAAACTATACGTACAAACTTTCATCTTGAAATGCTTTATCTATTGGTGAAAACCTAATTAAAATCCGTTGCGTGGTGTAAAAGATCTTAGCGTACTTATAGTCCAGTCATTTTGGGTTTTATCTGGGGAAAAATTCCTAGTGAGCTGAATTTTTGTATACACCTTTATTACGGTGTAATTATGAAGATGTGAAAAATCGACAGCGATATCGTGCCGGCTAAAAAAGTTACAAAGTTCAAAATGTCACAAAAATCAGTTTTTCACAAATATTTCGCGACCTATTGCTTGGAGGTCAATAGAGATCATTATAAAATTGTTCCTCATAAAATTGTCTACAAAAAATGTCTCTTGCAGTTTTCTGTAAAATTTACTGTTTTCGGATTAAAGCGCTGAGAAAGCAACTAGAATGCACTCACATACGGTATTGTATACCGTACACTAAGGCGTAAACTATTGCTTTTTATTAATATTTGTAAGTGTCTACAAACATTAAAAAATGCTAGTGTCTCTAGAGGTGATGGTAATATTGAATATTTAAATACTGTCAATTTCGTGAATGTGCATAGTAATTGTCGTAGAAATTATACAAACAATTTGAGTAAACTCATAAACGATGCCAAGTAGAACCGAGTACATCAATATCTCCGCATAATAATTCATCACATATAAAACATTTATCACTCATTATGATAACTATTTAAGAGCAGAAAATAACTAAATAAACGTGTTTAACACTCAAGAAATAATTTTCAACTGAACTAAACTCAGTCCGACTGGCAATAGCAGGTATAAAGGGACGGGTCTCGGAACAATGATATACGGAACATCTGCCAGTGAAGGTCATTTGAATGAGATATAGTAGATTTTACTAAAAACCTAAACCTCTATAAGATAAGTATATCTTTCCTGAAACGTCCAAATATAAGATAAAAGTTTTTAAGACACTTACAAATATTAATAAAAAGCAATAGAGTTTATGCCTTGGTGTACGGTATACAATACTGTATGTGAGTGCATTCTACTCGATTTCTCAGCGCTTTAATCCGAAAACAGTTAATTTTACAGAAAAACTGCAAGAGACATTTTTTGTAGACAATTTTATGAGGAACAATTTTATAATGACCTCTATTGACCTGCGAGCAATAGGTCGCGAAATATTTGCGAAAAAATGATTTTCGTGACCTTTTGACCTTTGTAACTTTTTTAGCCGGCACGATATCGATGTCGATTTTTCACATCTTTATAATAACACCGTAATAAAGGTGTATACAAAAATTCAGCTCACTAGGAATTATTCCCCAGATTGGGGTTTAAAATGCCTAAAATGACTGGACTATTAAGCGAATTTGTTTTATACTATGTAGGGATACAAAAATACCCAGTTTCTCCTACTTGCCACATTTAATCGTTAATATTTAAGTCCGTCCATCAAGAACAATATAGGTTAGTAGGTCGAAACGTATTTTGAGCTCATTCTTAAGACGCTCCACACATTGAGTCCCTATTCACTCACTTAAGAGGGCCATGTGAATAACGTTCAGGTATAATGTGAGTGACTACTTAGGTCACGGTTGCAAAGGCAAACATGATGATACATTGAATTATTTAGTTGATGTTGCTGTTATTATTTGTAGTCTTGTTACAAAAAAAAAGATAAAAGTACAAATTTTCAAGAATCATAGCCTCATTAATGCTATTTTTTTCGTGTAGGGGCAAACAAGCCCAGGGTCATCTGATGGTAAAGAGTCACAAGTGCGTTGCCGGCCTTTAAGGTGGGAGAAGGGGAAGGGTGGAGGAGGGGGAGTAACGTCACTCACTCGGCGAAAAGCAATGAAAGCATTGCTTCAGTGCCGGTTTTCTGTGAGGCCGTTGTATCATTCCGGTCGGACCGGCCCATACGTGCCAAAGCATGGGTCTCCCACGAGCCCCCCCTTATTTGCTACCTTGTTAGTAGTTATTAGATTTTTCTTAAAACTGCAGAATGCGGTTTGTATGTAATATGGAATTATATTCCGTTCTTAATTGGCTTTTTATATATTTAAGTGTTACTTATTGCGTTTCGGGCTTGGCACCGACTTCAAACAGACGAGTGTCTTTCCTATTATATTAATAGTATCACATGTATTGTAGTATTTTCAATTAAGTTTGTAATCGATTATTTTCAATTTTCAGTGCCCATTGTTAGTGCCTTTTTAAGTCGGTTTAACTGTAATCCTGTAAAAATAGTGTATGGTGTAAATAAATAAATAATAACGCTTTCGAACAAATAAAAATATTTTTTGAAATCGGTCCATAGATGGCTGAAATATCTTTAAACATACATAAAAAAATCCATGAAGCCGAACATAGAAACTCCTCCTTTATTTGAAGTTGGTTAAAAAAACACGCTTGAATTGCAAAAGTAGAAAATAATTTTTAAGCATGACAATTTTGTTATACGATTAATTATTAAGTATAGTTCATTAACGATATCATTTTTTTCTAAGTTTAAATTATGAGAATAAAGTTTCCGATGTAGGATGAACGATGAGATGAGAACGTGAAATACTAATGGGAAGCATCTTGGTGTGTGAAATAAACTGTCAACTGTTTGATTCCTCAGAAGTCAGGAGTTGTAACAAAAGTGCTCAACATGGCCCGTGACAGGCGTGGCAAGGTCCGACTTACTCTGTTCCTTAAAGCGCCTTGGGCCGTGTTATGATATTTTAAATTAATTCTATAGATTTTGCCAATATTATTTTAGGACTGTAATCCAATAATTATGAGCACTTTGTGAATATTTAATGTCAAAGCTCTGAAACCAGATTATTTGGTATTGATGACCATAATTTACGTATACAATACGTAAATTTATTATTACCTGCGGTATTTTCGGACTAATAATGGATTCGACCTTCAAACCTTCAAGAAGAGTGCGAGTACTTGCGAGTACGCTCTTTTCTTTTTCTCCTTATCGGCCGGCAACCCGCTTGTGCCTTTGAGCTGCAGGTGTTCATGGGCGCCGGTAGTCACTTACCATGATTGGCCCGTCTGCTCATTTGCTTCCTATACCATAAAAAAGTCACATCCAATTTTCTAAGATACACTTGGGGTTCTGATGAAATTTCTGAGTTACAAGGTCTTTTGAGATAAAGTTTTAGATTTTAGTATCCCTCGTAATTTTTAAATAATACACTCGAGAGCAACGAGTCCGGGTCACATAAAGATATGAATCCCGGATTCGTATCTTTATGTGACCTCGACTCGTTGCTCACTCACATAAAGATATTTGAAAATCTCGGATGCTAAGAATGCTAGCTTAGTAAAATACATTTACAAAGACAATTAAATACTCTCTTTTACTAAGATATAAGATACTAGGAATACTAAGAATGAGATACTATGATAATTAGATGATAGGTAAGAAAAGTATATAGATATAAGTATAAAGATAGTAAAGTATGTTGAAACTTACCATATCCATTGAATAAACATAAAAATTCAAAACTGTCTATAATTGTGAATCATATTAGTACAGTATTTTATAAAATCATTATTATAGATTATACTAAAACAATACAATTCAGTCTCTACTCAGTCTTGAAAATATTTTCTTAAATGAAATTGTGCGCATTGTTCTAAGCGTAACACGGATCTGTTCTCTTAATTCGAAATTGGTTGTATAAAATCAGTCATAAATTGCAATTTTTTTCAACCTGAACTTTTAAGAAACTCTTGAAATACTATGTTAAGAGTATAGCCCAAGCCCGTCTCTCTCTAGCTGTGCCTGATTATTGTAGCTATTTTCATATATTATACTAGGTATATCTTTTGGTACTAACAATTATTCAACATGATATTTGTTATAGAAACCAAAGTTCTTAAGCCAATATAGAATAGTAGAAAAACCAGCCTTGGATTGTCTATAACTTGACATTAGGGCTGTTTCTATCTACGAGTACCAGGTGGTTGGTGCGCATTATCTCAAGTTTGGACTAATCAGCGATTCAAGAGTTACCATCAAACAATAGCTTGAACATCACAACAAGTTTGAAGGACACGTAAAGCAAGCTGTTACAATTGGCGGCCATTTGAACTCAAACATAATGCTAAAATTTGGTAAATTCATAAATGGCAAAAAAAGTATTTTAACAATTAATAGGGTAGACAGAAAAGTAAACAAGTCAGATAAGTACCAAATAATTAACTTGAGAGTACTCCATAATGTTGTCGAAGGTTTGAAGTCCTCTCAAAATGAGAGGAGGCTCGTGTCTAGCAGGAAGACGGTTTAAGAACTGACTGATGTTATTATTTATCTATATTATATAACATGCATATATAATAAATCGGTGGTTGTGGTATTTCTGTATATTGAAATCATTTTAAAAAAACAAGATTATTAAAGCACAACTAATAAAATATTTTTAATTTTTTTCGAATTTGTGTCTGTTTGTCTGTTAAGTTGTGCATGCCTCACGTAAAAAGTACAATTCAAGCGTGGAAACCTTTTATGGATAAATATTGTACGTAATTTGGTGTAACATTTAGTTTTTGTTTCTTCGCAATCAATTTTTTATATCCATGAGAAAATAATTGGTAAAATTTTATAAACATTGCTGAAATCATCAGTAAACTGAACGTATAAGTCTTTGCCTTCAGTGATGCGCTGCAAACGTGCCGCTGGTGATGATGTGGGTGATGCGCGAGGCTAAATCTAAGCCTAGAACATTTGGGTACATCAAAATATATTTTATTTTCAAGGCATCCATTTGACTACTCTAAGTACATCCCGCTGCAAAATGTCATGATCCTCATTCTGTTTCACTTCACGAAATAGTCACTGAAACCAATTGCGACAGTAAAAGTGGATTTTATTGCAGAAATAGAATTAAAAGATTATCCCGAAATCTGCCATTCTCATAAGGGCCATCAGGGCCTTATGCGATGTGTGTTCACAACACAGTTCACTGTGTTGCCTCGGTTCAACAATATTCCTCGTAAACTTGTAAGTTTTAGGTTAAATATTGTTGAGGTACCGAGGCTAGTCAACTTGTCATGCATATTCAGTAGCAGACTCTTGCCTTTAACAGCTGCCTTATGACTGGCGCTCTTGGATAGTCTTAAGTGAAATATATTTCGTAGAGAGTAGAATGACATCCGGTAATTGTACAACAGAAATATAGACACAATGTTAAATATTTCCATTTAAGTTATATTTTAAATAATTTTAGCGATTCTCACTTTTAAACTTTCGCGTTCCATGATTATATAATTATGTTGACGAGAATTAACGCGATTAGGTACTTGTATTTAAAAAATACAAAGCACGGGCCGTGGTTAGAGGCCGACTGCAACCATGGCCAGTGCAGCCTGGTCAGAACGAAACGTCAGGCAATTTTTTTTTTTTATGGTATAGGGGGCAAACGAGCAGACGGGTCACCTGATGGTAAATGACTACCGCCGCCCATGGGCACCTGCAACTCGAGAATCACAAGTGCGTTGCCGCCCTTTAAGGTGGGAGTAGGAGAAGAGGGGGAGGGAGGGGAGAGTGGGAAAAGGGGGAGAGGGGAAGGAGGGGAATAAGGGAGAGGGAAGGGTTAGGGCCTCCGGTAACCTCACTCACGCGGCGAAATGCAATGCAAGCATTGCTTCACGGCCGGTTTTCTGTGAGGCCGTGGTAACGAGCGGAGTCGAGCCGGCCCATACGTGCCGAAGCACGGCTCTCCCACATAAGTTAGTTTAAGAGATGCATGATACATGTCTTAAACTCTGCTCTGAGTACATTTCATACTCACTAATCAAGAATATCTTGTTGTGAAACTGTAATTATATTTTCTTCTTAAAATTTTTATTTGAAACTTATAAATTAGGGTTGGTTGAAGAACCTGTGTGTGTTTGTTTTAGTCGATTCAACTCCGATAACTACATCGATGATCGATCGATTTCCTTATTGATGATGTGGCTGATGAAGTTTATACAATGCATAAAAAACTTAGGATTTAAAATAGTAATTGATACCTTGATTGCATTAATTGGACCGGACCTAATATGTTAGGTTGTTATTAATAATTTGTTTGTATTTTTTATTCGTTTCAATGTACAATATTACGACGAAATGGATAAAGATATTTTTAACTGACATCAAAAAAGGAGGAGGTTCTATGTTCTACTGTATATATATATTTTTAATGTATGTTCACCATTTACTCAAAGACGCCTAGACCGATTTGAAAAATTCGTCTTTTGTTTGAAACGGAATACTTCCCAGGTAGTCCCATGGTCATCAGGTCAGGATCTGATAATGGAAACCTGGAGAAATCCAGGGAACTCTTAAAATTTTATAGGCATACTTGAAGTGATTTGGGTATTTTGAGGCGCATTGAAGTCGGCGATACTTTTTTTATAAAATCTACCCTCTATGACCTATCTCTCCTAAATAGTATTAAACATCCAGCTTTGTCGTATACGTCTGTTCGTTTGCCCACTATGATAAAACTGACTCATGTATATTTTATAAATTCCAGCTCCTTACGAGCAAATCTACGACAGAAACCTGACGGAGACCCGGGGCGAAATCGTCACAAGAATACGAGATCTATTTATCAAGAACCAATCACTTCTACTTGTAAGTATTATTATCTTTATTTTATTTTTGACTGGCCTGTTGGTCTAGAGGTTAGTGGTCCTGACTCCTGAGCTAGAGTGGGTTCGATACCCACCCAGGACAAATAATTGTGTGATGAGCATCATCTTTTGTTCTGTGTCTGGTTGTAGGTAATATATCTATGATATGTAGGTATGTATTTAGAAATATGTAAGTATGTTTATTAGCAGTCTCGTTACCATAGTACAGGTCTGCCTAGTTTGGGATCAGACGGCCGTGTTTGAGATGTGTCATGTTATTATTATTTATTTAAGACCGGCAGGAAGTAAAATCAGCAATAATAAATTGAAGTGCACTGGCCTACCTATGTAGTAAACTTTTTACAAAGGGTAAAAACGGGACCCAATTACTAAGACTCCACTGTCCGTCTGTATGTCTGTCACCAGGCTGAATCTCATGAACCGTGATAGCTAGACAGTTGAAATTTTCACAGATGATGTATTTTTACGCTATAATAACAAATAATAAAAATTAAAGGGGGCTCCTCTACCAGAAACGTATTTTTTTGGCTTATAGTATTAAATATTGTACGATAGTGCGGAACCCTACATGCGCGGGTCCGACTCGCACTTGGCCGGTTTTTAAATAAGGCTACGTTTAGTACAAAATTAGATTACCATCCTTACGGTTACATGCATTGTTCTTACTTTTTACATATCATAGTTAAAATGACTACGTTGTACGGTTGTGTTCCTGTATTGATCTTTACTGTGAATCCTATGACCAGCTTGGAAAGTCGTACTACTGATGTAGTGATTTTCCTACCGCATGCTCAGAGTGGCAACTCCCATCTGACTATCAGACAATACAGCTTTTGCAAGAATTAATAGGAATTATATTGTCATATGCTCCATATACTTGATTCTCAACAACTGTTGGCGGTGTCTATGGGCGACGGTAGTCACTTACCATCAGGTGACCCGTCTGCTCATTTGCCCCCTATAAAAAAAAAAAAAACTTGATCTCTGACATTGTTTGCCAATTTAATTTTGTGTTATTATACGAAATATATATGTCATTTTTGTCCCCAGGATGATGATATCGACATCTTGTTATACGTAGAGAAGGACTTAGAACAGTATGAGTCGAACTTCACAGAATGCATGAAGCATGTCAACAACAATAACATCAAAAAGCAAACTTGGACTTTCTGGAACGCCATGTTCTACTCCGGAACTATATTTACTACCATTGGTAAGTTGTTTTATTTAGTACCTATTCGTGTTTTTCCTATCATGGCCCTCAATGTACAATTATGAAAGTCGTCAGTAAGAAAGGCACAATAACTTCGAAAAATTACCCAGGTCCCAGTCCTAAGTTGAAAACTAATCACATGGCGGCTGAAAGGCCGATGAAGTATCTATATATTAATACGTGAAGCGAAAACTTTGGATCCCTTTTTACGAAAATTGGGCGGACGGAGGAGTATGAAATTTCGCACACTTATAGTTTATACAGAGAAGTGACGAATGCTAAAGTTTTTGAACAATATTTGCTACAAAGGTAAAAAAAAAATGCTAAAACGGGTACATACAGCTATGAGTGTCTAGTATATATTTTGGCCTGTCATGGTACAAAAGTCTATACAATGACAGGTCAAGTAATATTGGCCAATGAAGTAAACCATGGTCGAAATTCGACCACCACGCGATCTCTAGTTTATTCCAAATTGTTCTGGACGCTGTAGGATCTAGGTGATTATTTGCCCACTTGTTCACTAGTTCAATGAACAGAACTGCTGTGACTTCAGCTACATAACATATATATTATCGTGGGATAGCCATGCTTCGGCACGTATGGGCCGGTTCGACCGGAGTGATACCACGGCCTCACAGAAAACCGGCAGTGAAGCAACGCTTGCATTGCTTTTCGCCGAGTGAGGGAGGTTACCGGAGACCTTAATCCTTCCCTCCCCCCTCTCCCCCTATTTCCCTCTTACCCTACTCCCACCTTAAAGGCCGGCAACGCACTTGTGACTCTTGAGTTGCAGGTGCCCATGGGCGGCGGTAGTCATTTACCATCAGGTGACCCGTCTGCTCGTTTGCCCCCTACAACATAAAAAAGTAGAGATGTATAGGACAACTCCATTCAACTATCTATATTTTAGAGAAACTGTGGTGAGGTACCACTACTAATACACACGTTGTTGCGTTTTTCACACTGTTGTTCCTTGTTTGACACCTTGGTATTATAAAAACTGTCTGTTAGGACCAGTGTATATCGTTGCAATTATTTGATATTCACAAATAACGTACAGACAGACAGCCTGTGACCACGGCCAGTGCAACCTGGTCGAAACGTCAACCAATTCAGAGGTACGTAATACCTGTTTCATGTATGCGTTATTCCCGTATAAATACATAATTAAGTATTATATCATGGAACGCGAAAGTTTAAAAGTTAGTAACGCAACAGAAAGATACCTTTAAGAACAGTGATTGTTTATTTAAATATGCAACACAATGATGATGAAGTGTGAGTGTAGCTGAATTGACAATATATTTCCTCTATTTTCCCTTCAAAACACTTTGAACGTCCCATAAAACTGACGAACTTGTTGTCAAACTAACATATTTGTAACAAAATTTAATATAAAATGTGAAAGAAATATGTTAATAATGTTAAACTTCACACAGAATGCAAAAAAAAAACATATTTCAATGTAGAAATTTTAGAAACCTATTGGAAATTTAACAATAGAACGAAAATGTTGGTCAGCAGTGAACAAAGGTTTTGATGATTACATTCCTTTGCTCAAAGCATGCATAAAATTATTTAGATTTTACGATATTTCGTAATTGATTTGATAGTAGTAAAACTAAACAATGTTATAACGTGTTCTTATAAACCTATGGTTCAAACTCCAATCAATTATTTAAGACTTCAGCAGAAAAAGAATAGCAATGGTTTAGTAATGCTGCCTAATAGCCTTCCATAGGGTGGAGTTATCGGATCAGACCGGCGGTTCCACTTCAAGTAGATATTTACTATGCCCTACCTTTTTCCCTTTTGGACCTTTCTACTTTTCCAGCCACTAAGTGATTAATTTTTCAGGTATGGTTGATGATTTGTTCACACCACCGAATTGCCACTATTCCTGTCTATTATAACGTTTGCTTACTCGAAAATACTTTGTTATGTTTTACACATACTGACAACAAAATCTAAGAAACAGATAATGTTCCCATTTGTGGTGAAACAGTAGAGGAATCTGTTTCTTGTAACAATTTTCTTAAATCCAGTTTAGATTTTCCAACTAAGTATTCTACTGCACCACTAACATTTTAAATAGACTATCTGCACTTAATTAATTACAGCTGAGTGCTGAGATTTCTCAGCTTCAGCCTAACGTCTCGCTAAGATCCTTGAAACTCTTAATGACTAGGAGGTAACGAGAAAACTGTAGTACACTTCATCCTAAAGTATAATATTGTAATCTTAGATATGTTAATGAAGCGCCTGCAAAAATGTTATAGTTAATGTTATAGCTTCATTATGCTTTACAAAAATATAGCAGGCGCTTCTTATGATCTTATGTATCGATAAACTCTCTACAATGTACAATTTATAAAATGAAACAGTACTTTTTTTATGAAGGGTACCCTGTGTCCTTTTCTGTATGAGGATGATCGGTTGAGTGGTTTAGGTGTGTAAATAGTTAAACAAAGTCACATACACATTAATAATATTAGTGAGAATTAAGTATATATATAATCTAAGAAGAACGTGTAGCTCTGTATTGACAGGTTTCATTGTTAACACACTAAATGCCTTAAGAAGAATAATTTATTTATTTACCTTTATAAAGGTAAACTGAAACATGCATAACAACAGCTTTTTACACAAACCGCACGCTTAAATTTGTTTGACATAGTTTTCATTTTGGAATGTTATCGTTTTTTTTTATGGTATAGGGGGCAAACGAGCAGACGGGTCACCTAATGGTAAATGACTACCGCCGCCCATGGGCACCCGCAACTCAAGATGGCATCACTCCAGTCGAGCCGGCCCATACGTGCCGAAGCATGGCTCTTCCACTGTTAACATGACTCTCCCACTGTTGTACTTTTATATTGTATTTTATCATTGTTTATCTCTAAATACATTTATCTTAATTCAACGTTATGAAACTAAACTACAAAATCTTTGGATTCCACTTTAAAATTTTTAAATATAACTTTATCTTGAAATTTAGATTACCCATGTAGTTTTAATAGTAAGCAAAATACGTACAGTACAAAATTGATATAATATATGCTGCTGACATACACGAAAACACATTTACCTATTTGTGTTGTGAAATATTTTTTCCATGTCCTATATAAAAACAATATAAAAAGATAAACGTTTTATAGCCAATTACATGTAACAATACACAATAAACACATATCAGCAGTGGTGCCTATTTATAGATAGTACTCGTGTGTTGACACAGATATTCCAATTTCACGAGATTCCGATGTAAGAAGACCTTCTAAACGAAACATTTTCTAATTGCTTGTTAGTGTGATTCCGATGCGAAGTGTCAAATAGAAGTGGTTTGCAAATGCTGAGAATATTTTCTAGTATACGATCGCAAACACGAACCGGACTGAATTTAGGTGTAGTTGTTTTAAATTTGGAACATTGCCCGGCGGGCTTGGCGCTTTTTCGTTCAGTTCTTACGCGTCACAAACGCTCACCGTATAACAAAATCAGTGACGGAAATATTGTGTCCTCTCATTTCAAATTCCATGTTAAACTAGTGAAAAAGTAACGTTGAAAGAAAATATCAAGGCCTAAAATACTCTAACTGTGAAAAATCAAAACGAAGATGGATTACATTGGCTTATCTATGGGCCGGTATTTAGCTTTAAAACTGCGGGGTGGCCAAAATAGATTCTTTTATTAGAAACTTGCTATGATGCCGTGTATTAAGTGAATTGTTATTGGATTCGTTAACGAAAGGTAAGTTAACATTTTATGAATACGTATCGTTGTTGGCTTGCTCAATCTTATTTGTGTCTTAATTATTGGCAGGGGATTTATTATATATTGCCAAGCTTGATAATGATCTTCACTCTTTTAATTCAGTTCAATTGCCTTAGTTCACTGTGAGCCGTTGTGATATCACAACTTTTTTTTGCAGTTGCGATTTGTGTGTGCGCATTGGTGGTGATGAGTGAAAACGAGAACAAGGAAGATATTACAGTAACATTGAAGATTCCGATCATAAGGGCTGAATCCGAAACACAAACAGTTGGTCAATTAGTGTCGAAAGTACCAAATATTATAAACGAAGACGATATGGATTCAACTGAAGAAGATAGACAGACAATGTCTATAAGAAAAAGACGTAACCTATCAAAAAATAGAGGTCCAACTGCAAGACAAAGAGAAAAGACACCAGAACCTGGTAGGACTCCTGTACCACACGAAGATACTCCTACTTCTGACGACGAGGATTTCAAACCTGAACGTAATTCAAGAGAAATTGAGGCAGATAGTACTTATGAAGAAATGAGACGCTTAGTCATTGAAAAAGCTAATGTCAAGGATCCTGTGTATGACCTTGATTCCGAACAACTCAAGGAAGAAAGAGCAGTAGCCGCACAAGAACGTCGACGTAGAAGTATTTCTCCTTTTGCGGTACCAGATAAGGATGATGCCGGTTTTCCTTTAGAACGTAAAGGAAGTTTTATAGATCCAACTAATAAGTTGTTGTCAACAAACTATGCTCTTAGTCCAAAAGACGAAGATAATTCTCGACGTAATTCTTTAACTATCAAGGCTCCAAAAGAAGCAAAAAGTGCCTTTTCTAGCTCACCTCCTTCTACAAGTTCTCCAAAAGACAGTAACTTCTCATATCCGTCGGTGGACAGTAATGTTTTTGGTGTACTAGGTTCACCAAAAACGTTGGAAGACATTATATACCCAGACGACAAAAGAAAAGATGTATCAAGAAAATCAAGAACTCCTGTTAAAAATGAACACGTTTTCTCGTTTGAAGACAAAGATACGAAACAAGCTACTAAATCAGCTATATTTAAACCTGACACTCCTGCCACACCAGGCGAACTAGTGACTAAAGTAATACAAATAGACAGAACACCTAGTAAAAAACTGTTGGTGGATAAAAAGCCTATTGTAGAAATCAGAGAAAGGATTGTGAGGACACCTAGCAGAACTTTATCAGCTGATGTTAAGCCTACTGTTATCAAACAACAACTTGCTAAACAGATAAAAGATGAGCCTCAGAGCCGCGTGCCTCCTGTCAAACCTGCCCGCAGCAAATCTGCAACAAGATTTGCGGTCAGTTTTTATCTGAAATTATTTTTGATACTGTTTGTTGCTTTATTAATAGCCCTTTATTTTGTATTGACATAATCCCAAGCCATGCAATAAAATGATCACACATGTATATAGTTTGTCATAATTTTGTAGAATGAGAAGAGCAACTAATAACTTATCAATAATAACATTTACAGAGTAAGACTAGTGAAAGTGAGATGAGTGAGGATCAACATGTAGCCAAAGTAGATGTGTCAAAACGTAAAGCGATGCCTGTGCCACGTCGATACACGAAGAATAAATTGTCACCAAAAACAAAACGTTCACAGTCAGTACACCGATCTGATAATGCTAGAGTGGCGGATAAAACTGGAACAGGTATGAGCCAAACAAGCCGAGAGATCCTTGAATTAATGCAAAAAGCTCGAGCCAGAAGTTTATCAATACCTAAAGATGATCCAAGACTATTACCTGCATATAAAGACTATAACAAAAACTTAGAGACTCCTAACAAAACCCCTATTACCATTAGAGGCAGGCAGTCTAGAGGGGTGTCATGCCCTAAAACTATTCAGATTATAAGTGAAAAAGAAATTTTGTCAGGTTTGATGAACAATAAAGAGCAATTGGACGAATGCAATAGAAACAATTCAGGATATATTGATGCTAGTCAATCTGAATACACCTCCAGTTGTTACTCCTCATCACCTAGTGAAAATGAATTCAATTTTGATTTATCAGAACGAACAGCAGAGTTAACTCGTAAGCTTAATGTTCTTAGCCAAGAAGTTGATAATCGAGAGATGATATCAAGTATAATTTTATCGCGAGACGATAACAACATATACCACGAACCAAAATCAGTATTAAGGAAAAGATCAATAGCGGAAGCTACAACGGTTGTGAAGAAAGATAGTAAGGAAATTCCCCAAATAGCAGAGAAATCTGAGAAAAAAACAAAAAGGAAGTCCGCAGCTGATCAAAATAAAAAACGTGTCAAATCAAAATGGAAACTAATTGCTGATTGGCAACAATTTAAAGAAGAACAGACACTTAATTGTGAAAAAATTCAAATTCTTAGAAACAAATGTATTATAAATCTGCTAATTTTAACCATTATGTGTGGTTTAGGTGGGATGATGTTTAAATCATTAGAGGGATCTTTCGAAAACGCTTATAAGTGCAGTACAAGGAATGTAAAAAGAGATTTCATTGAGAACCTTTGGCGTGGAAGTCATCACTTGCGGGAAGAAGATTGGAAATCTATGGCAAGAAAAAAGCTATACGAATTTGAAAACCAACTACATACGGCTCACGAGGCTGGCGTAACATCCTACAGCGGTCAGCGGTCTTGGAACTTTATGAATTCGTTCGTCTATTGCTTGACGTTAGTTACAACTGTCGGTAAGATAAAAGTCAGTTCTATTCAGGTTCTATTTTTGCACTCCTTTGTAATTTTGCAAACCACTTTTTTGCTGTAAATGTTTTGCTTCAGAACACCCCAATTACACTGCAATATAATAATTTATGTACTAGTTGTGACACACCGACAATAAAGACGAAAATACTTTTATCTGTATTTGTTTGTTTTTACGAGCCAGCAGTTTATTTACACCACACTCTCTTTGTCTCTTCGTAAGTTTTTGGCTAATACTGATTCATATCATCTAAAAATATTTTTGTGACTGTTTTTACAGGTTATGGTCACATAGCTCCGAAAACAACATATGGTCGAGTAGCTACTATAGTATACGCTATAATTGGCATTCCACTGTTTCTTATTCTCTTGGCTGACTTCGGCAAGCTCTTCACAAGGATCATCAAGTTCTTCTGGGCTTACATCAGAAGATTCTACTATACGAGGAACTGCCGTAAAGTTAGGAGAACAGGTCCTATGCAGGTACAAATAGTTAATGTTTTATTCGAAATATATTTTACAGGTACGTTATAATATAAAAAGATCTAGAGGACAAAAAGATTGAATCCAGCTAACAAGCTTTGTTAAAAAAATACCTATTAGTTTTAACTCTAAATTATCAATTTGTGATATTGTTTCCTAATGCAATTATCTCCAGCTAAAGTCAACAGCAGTAAGTAATACAATATCAAATTGACTAAAGCTAATTAACGAGCTAAAAGATAAGTATTTATATACATTTGCGTAGAATTAAAAGTAAGTAATAGGTCGGGGAAAAAGTTTTTTCGTATTTTGTATTTAAAATTGAAGAAAAATCTATTTGGTTGTACTGTTTGTATCTGGCTGGTTTTAATATCAGTAAATGTAGGACATTAAGAAAAAAAAAAGTAAAAAACACTTTCCCGCCATTTTTTTTTACTCTCTATTCCAAAAAAGGGAAAAATGTGACTCAAGACGCGAAGTGGCAAGTGGCAAGCATCTACGACAAGAACGTGCGAAAAAGATCATGGTCAAAGGGTAATCAAGCTCCGCAGACTGTAGCAAAACCAGGATTAACACGCAATAAGGTGATGGTGTGTTTATGGTGGAATTTGAAGGGCATCGTTTGCTATAAGCTTTTACCACCGGGCAAAACGATTGATTCGGATTTCTACTGCCAACAACTAATGAGACTCAAATAAGAAATTAAGAAAAAACGGCTGGAATTGAAAAACAGAAAAGAAGTGCTTTTTCATCATACACATCTTTGGCCACTCGGCAAAAATTGTTGAGAGAGCTTGGTTGGGAAGTGCAATAAGCATCCACCATATAGTCCTGACCTTGCACCCTCAGGTTTTTACTTGTTTCGGTCTCTTAGAATTTTTTGTGTAGTGTTAGGTTAACATCAAGAGAGGACTGTCAAAACTACTTGTCACAGTTTTTTGATCAAAAATCCCAAGGTTTCTACAGCAACGGGATTATGTCACTACCTACAAGATGGTAACAAGTTATCGAACAAAATGGCACATATCTACACAGTATAAAACAAAGTCGCTTCCCGTCGTCTGTCCCTCTGTACGCTTAGATTTTTTAAACTACACAATGGATTTTAATGCAGTTTTAACCAATAGACGAAGTGATTCATGAAGAAGGTTTAGGTGTTTAATTTTGTTAGGATTTTGTTCTTTTTTTTATGATATAGGGGGCAAACGAGCAGACGGGTCACCTGATGGTAAATGACTACCACCACCCATGGGCACCTGCAACTCAAGAGTCACAAGTGCGTTGCCGCCCTTTAAGGTGGGAGTAGGAGAAAAGGGGGAGAAGGGAAGAGGGGGGAGAGCGGGAGGGGGGGAAGAGGGGGAGAGTGTGGGAAATAGCTGAAATATGACGATGATTGTTGAAGATGTCGGAAAAACCCGCGAGAAGCCGGGGCGGGTTGCTAGATATAATTGAATGTAATTAAACTTTAAAAAAGAAATGTCTTGAATTTGTATATTAAATACGAAGAAACTTTTTACCCGACCTTATATTATTTATTGAACTTGATCATCAGCTCTCCTCATCCAGTTTTTCTCGGCCTTTCTGCGCAGATCGTCACTCTACCTTGCCGAAAGGTGTCCTTCGAGCCACACCACATACATTAGAAGAGACCTATGTCCAGTATTGAAACGATGAAAGGCTCATGATGATGATTATTTATTGTAGATTTATTCCCAGTAAATAATACAAGATATGTACCTCCTTCCTAAAAAATAATATAAGATTCTTCTGGACCAATAAGGTTAGCTTAATTTATCTCAAAATAAGGTGACTTCAGCTAACAGTGTCTTCAAGGAAAGGGTGACCTATTAATTTATGTAAATAGCTAATGCGGTTATCAAGCGACAAAACGGCCCGACTTAAATCATTCCGTTAATGTCGATCTCACCCGGATTTAGGCGTAATGATGTGGTTTACCGCATGTTTTGTCAACGTACACTATGCATTAAAACGTTTTAGTCAAATTATGGCTAATAAATCTAGTTATCCTCGATGATTAGCTTGCTCAATGTATAATACGAGGACAAATACAAATATTCTACAAGGTTTGAAGTAAGTTTTATCTCAAAGAAAGACGGATGGATAAGCCAGCATGACTGATCTGTTTTAAAAAATAAATATATTTCAGTAAAAATAAAAGGAATTAAAGGAAGGATTCCGTTATTATATTAACTTATAATAAAAAGTGAAATTAAGGAGAGACATGGAAAAGGTTATGATTTAGAAAATAAAGTAATATAAATTGTATAATTGTATATGGCGTTGTTGTTTTATATTTATTACTGCAAATTAGAAAGATGTTTATTATAATTCTTAATAAATAACATATTTCACACTGAGGAAGTTATAAATGACAACAATGGAACAAAAATACATTTACAATATTGTGCCGCTATTAGAGAATATATTGTTACTAAGCCACAAAGCACGCGGCTATAAGCCTTCTTTTCTTTCTCTTTACACATCAGCTTCTCGTGTTTATATTTTACGAATTAGATGCAAATTAAATCTTAAAAAAAATAAAATAAAATCTTTGACTAACGCCATATTATGACACGCTTATAATATTAATCTGAATTCATCGTCAGTTTACTTTGTGCTTGGTCCTCGTGTTTTATTTGCAGAATCTTGGAACGTGTAGTTTAAATTTTAATTCGAAGTAACTACTACGTTAAAATGGCGTTAAACACATTTATTCGAGAAAACCCCATTATATTTATTATAAATACACACATCAAAAGTGTCTAGGGATCAAGTACGTTTTAGAGTATCACCGCAATTGAGGATTATTATTTTAACTTTTTTGGATCGTTATTGATTCCTTTTAGTAAATTTTGTTATTTGAATAAACAATTTTCTTTAAATTTTGATTAAAGATAGAAAATCAACTCTATCTCAGGATTTCTATAAAACTGTGTAATATCGTTTTTACAAAACCATTACAATTTCTGCATCGGAACTGAAAAAAAAATGCATTGATATGGAGCGATGACATCATTGGACACGAGAAGAGATGATGAGAGCCGTCGGAATGTTGCAAGCTGGTTCCAGGCAACGTACTGTGGCTGTCGCTCTTGACACTACACCTCAATGCTCAGATTTATGCAGAGAGGATTGTTTCAGACGTGATCATCCCTCTGCGAAGCCGGTTGGGTGATTCGTTTGACAATGCAAGTCGACACACGGCTAGAGTAGTGTCACGCGCTCTTGCCGATGCTCGCATTAACGTTCTGCCGTGGCCTGCTCAATCGCCAGAGCTCAACCCAATTGAGCATGCATGGGTGATCCAAAGAAGAGCACTGCCGTGCATTTCGCACAACAACTTTTTGACTTGTTAGAAAGAACGTGGGCGCCATTCCTCAAAGTGATACTGATGAATTGATTTTAAGCATGCCAAATCGCTGTGATAGTGATTCCTGTCAAATGTGGATACAATGATTTTGAATTTTTTTAACTTTACAATAAATTTTTAAAAAATCCTCATTTTTGCCTTTTTCACCATTTAATTGACGACATTAACTTAGGTTAATTTCCCACAATTTGCAGAAATTGCAATTTTTCTTAATTTTTACAAAATATAGGGATAAGTTGTTAACTTAAACATTAGGAATTAAAGTAAGAAGCCAGTCTAGAAGACTAGTTTTGGTAAATATTAATTGGATAATTTTTTATAGTTATAAATGTACTTGATCCTTAGACACTTTTGGCGTGTGTAAATATTTTCCGGTACAAAACAATGAGATACTGTTTAAAAGAAATAATTAGAATATATAAATTTTCTTGTGCGTTATTTTGTCGAAAATTACATTTACATTTCTTTTATAGAAACAAGGCACACTAATAAATGTTTGCCTTTTCTGATAGATATGAATAATGATTGTGATTTCAGGTATCCTAAGTTCGTATAATTGTTTATCGTGGAATATCATGAGATTTTTTTTAATTTTCAGGAGGTCATGAAGGGTTTAAATATAGTCTACGATGTGGTTCGTCGGCCGTCACAGATATTCTCCGAAGATGATATACAAGGAGCTTCTCGCAGAGATGGTGACCATCCACCGCCTGTGATGAGAAAGGCTAGTGATGACCCACCTCCTCTACCTCCAAAACCTGGTACTCTTACAAAGGATCTTGATAACGAGACGGAACCAGATACCCCAGCACCTTCAGTGTTCGAAATAGATGACGAATTCAATTTACCTATATCCGTTGCTGTGTTTATATTACTAGTATATATAATTATCGGTGCCGTTGTCTATAGTATGTGGGAAAAATGGAATTTCTTTGAATCTTTCTATTTCATCTTTATTTCTATAACCACTATTGGCCTTGGTGATTATGTACCTGACCATCCAATGTTTATGATGGCTTCCATTTTATACTTAGTGTTTGGATTTGCACTTACTTCTATGTTTATTAATGTTGTACAAGTAAAGCTTTCTGATACTTTTAAGCAAGCTAGTGCTAAATTAGGAGCTACAATTGGTCTCAAGGTTGCTGAAGAAGATGGTAGCTTAGTCCCAATAACACCACCGCCAATTGAAATAGTACCAGTACATAAACCGAAGAGTGAAACTCCACAAACTGGTGATATTGATGAACGTAAAAGCAAAGAGACGGACGATAATGAAACTAAAAATAGATAAATATAATTTTGTAATTGATATTTGTAAAAAGCTGGTAGAATGACATTTTCAATGAAAAATCCTTGCCTGTACGGTTGATAGCGTTTTAATTAATCAGTCGGATCCAATATTTCATTAAAAAGGGATGTGTTATTTACACTGTGATAGTGGTTAGAACAATGGTTCGTGGTGCTAAATTATTGTTGCTGTAAGCGTATTAAAATTATATATCTTGTAACTAATGATGAAATGTTAAAGTCTATTGACAATGTTTGTTGCCTGTGTGTGTAAATAAAGATTTTTTACAAGTTGCCTTGTTTTTGGTTGTATACTTGTAATTGTTTTATTTATATATATTTGTATTAAAGAAACGTATTTTTTTTGTGTTTAGGGGAATATATCTGAAATAGCTGAATCGATTAAGGATTAATTGAAAAGCGTGGGTGTGTGCAATTAACACACGGCAGAAATGAAACTTCAGAAAAGTAGCCTACGGTAGAATGAGAAATAAAATATAAAAACAACACAAATAATTTACTAATGTTAATAAATAGGAATAATAGGATAGGAATCTGAAAAGGCTCACCTAAACTCCATATTAGGAGAGCAGGATAGTAGTAACAAGAAGCTTATAACACTACTGGTGGCGATGGTTTATGGGTATTGGTAGTTACAGTTATAGTAAAAAGTTGCTTACAATCAGCCGGGAAACGTGATCTGATATCTGAACTCTCAACTTATTTATGCTTACCTTAGATGTCGAGGATTATCACTTCCGACAGGAAGACATGCGCAAATTGACAGAGTATTTCATCTACCGCGAAGACGGGCGAGAAACTAGGCTTGCGTCGTATGTTATGAAATGATTATACAAATTAATGATTCTGTGATATGGTGTGATGTTCTTTTCGGTTATAAAAATGTTTTTTGTTTATTTTTTTTATAACAATAATTATACTAACCTAGCGCAAGTGGTTAAACACGCACAATACCAGGGGTGTTACCAACTTATGCGTTATTAATTCTCTAGAAAGGTATCGGTTATATAGGTTCTAGGTGACCCTAGTCTAGTAGAAAAAAACAGCACTAAGCTATCAGAGACGGCTATCTACAGTATATACCCATGTGAATGAAACGCGCTACAAAAGACCAGAAATGGTCGAGGTGGCACTAAGCACTTAAACAATATATAAATGTGAATGAATAGGAATAACGATTTTTTTTATCTAATGATTAATGAATATTAAAATCGTTTTTCCGATAACACGAAGTAAATAAAATTTCATTTATTAAGTATTTATTTAAATTAGGAACAGTGCAAAACTGCTAATATGCGAGTGAGCATGACACGAAAATGGTCAAATTCTTGCGACACAAGTCTATTTCCATAGTTTATTTTTATACTACGTCGGTGGCATCCAGCATACGGCCCAATGGTATGCGGTTATGGCATGTGGATGGTGCGGGAGTTGTGTTCTGTAGTTATGATTCATCAACAGTATGTCACAAAAAGTGTAACACAGTAGTTTAAGTAGTCAGCTCGCCGGCTGCTATACATCACATAAACACACAGCCGTCTGATTCCAAACTAGGCAGAGCCTGTACTATAGTAACTAGACAAGTGATAAACATACTTATAGATAATTACATTCACATTATAGATAAATTACACCCAGACACATAACAAATGATCGTGCACATCCCACAAATATATGTCCTTAGTTCTCAGGATCACTAACCACTGGACCAACAGACCGATCATTGTGGACGAAGTTTATATGGTACATAGTGGTCTGAGTGATTTATTGTACGTTCGTAAATAGTATTAGGTGCACGTTATAACACCGATTCAAACATCGTTAAGTTTTTTTTAAAGTTGTTACAATGAGAACAATTGTAAACAAGTTAAAACATTGAAGGAAAACCTCAACAACAAGGATAACTAATGAAAAGACATTAAGATGAAAAAATGTCACAAAAATACTATCTTATTTAATACAGACGTATCGCAATAAAAAACGATAAAATCTATTGAGGAGATTGCGAGGACTGCAGATTTTTTTAAGCTTTGTTATCATAAATAGCATAGACCACTGTCGTCGCCTGCTTCAAAGGCTTTGCAGAAGTTTAATTATTTTTAGCTACAGCCATTTTGCATTTGGCCGTTCAATGTTTGTAAAATCAATATGGAACCTATTCGGACAATGTGTAAGTTTTAATACGCTGTTTTTTATAAGATTGGCTTTTATACGCAAATTGTGTCAGACTAAAGTTTTGTGAACGAATAGTATATCTACAGATACTATCATTATTCTATTCTTTATTGTACACAATACAATCACATATTTTACATGAGGAAAATGGTGTGTACAAAGGCGAGCTTAACTAATATTTATTTACAATAACTTAACTTACAATTCTCTTCCAGCAAACCTTCCGAGTGAAAATAATAATAATAATAATAAATCTTTATTAAGAACACAAGATTCATAGAGCATTATATAAAATCAATCGAAACAACAAAATACACAAAACTAAAATTCAAATACACATAAAGAAAAAGAAGCCCTATATACGGTTTGAGAGCCGCTCGACCTGATCATCTGATTGTTATATATCATGGGTAAGCCCCTTTCCATAGGTATAGGTGTTGTTTGTAATATTGTATCGCATGTTGATACGAGAGTAAGCGTGCGCTTGTGCCCTTTCATTACATTCGCGTTGCACTCGATATACCGGTCACCTGTTGAGCCTCTAGCGCATACGCTCGGATCACCAGAGCTCGTTTCATTCACATCGCTCGCGCCGCCGACCCGCTCTCGACACGTCGAGTTTTGCTGCGAGGATATTGAGATAAATAAGAGGCAAAGTCGTGTGTGTGGTAAAGATAATTGAGATAAAAAATATTGAATATACATAAGTAAATAAATATAGAGGTATACATGTATAATTGTAGTAACTATAATACTAATACATATACAATATAACATATACATACATAAAAACAGTCTGATTCAATAATCTGAGAAATTCAGTAATCTTAGAAAGAAAATAATCCTTGATTTTCCTCTTAAAAATGTGTAAAGATGGGCTATCGCGTATTGAAATGGAGAAGCGAATTCCACAACAGTGTCGCAGAAACAGTAAAAGAGTTGTCATAGCAAGCTAAACTATGAGAAGGAGTTCGAAGAAGAAGATAAGATGAGGAGCGACAAGGTTTGATCCATGGGACAAGGAAGTCGAAGCGCTCACAAACGGAATTTAGTATATTAAATAGTTTTTTTTTTCAGATTTACCTTCTATACGTAAAGATATTATTAGATTGTTTCCGCGCGGCCTCCTTTCAACTTCAACCCACATCATACAAATAAAAATGGAACAGAGATAGAAACTTCCTCTTTTAAATTCTATTAAAAGTACTTTTCTGATATTTTTACGGATAATTTTAGAATTTGAGACTCACAGCGGACGCTTTGGGGTTAACTCCTCTTTTGTTTTTAAAGGCGTGCTAGGTCGTTGATGAGCGGTATTATTCCTTGATTGATTATGCCACTATATTTAATATTAAAAGCTTTTCCATCGAATGAACGTGAAACGTTGAGTAACACGGTTTGTCACTTTAAGAATTTGGGTACGGAGTGAAAATTTATACTTAAATATTTTATCATTACGGGTACTGGGGTAGCGAGTTGATATTGATCGACGTCACTTGAGGCTTCGGTAAATGTTGAATTATATTTTTGAGGTAAAATGTAAACACTATGGACTATGGAGGATGGAAACAAAGGTAGGTATGGCAAAGTGGGATTTCCCATTCAAATATACAGACATTGCTGGGGGAAGTACAATTTGCATTGAAAACAGCTCAATACTTCTCAGTTTAGAAGGCGGTTTGGCCTTAATATTCTTTTGAATATTAGTAAAATACTATAACAGTGAAAATGGTTTATTTTATTGATAACAATAACTATTTGGCGAGTATGAAAATTTTATATATTCACTATATTATTATATATTTTGAACGGAACCTTAATTTTTTTCTAAAATAAAAGTAGCCTAAGTTACTCCTTATAACATCAGCTATATGGCAGTGAAAGTCAGTAGAATCAATACTCGACCATTTCTACTTATTATATTATATTTTATGTACAATATAACAAATTATGACAAATACTCAAAATAAGAAATATTACAAGATTGTACTTTATTACTGAGATACATTATATTTCATATTTACATTAAGATGATGTATAAAAGAACAAAGGATAATAACATTAAAATAATATGTCTCTGACTCCATTCGTAGAAAACACTTTGTGTAATAATGTTTCGCTCTTAGCAATAAGAGCCAAATAGGTACGAAGATGCGAGTTAGTCAGTACTTTGTTTCATAACCCGGGGAAAACTACATGTCTTGCAGACACGAGGGCTGATTATGTAATAGGTGAACACACTAGAACAATATACAGGTTCTCTGACTATATCAGACTTTTACGTAGAGCGCGATGGTAGTTTAGCTCCAGCGTCGAAGTAGCCACGCGCCCCCAGATATTGACAATATTATAAAAATAAACTTTCCGCCATCTATAAGCGCGAGATATTTGATTGTTATCGCTCTCTGCTCCGGGTTTGTGCTTTGATCGCATGAGTTAAAGTATAGCTTACGAAGTAACTGGTATCTTAACTGTGGTATACACTATCCACACTTTCAACTATGGTATGGTAAACTAGAGTTACATATAGAAGCTATAATCCAAACTTTACAGAAAGATGTCGTGCAGTATGAAGACACCATGGGCGACAGCTCTCTTTAATGGCAATTTTCACAAACAAAAAGTCAGTGCTGATTCGAGGATTTAGTGCTGGTGAGACGAATGTTTTGTTTAAGTGGTCCCATTGTGACAATACACACATTAGTCTCTGGAGGAGGATAATAAGAGCTCGAGATGTTGGTTAATAGTTACGTTACATGCCACATGCAGGTTGATGTTTGGGTCATCACCCTGTTGGTCTGATTAAACTTCTCCGGTATAAAGTACTCTCCACGATCAAAGCATTATTAATTTACGAATAAATTTTTAGAATATTTAGTTACTGCAAGAATATTTTATTAAAAATTGGTAAAAAATTACATAATATTCTATATTACTTCTTAAAATATTTAATAAATATTGCACTATAAATATTTATGACATTCTATATATACTATACTACATTTCGTGTTGTTATATTATATACAGTTCTATATACAATATACTAGTTAAGAGAAAAAAAAATACAACACAATCAGAAATATTTTTTTTATTTACTGATAAGCTCCCAATCTTTTAGGCATATAATAGGTTTCATGTCCCGAAATATATATTTCCATCAGCATTCTAACCAAAGTTCTACCATTGAGTAGGTGAACTTGATCATGACTCATGTAAAAGAAAAATTGTACGCTCTTCTTTCCCAAACGTTTACTTTCAAATAATCTTCTAACTTTTGTAGTGTATTCTTGATTTTGCTTTTTGCTGAATAAGTTTTGTACCCAATATATTCGTCAACAACAAATTTGTCGTAATATTTTATTAATATAAGCGATATTTCTCTTTCCCAGCGTTTTATTTCTTTTAGTATATTTTTGCACCATTTTAAACTGATTTCTGAATGTTTTATGTTCAAATTTTGGATATGAGAATAGTATTCAACTAATGAAACAATTGCCACGTCATTTTTGAAAGTGGAATCTATGTCAGTCATGAAAATTTTGTACCGTTTTAACGAAGTCACCAGATTATTACTTTTGTATTTACAAGTTTCGATTGATGAACCAATGTTCTTATGCTTTATGTCATTATCGTCACATTTGAGTTCACGTGTTAGTTTTTTTTCTATAAATCTATCAAAAAATGTATGCGGCGCTAGTAAAGTTTCACTCACAGTTACACCGTCTTTAAATCTTTGTATTAGAAGTAGATTCATTACCAAACTTGATAGTGAAGATGGAAGTAGTTCACACAGGGGATCTAAATGACTATACCTGGACCAGCCAGTAAGAATCACGCCTTTAAAATTAAATACTTTTTTCTCCCCAGCAAATTTATAGTTTAAAATAAGATTCAACCAAGCGTAATGGTTCTGGAAGCGGTCTTTTAGCTTAGGTAAAGAAGCTTGTTTGCCGTCGGCTCCCTTGAATGCAGAAGCGATCCAAATGTTCTTGAATGTCTCGTGGTAGCGGAATAGATTCATATGTGATACGCGTCCCAATTGTGGACTGTAATCCCAGTAAACCGGTTCCATTTGTTGTAAATTGGCCATTGCCTTTTTGTCCCATTTATGTCTATCAATTTTGCGAAACATATCGTCCCACATTAATATTGATATTAGTGGATTGAAATTATTAACTAATACTTTTACCGTATTTACGTGATCTAGAAATAAGTATCTGAAAAAAAAACCGCATTTCATTATCATCATAAATTAAATCATGGCTGCTTAGCTAGGGAAATGCTCATTCGAGACTGGGCCCAAAAACGTTTTTTTCAGATTTGAAATTTTCTTTTTGTGTTAGATAGAGTATTCATTGCGAGAGATTAATGTATGTTATGTAATTAGAAGGAGGAATAGGAATAGGAATAGAGGCTATGTAAGATCACGATTACTAGCTTTAGGAGAGGAACAGTGACCATAAAAGCAGGTGAAACTGAAGGGAATTGCTGGTTAACTAATTTGACTGGCCTGTTGGTCTAGTGGTTAGTGACCCTAACTGCGGAGCCAGAGGTCGTGAGTTAGATTCCCACCCAGGATAAATAAACGTGTGATGAGCATGATCATTTGTTCTGTGTCTCGGTTTAATTTATCTATAATATGTATGCATTTAGAAATATATACGTATGTTTATCATCAGTCTGGTTACCACAGTACAGGCTCTGCCATTATTATTATATTCCACAGTGCTATCTAGACACAAACTCGGAACAGATGTTACTATTATTTCTAGAACATGAATAAACATACTTCGATACTTTTTTGGTAAATACATATATATTATAAATAGAATCAATTGAAATATTAATGTATACCAATATTTGCGCTTGACGGGAATGAAAACCGCGACCATCGACGTGGCAGTCGAACGTACTACTCCCCCGCCACATGGGTCGCCACGGTTGATATTTCATGTGTTTTGAATTACCATCTCTTACATGACAGGAACAACAGTCCTGATCCATTATTATATCTGGTATAACAATTTATTTTAATTCTTTTCAATCATCTAGAATTAGCGTACCTGGTTTCAAGTTTCCTGTCATGACATTTTTGACATTTGTTAAGTTGATATACCTCATCGCAGCCTATATGGATGTGTTTCAACGGTGTGATGGTAGTGTGAAAATTTATCACCTGAAACAGTAGATTATTTCAAGCTATTATCAAAATACTAATGGGATTAACATAGGTTACCAAAATATTATTTTTCCTACGTCAATCAAATTTTTTGCTTTTAAACTGGTTTGAGGAACGGAATGCCACAAAATTGTTATAAATTCTACCATACCAATATCGTGAATGATACTCAAAGCAAGTGATCACTTATAAAATAAAGTATCTAAGGCCAACATCGCTTCATTATTATATGTATAAAGAATGCATAATCTTAACATAACATTAACGTCATCATTCCGGGCCCTATTGATGAAGTCGTATGTCAGAATCAAAGCGACTAATGCCGATTCGTTTTGCTTACAGACGGTAAAATTTTCTTTGAAAATTCAACGAAATTTTACAGTCGGTAAGCAAAACGAATCGTTTCTTGATTATAGGAACGCGGCTTGAAACAACATGGTGTTCCGTCACAAGTACATCTTTTGCAAGGGCATTTATAATCGCAGCAGATAGTCACAGCAGACAGCAGACGGTCACACTATTGTATGTTTTTTTTTTACAAACTATTGGATGGGTAACCTGGTGGTAAGTGACTACCGCCTCCCATGGGCAGCTGCATCTTAAGAGTCACAAGTGCGTTGCCGGTCTATAAGGTGGGAGCAGAGGAAGGGGAGAAGAGGGAGAAAAGGGAGAGAAGGGGGAAGAGGGGGAGAGGGAAGAGTTAGGGTCTCCGATAACCTCACTCACTCGGCGAAACACAATGTTTGCATTGATTCACTGCGCGTTTCCTACGAGGCCATGGTATCACTCCGGTGGAGCCGGTACATACGTGCGGAAGCATGGCTTTCCCACGATAAAATGGGTATGGTATGGTATGGGTATGGTATGTAAGGGACCTTGCCCTCCACAGGTTCATAGAGGCGTACGGATCTCGTCTCGCCATCGCCTCGAGCCTACTTCTACAATGGTTTATTTTATAACTTACCTGATCTAACATTTCTTTTATTAGAATTATGCTTTCGTTATTGCTTGGGCATATCGAGTCAGGATGCCCTTTTACTTCTCTCAAATGCTGGTATTGTTTTAATTTTAGCGCATGCTCCATGTGACCAAATGTTTGTATCAAAGGTATTATCTCTATATCCATCATGTGTGCTTGTGTAAGGAAACGTTTGAGCTGAAGAAAAAATAAAAGTTATGAAAAAATTTAGATCACTTTACAATAGGTTACATAACATAAAATTACAATTACAATACAAGACACACACAATTACAATACACAACACAATTTCTTTTGTAAATTTTGTTAGTGGAAACACTTTTATTCTTATGATCTAATTAAAAAAAAAAATGTATTAGTCGAGCTATGTTCTTAAAAATTTTGAAAACATGAACGTTATTTAATATGAATCATCTAGCGGACCCGCGCAACTTCGTCCGCGTTTGTAAATTTTAAATGAAGAACCGCTCGACCGATTTTGTGCAAACTTCACATAAACCATCTACTACATAGTCCGAACAAAGCCTAAACATTTGGTTTGGATAGGTGAGCCCGTTCTTGAGTTATAAAATTACAACGAAAAGTGGCATTGATTTTTATATATATATTGATACCCTAACTTTATTTGCATTATCATATTCAAAATTATCTTTTTCTTTTTTTGTACGTTCACCCCGGATACTACCTACATTCAGTTATACGTAGGTCATTGATTAGAGTCAAATGACTTAAAACTTCACAGTGTCTTCGATATCAGATCTATTACCATGAACCACCAGTCCTTGATGAACCCAGGGTAAGATTTCATGTGACATATATTATGGCATATTAGTTGAAACACCCTCGCGGCCTCGCATCTAAACAATAATAGCCTAGTGATAATTATTATGATGTGCTAAGTATATGTTTCTGTCCTAGGGGCCTCTCTAGTTATAGGAAATACAGGACATCAGGAGTACGCAATCCTGGCATCTGCGAACTATTGCAGTCTCAGTCCCGTTCGCGATCCGAGATATGCGGTATCCCTTATCCTCCCTACCCATTTTTCCTTATACAAATTTACCTTTTTTCTTCTTTACTGTATTAAAACGACTACAGTCCCAAGGGAGGTATGCGTTAGGTAGGCGGCCGGCCATAAAAGAAACAAGTCAAGACCCTTACCCTTTTGCAACGTTACCCACAGCGTCGACCCCAATGGAAATTGGGAGAAATGCTCGAAGATGATGATGATAATAATGATAAGTAATATAATAATATACATAGGTCCGGTGAAGATAAAGAATGATTGACGATATTCAGGGTAAATTCTATTGGACAAATAATACTGCAGGATACATACGAGTATCAAGTCGCATAGAAAATTCGATGAGATAATGTGCATGCAAAAACATTGCGAGTTTTTGGGTTATAGCTTTCCATGATGTAATTTTCATTATCATAGTGATATCGAATATAATATGCTAAGTATAATAATAATAATATAGATGAAGACCAGTAAACAACAACAAAATTTTTTGTTGATTGATGAAATTTAAAGTAAATTTCACTTCACTACATATTATAAAACAAAGTCCCCCGCCGCATCTGTCTGTCTGTCTGCCTGTTTGTCGGTTCGTGATAAACTCAATAACTACCAAACGGCTTTTCACACAGTTTTCACCAATAGACGGAGTGATTCATGAGGAAGGTTTAGGTGAAATTTGACGATGATTGTTGAAGATGTCAGAAAAAATCACTGTTTGCTACTCGCACGGCAAACATCGATTTTTTCCGGGGCGGGTTGCTAGTATAGAATAATTCTACAGAGTACATTTGACTATCAGGTGGCTTATAAAATTCGATGAGGTATGGTGCATGCGAGGGTACTCGGGGCTTTTCATGATGTAGTCTTCATTTTCATAGCGTAGGTGGACTACCTACATATGTGTGTTATGAAAATAAAGATGTTACTTTTCATGAAAGTAAGTAGAACCCTCGAAGCACAATTGGCGGCGGAGGCTAAAACCTTTATATGTGTGTGTCATATGTTACTATTTATGTTGCTTAATATTTAGGTACATACATGTATGCATGATGCATTCGATTAAACTTTCTTCTGATAACATTTTTTAGGACAACTTTTAAATGATGTGTACAGTAAAGGCACTAAATATTTTTAAGTTTGATCTTCATTACACGTGTTACAGCCACCAAAAGTGATGTCTCCCTGACTTTTCTCCATAAATCATCTACTATATACGTTGAGGCCGATGACGATGACCATGAATTCTAACCATATAAATAAATGATGATTCATGAAATATTTATAGTTGCTCAAAATTGTTATTTTTTTTATATCAACGATGTTAGAAAATGGTAAAGAAAATGTATTATTATTTATATTTATACATTATTTATTAGTTACTATATAATTTCAATTGGTTTATTGTTGTATAAAAGCAAATAATGGGTTCATTTTAATAGAAGCATGGTTTCACCTCATCTTTATCTTCAAGCAATTCATCCGAAAACCGAAAACCATAACAAATAGTGACAAGATTAAAAATAACTTACCTCGGCTTCATTATATGGTATTGTTGATGTCAAATTGGCTAGTACACCGTGGTAAGGAAACGAGTCTTCGTACTCCATCAACATGCCGTTAACACCTAATTTTCTGAACAACGGCAGAAGACTAGTCAGGTATTTCAACCTTGGGGGAGATCCCTTCAAATCCAGATGAACTACCACATGTTTTAAGTTAACTCTGGACATTTTATTTAAACTGGTGTAATTTTCGAAGTACGTATAGAAAAGCATTATGTACACCACCAACGCACCGAGAATAAAACCTACAAATTTGAATCTTATTGTCTTCATTATAAAACGATTAATTTAATGCCACACTTATATTACTTATCTACATACGGTATAACACTACATTATTAATACATTTTAATGACACAGTGCACTTGTCTAAAATGACACCTTTGGGTGATAAAAACTTTTGTAATAGACAAGATGTAGGTTGTGTGAAATGCGTTTGCTAATAACCGTTTGAAGGAAAAACTTGTAGCGTTAGCAACACTTCTAAGGATTCTGTCCACGTACACGTAATTCAATACAAAAATTATATAAGTTTGTGTTGGTCTGTTTTACCTGCGAGAACTATTTCAATCGTACCTACTTTTTATTTTATATTTTTACTCTAAACATAAAATTTTTGGATCCTTTATCGGTTCTTATCTTATCCTTTATCCGTTTCTCATACTCTTCAGGACTCATTTTCTCAAGAGTGGATGAAAGTATAAAACTGGTGTAAACAAATATTAAAAATATAATATATATCCTAGTTACATAATCTATTTTTGAAAAAAAATCACTACCTTTGGCTAAAGCAAAGTCTTATATAGTTAGCATTACGTAAATATTTTTATTGTACTTAAAAACTTTTATTTTACTGTTGTTTACTACCCAGATATAATCCCGTTAAGCGCATGCGCAGTCGATCGTTATTGCAAATTGAACCTTATGCAGTACAAGTTAATGTGTAGTTGAGGATAAAAGTATTACGCACGTGCTGATAATTTAATTATGGGCGTTAGCAGTACGGAGGAAGATGACTTAATACAAAATGAAACCCAAATAATTAATAAAAAACTATTTCAAGGGACATGGGAATCAACGCTATAAAATATCTAAATGCCTATAAAATAATCGTAACATTCGAGGACCTGTTATGTGCTGAGAAGTTGACTTCTACTCCAAGCATTAAAAATAAAGGATGGAAAATATACAAGACATGGGAGGTTATGTAAGTAAGAAATATAGACCTGGAATTATCGGAGAGTGAGCTATTATCCTCTACACAAAGTATGAATGACTTAGAGGTATTATCGGTAAAAAGCTTGCCAAATTTCATGATTCAGAAATCTGAGTGAATACCTACGGAGACCGTACGTATATTTATAAAGAGAATTTCTCGTTCGCAATATAGTAAGATAATTAATATAGGAGCGAGAGTAGAAAACCTTACATTTTCCGGTATTACTCAATGTTTCCGATGCCGCTTTGGCCACCCCTCAAAATTCTATCCATCTAAAAAAATCATTGGCCCAAAATGCGGCCAAGATCACGCGAATTGTGACACAACTAAGGTTAAATGTGTGATTTGTAGGTGAAGTGAAACCATATATCGCTTGCTAAATCTTATCCTGTAAATGTAAAGGAAAAAAGATAATGATTGATGTCTAACTTCAATTGTGCATATCGTAAAGCATTAAATATGTATAGACCTCCGTTTTCACTACGACCTTTAAGTAAAAAATCAAACTAATATCCATTTTAAGTTTACTAACAGGACGATTACATTACAAAATCAGTCATCAAAAAATGTGACAGATGCCAAAATGTTCTGTATTGCATCAGAAGGATAATAGTTCACTCTAATTACGTGTGATATTAAGGGACGCGCCGACAAACGTATGAGGCATTTATAGTGTATACAGATAAATACACAAACATCGCCGAAGGCGAAGATACCCTTAGTCATCTTAGACAACAACCAACTAAGAGGACGCAACGCAATTCACCAGAGCAGAAAACATATGAACTAAATTCTTCATTAGCGGAATCGGGTACCGAGGCGTGTGTATCCTCGGTCGCAGGTGGACGCATCAATTTTCTCCACTGAAGGCAGCCCACGAGAACAATATACTCGCCGTCCTCGCAGACGTCAGCGATAATCAACTACAAGCGAAGATGGTGTGGAAGGTTTATTTTTATAAATGAACAACAAATGAATATTTCTCTAGCGAGTTGTTGTCAACGACAAAAAGAGTCCCAGAGTTTAAGAAATGTAAAAGTTAAACATGGGTATAGTTTCATTCACTACAGGTTAAGAACTAGCACAAGGCGATCCACTGTCTCCAGTGCTATTTAACGTTGCAACTTACAATATTTGTAAATCAGTAAATTGTGTATTTGTATCTCAGTATACTGATGATTTCACCTTGTACACTTCAGATAGATGCATAGAAGATGCACGTAACTCTCTTCAGGGAGCATTAGATTTTTAGTCAAATCAAGGGTTAAGTGTTTCGCCTTTGAAAAGTACGATGCGTATATTCAAAAGAGTACAGATAGGGACAAGCGTTTAACCACAATCGATAATATTCTATTAGCATAAGTATTTAGTGTGAAATATTTGGGTAGGTGGTAACACCGGTCTCTAAAATGGACCAAACACATTAACGAACTATAGGAAAATGCACATAAATTTTCAAATAATTAAGTAAGTAATAAGTACTCATTGGCCCGGGATACCCTAAGCATTAAAGGAGACTGTATATTTCAATAATTAGAAGTCGCTTAGATTACGGCACTTTTCTGTATGATAGTTCTTGGAAAACTTTACAAACTACATAAAAATCAGAATGAAGCTATGCGTATAATTGGAAGTTTCGTTAAAAGCACTCCCATCTACGTAATGGAGAGTGAACTTTGTATCGCACCCTTACAGATTCGCCAACTATTTCTTGGGGGTCAATTTTGGCTTAAATCGATGTCCTTATCTAACATTGCACAACCAATGTTAAAGAATTAAGTTAATTAAGACACTATATCTCTTGTTTGCTACGTGAACGCTATTTCCTATATCCTAAAAGCAAATATTCTAATTATTATAAAGTTTTTACCCACGGTTTCAAAGAAAGTTGTTTGAGTATGGATGCCGCCTTTTACGATTATCAGATTAATCAAAGCTTAAAATTTAGAATTTGTCCATTACTTCTTTCGAATTAATTGCCATTTTAGATGCATATACATTAAATAAATAGATGTTTATAAATTTGTAATTTTAACAGATTCTAAAAATGCGCGTCAATATGTGGCTCGGTGTACCTTTTAGGATACGAAATTATGAAATCACTTTTTGAATAAACATCGAATTCAAAAGAGGTTATCCTTCAATGGATTTCCTTACATAACGGAGTGGCAGGTAATGAGGAAGTAGATATTATTATATTAGCGAAACAAGATTCTAGTGAAGGTGTGCCTGTAAAACGATCAGTGGAGTATATGGTATCTATAAAATATTCCAAAACGAATCTTGGAAAACTCCATGGTTTGAAGAGTGTACATTGAGATGGCAGGTATTAACTGCACGGATGGCACTTAAATAACATGAATTCGCGCACATGTCGAAAACAGTTCCAGTCCCCTTTGTTCTGAGTATGAAACATTTATGACGGAATGTGTTTGGAACGAAGATGTTTAAAATGAAAAGTTGTTTATAGCAGAGAATTTGAAATAACTTGGTGTCTATAACCAGGCTCTTCCTCTTTCAATTTGGTGAAGACACTCAAAAATTTAATAAGGTCAACTTGTAATGGTACCAAGGGTTATAGTAACTAAAATTAATAAGTAAATAAAACTGCAGCGAAAGTAAATGTACAATATACATCATAGGCACAAGGCCAAGGTTAGAGAATCCACGTCGCCACCAGAGCAACAGAACCCATGAAAACAAAGGAACTAAACAAAACGACTTTGTCACATTAATTATGATCCCGAAGTGTCTACAAACGTTTCTAAATGTTTTGCTTCATAAGCTATAGTAAGAAAGAGAAAGATTGTTTATCATCACTGTGTTAACAAGGATTCAATTATAGTACGGATAGCAAGTATAGTTAAGTTTATTTTTCAATCTGACTTACTTTCGTTGGAGTATATTCGTTGGAATATTTGTATTTTTTTATTATTCAGGTAATATCAGGAATTTATAATTCATTAATTTTTTTTGCGTATCTAGCTATACCACAGAATTGGTAGCTATAACACAGTGCATTGTCAAGTCAAATATGTCACTTTTTTCGAACGTCACTACACGATAGGCACATATATAGATAGACAACTCAACTGCACTTACTTGGTTTGCGAAATACACTGTTTCAATAGTCGGTGATACCACAGATTACTGAGTAGTTACTACGTAAGTACGTAAAAGATAAATCCCTCCCTACAAAAATATCGATCCCTGCCGTTTTAATTGCGTATTCTTTCCGGGCGCCAACCGCTGCATACGCAAAAAAAAATGTAATGTTCGTAAGCACGATATCCGCAATAGAACACGGCCGCGTGACCATAAGTGTGTAGGGTTATTTCTTCAATATTTAAAAAAAAAATGCAATTTAAATTACGCTTCGTTTTCATTGCAAATGTCAAAATGATTTAGAATACAAAAATCCTGCATGTGTTTTATTTTTATATAACCATTAATAAACTTCGTTCCTTTTCTAAAATCACGATTTCCACCACCAAAATATTTTATTTTATACTCCAATGTCACTTGAAAATGTCTATGCTGTGAAAAAATTAAAAATCCAATCGAATTAATAGTAAAAGATTATTTATGCATAATTATTCATTTTCAAATTAATTCTTTACTTTTCATCTATACATTAAAATTTAGAACAAAAATTTATAGCACTATATTCGTATTAAATAAAACAATAAATTAATGTTTGTATTGCGATGCAGATAATAAAAACTGTTACTACTTTGTTTGTTAAAATAATTATAAAAGTATCGATATACACGATCTACAAATAGTAGGAGTTTTAATCGAATACATGCATCACTGAATCGCGCTACGGTGTCATTTGCTTTGCACATATGTGACATCATAGTAGGTAGTCAAAACACATATCGGTTTTCACAGATATCGTTCTGTTCACGTTACCTGTATACATAGGGAACACTGAAAGTTCTGCGCGCAATGTTTGAATTCCGAATGTTAAATTTTTTAAACATAAGAAACTCAATCATTTATCAAAAAAACAATTAAATCGCGTGTCAATTGTTTTTTATCACAAGTTGAAGTTCGTCGTCCTAATTAATGCGAAAAGATTTAGGGCGATGATTATTTATGAATTTAATAGTTCACTGACTCCGCAAGACTGCAATGCTCGTCTTCAAAATGCTTTTGGGAGGTAAGCACCTCATTTGAGCACCGTAAGGCATTAGTACGCAGAATTTGATCGTGGCCGTGTTTCCCTCCATGATGAAATTCGTGAAGGTCAATGGAAAGGAAAATGTGGCTACTGTTCGGCAACTAATTAAAGAAAATCGGCGTATCACCTATGAGGAGATTCGAGGACATTTGGGGATTGGTATGAGCCAAATTCAAAAAAACTTACATCATATTATACATATGTTGTAGAAGCATTATGCTGAGGCGGAGGCATTTTATGTCTGGCACAACGCATTTTTTTTTTGTTAGGGTGCGTGTAAATCTTTTTTTTTTTGTTTATCAATACTATTTATTTATGCCTATCATTTATATGAATTGTGTTGGAGAAATAAACATTTTTTATTTCTTTTTCTTTTAACATTTAAAAGTTAGAAAACTTTGTTGCCGCTGGATTCCTCACGAATTCGCCCCAGGACATAAACTGACTCGTGTTAATTGGTGTAAAAAATATTGTTAAAGTTCGATCAAGGACGTTCAAATGCTGAGTATAACATTATGACAGGATATGAAACATGGATATATTCTTACATACCGGAATTAATGTAATAGTCTTCTCTAAGGGTATTCGAAGGTGACAGCAAACTAACAAAATTGAAGGAGGAGAGAAATGTAGGCAAAAAAATTGAGGTTTTTTTCTCCCGGACGGGTCCTGTCTGCACGATCCCACTTGAAAAACAAAAGACAGTTAATGCTGAGTGGTACACCACCATTTGTTTGCCCAGTGTCTTTGAAAAAGTTAGGAAAAAACGACCAAGAAGTCGCATCCTATTGCACCATGACAATACTTCGGCGCATACCGCGAACAAGACAAAGTCATTTTTGGCTTCTGAAAGGTAGAGCTAGTGATCCATCCCGCACATAGTCCAGACCTGGCACCATGCGATTTCTTTTTTACGGGGCCGGAAGAGGCCGTGATAGCTTTCAACCAGCACGTGAAAACATGCCCTTAGACCAACGGTCTTCATGTTTTCAAAAATGGTTTAACCGAATGATAAAGTATTTAAAATGTAATGGAGAATATTTCGAAAAACAGTAAATATATTACTTTACATGTAAATTGTTTTATTAATGAGTTACGCAAAACTTTCAGTGTACCCCACTTAGCATTATAATTATGTAGGTATAAGTAGTATATTATTATCTGCTACGGTAGGTCTTAATTATAAATTAGTCAAAACATTTACTTTAGGTCTGCCGACAACAAAATATGTTACGATATTAAAAAGAATCTAAATTTATTTAGGTAATCCTTTGGGCGATGTCCAGGCATACCCAGACATGCACCCGTCTTCTACTCAGGGCACTACGTGGTGCAGAAAGGTGCAACTAAACCACTAGGTTCGCTAAAGGCGAATTAGATCCCCATAGAGGTCTTCCTTCTGGATCTGCCGTTGTCTCCTTCTGCGAGATGACTTCCTCGCAGATGGAAGCGACTCCGGTTATATGTCTGTTGCTACTGGCGCTTATCATGACCAGCAGTACGATAGCGACCATTTTCAAGTTCTTAATCGTTGTCACCAGGCTCCATGACTCTCGCTGAACAGTGAACAGTACCCATAGGCGCTTCTAATGTGTGAAAGGGCCAAAGTTCGGGTAGAAATTCTGAGTTTTGCAAAAGGAAGGACACCGTGAAACAAAATTTTGGCAAACGTTAGCTAAAACACTGATATTTGTAGTCGTAGTTGCTTAAAACTTTAAGTACCTATTAATTTTTTTTGGACTACCTACATAAGACTTTATTACTATTTTTGTAGCTTAGAGACAAATAAAAATACTCAATAATTGAAACAATTTCAGAACAAGTTGTGCATTATGTATATATTTCATCATATTATAAATGTTATTGTATATAGTAAATTTTACGACTAGGGAAATATTTTATTGTAAAACAGATGTTAAAAATGGTACAAAGAATTTTCTAAGTTTATTCTTTTTGAATATAGTAGCCGTAAGATGGAATATTTTGAACTGCATTGCATGTTCATAAAATTTCTTAATTGCTTGTTTTGAAGCAGTCTATGGACTAGGCCGATATATATATATATATATACTTTTTGATATTATATTCCTGTAGCTTTAAAAACATCATTTTTCATTAAAATTTTACGTACGATATCAGCGTGATACATACATACATACAAGTACACACATTGTTAATATTTGTCGAGCTATTTAGACTTTTGGTGAAATCTATCCCACGGGAACCGTACAGACTATATTCCAGACTATAATCTATCTCCGAACTAAATTTCATCCAGATCCGTTCAGACGTTTTTATGTGAAAGAGTAAAAAACATCCATCCATTCATCCTAACAAACTTTCGCCTTTATATATTTTATTATATATATTCTATTTATGATAAGTGTGAGAGCCATGCTTCGGCACGTATGGGCCGGCTCGACTGGAGTGATACCACGGCCTCACAGAAAACCGGCCTCATAGCAACGGTTGTGTTGTGTTTCGCCGAGTGAGTGAGGATACCGGAGGCCCTAACCCTTCTCCCTCTCTCCTCTTCCTCTTTCTTCCCTACCTTTCCCGACTCCCACCTGCGGTCGGCAACGCACTTGTGACTCTTGAGTTGCAGGTGCCCATGGGCGGCGGTAGCCACTTACCATCAGGTGACCCGTCTGCTCGTTTGCCACCTATGCCGTAAAAAATAATAATTTAATATTGGTAAGATTTCATCTCAATACAGTTAACTAATAACATAGTTCAACGATGTCTTGGATAAAGCGATGGCCATTACTTACGACTTGGTAACCACAATACAAAACTTTGTGTCGTATCAATCTAGTTTCAACTGTTAGAAACTATTTTAGTTGTAATAATTTGAAAGTGTTATTTAGAACTATATTACAGTAGACGTTCTTGAACGGCTGGGGGTTATTTGGCTGGAGGCGGATCACTGTGTCACTCAGTTTCTTACAACGTAGCAACTTTAGAAACAAGATTGATTCGTTGAGTTTAATCGAATCGTGATTATTTAATTTATTATTTATGTCATTAGACAAAGAATACAATACGGCTTATTACTGTGTCATAATTTATACGCATTAAAACCGGTATTTTACCTTTTTTTAAAGATAATTATTGTCTGTCGTGTCCATCCAAAGGTTGTCTGAAAAACATCACTTTTAGCAATAGGATCTCCCATTATATGTACCGCCTATTTATCAATAGTTTCTAAACATGTTAATTTCTGTCTTTAACGTGGTATACAATAAAAATGTTGTTTCTATCTGACCATATCCAGTAAGTCTTGAAATTTTGACCTGTTCTTACAATGCTTCACCTGGTCTCCTTCTTAATCAATATTTGGTTAACCTTTCGGACCTGAACGGATATAAAAAAAAAAGATTTGATCATACAATCATATTTTATATCAATCTTACGATAAATTGAAGCTCAAGATTTGACTTGGCTAGTTTTTAATAGCAAACCAAATTTTTAGAAGAGTAAGATATGTTGACGTCACAATATAAAAACCATATATTAAGTTTATGATAAGAACCGTAACTTGCATGTAAAATAAGGAAGATAAGTTGATTCGCCAAACATAAGATAACTTGTATGCGAAAACTAGCTAAGTCAAATCTTGAGCTTCAATTTATCGTAAGTTATCTGATTTTTGTAAAAAAATCGAGTGTTTAGATTTAAGAAGTTATATATTTAAATAGCAAACATTGTTGTAGCAGAAAATATCAAGAATGTGTGTTTGAAATTTATTTTAGAATGTTGTATATTCTTATAAATAAATTTCAGGATTATCTACAGAACTTGGCACCCATTTAGATCTCAATTCTTTTGTCGGCAAAGTCGACATCCATGCATATTCTTAATATTGAACTTGGCTCCCATTTTCACATTTATGTTTTTGATGGGATATAGATTCACAGGAGTATACTAAAGACTAAGCCATTCTATTTGCACATTTCAATGCAATGCAATCAAAATATTTGTTTTACATTTGCGTATATCCATAAAATACGTCATAGCTTTTATCTCTTAACGAATTATAAAGAGGAATAAAAACCTCAAACTTTTCGTGTTCAGCTGCTGTAAAATAGTCTACATTGTAAAGTTATTAATTCTATTAAATTTCCTTCTCTTTCTAAACAAGGCCGATGGTGTGATACTTTCATTAATGAGGTTGTAACACGTGGTTTAGCGGGATTGCTGGATGTATTAGAAGATACCTTTCCTATAGTCGTGGTATGCATCGACGCATTAAAAGCGCAGACTATAAAATTTTGAACTCTACGCCGCTTACATGAAAATCTTAGCTCTTAGACTTGAGTGGCATGGAAGGTCTGCAAAGCGAGCGAAGTCATTAATGGTTACAATATTGTTAATAGTCACAGCTGGGACCCGGTATGTCATGCCCAGTTTGTGCTGTCTATACAGTTAACTTCTCCTCAAAAACCGACGCGTCTGATACCAGTGTAGGTATATTAGATGTGTAAATCGGAACTGAATTGCGATAATATTTATAAAATGGTGTTGTTTCTCTACTAACGTTAACATTCTACGTAGATTACAGCAAATAAGTCGGCGATCGCAATTCATTTGCCGGAGTCAAGTCCAAACAGCTTGATTGAACTGCATCAGTCACAGGTCCTCTCGGACCAGTGATGATGATGCTTATCAACATCTCGGAATCCTATGATAAGCAAAAGCAATCGTCAGCAAATACACGGTACTCAACAGCATGCAACGGATGTCGTAAGTGCAGTGTATCGAAGTGCGAATTAAAATAAAAAGAACACTATAATGAAGACCTAATGTAGATAGTTGCAAAAACTCGCATCTCACGGAGACGTCGCTGAACTCTCACCAGTCCACCCGTAATTATGATCGGTGCAATTCGGTCAAAAAACCGGGTAACCAAATAGGTGGATATAATATATATATATATATATATATATATATATATATATGTGTGTATTTATAAATAAGTATTATTTTATATGTAATATAACAATAACCCCACGACCGTGGTATTCCGCTTCTTGCTCCGATGGAACTGCATTATAGCCTATAGCTGCTGGCTTCAACAACTAGAGCCAAATTTGGTCACTTGCTATCTATACGGTCCAGCAAGTCTACCGTGATTGGAACGTTAGTTAAAAACCACAACAAGGAAATTGCCAGACAAGTGACGCATTGATTAATCGCACTGCGATTTCTGATGTATTATTATAATCAATTTCATCATAACGAAATAGGAATCCAAAATGCAATAAATCAAAAACGATATTCTTATGTTAAGCAATTTCTTTTTATTGCTGCATTGCCATAAAGATAACACATAGGAAATGCTTTCACATATGTACTAGTGCATCTATTTACACAAAGTCTTGACCAACATATACATATTATTTGAACTGGTCAAATAATATAGTAGTTTTTAGTCAAGACTGCACCAAGACAGATGTTCCTGAGTAGTGCCGTATCAGGCAAATGTATTTTAAATGGGTCTACTTCATCCTGATGCCTAATGCTGCACTTTAAGAGAAATACTTTACTTATGAAGACTCTTCTTTAGGTGCGCGAATACAGAAATAAACAGTTTTAACAGTAAAAATTAAGTATTTTGTATTCCAATAGTAAAAATCGAACCAGTCATTATCGTTGTAGACGGAGGCTGATGCCTCCGTCTGCAACAATTTTTTTTAGGAACATGACTCAAATATGGAATACAGATGCTACGGACACCACGGTGGACTCATATTATTTGTGTATGTACTAGATCGAAACTTTACGCATGTTGGTTTTTAAAATTATTATTGTACAATATATTCTTAAAGAGATCGGTCTTAGAGATAAGGCCGCCTATTGTACATATTCAGTTCGTGTATTTTTTTAAGCAATATGTCGTTGGTGTACAATAAAGATTATTCTATTCTTTGTGTTTCTTTAGCGAAATAAATAAAAGAAAGAATACGTGATTCTACAATAGTTATTGTCAAAATATCGACCTTCAAAATCAACTTAAATAAAAAATCTTGTTAAAATAAAGTTTTGATTAAGTTTTGTTGAATTATTTGTTTTCAAAAAGCTGGTCGCGCGAAATTTTATTTAAGTAGATTCAATAGATTCGTAGCTACCTAATTACATGCCAAAGTATGTATTTGTTGAACATTATTCAACTGAAAACTTACACTTTATTAAACTGGAAAGATATTTTGTTTAGAGCTAACCTTGTCTTGGAACCTACAACGAATTTAATTAGAGGATTGTATATTAGAGGAGTCAGAAATGTTATAAATCCACACATTTTTCTGCCCTGAAATTTAGGCCAAAGAATATAAGTGCTTAAACAAAACATACTGGATCTACCTTAATGGAAAGCAAGCCCTTACAATAACGTCATTCAAGAATATAAAATTCTTTGTTCAAACTGTATTCCTTTACTTTCGATCGAAAGAGCACTTTACTTAATGATAATAATACTGTGTTACAAAGAAGAGAAATACTTTCTTATGCGCAGTAACTACCCTGGACTTTTGTATATATTGTATCTAACTACACCAGTCTACTTAGATCATCCAAACCCTCACTCATTCGCATGTTTATTGTTTTTAACTACTGTTATAGTAAAACCCTTATTACAATTTAACCGGCGTATTGTATTTCTATTATGACGCCCAAAAACATACGGTACTGGATTGCTTCAGTAAATTTGTCTCTTACTTTTAATAAAACACATTTACGAATTAACACTAACTAGTCAGTAACTACATATTGTTTGAACTTATAATAATAGTAACATTCAAATTATAACAAAACCAGTAAAAGAAATAATGCAATGTTGTCCTCGAAAGCAAGATTCTTCAATATGCGAGAGTAAAAATTACACTAAAGTTCCACATGTGTGGCGAACTGATGAACATTCCAATCCTTCGTGTTCTTCTTTTACACCGAAACAGGATCTATGCAATTGAATATATTAAATGAAATATTCCGAACTGATATATACTTAAAACTTTATATAAAAAATGATGCTACTGCAAAACAAACTAATATTAGGTTTTTATTAGTTTTTTTTTTATTTCATTGAAGTAGATTTATTTTTTGCTAATGAAATATGTATTACATATATATAATGTCGTGAATATTCTGTATGTGTGTATATACTTACTTTACTTTCACTGCAAAGAACCTTAATTCCCCTGCATCATTAAACTCTTTCATGTATAATTTAGATATTTTTAGTTTATATTTCAAGATAAATAAAATTTATGTAGATTTTTCTGTCACTAATAATACAGTATAAGTATATACAGTATTGTGACTCGGCCCTTTCCTTGATATAATTACCTTACAGCCGGACGGTACGTAAACACGACAGACGACGACGACGATAGGGCTGCCCATAATTTGTGATTGTAAATAATATAATTAAATTTTATAAATATAAACAGATTTCCCTTTATTCTGGGTGTTAAAATAAACTGCTGTCGCCGAAGGTTACCAAACTCCAATCCTTACAAATTTCAACACAACCTACTCAATCAAAATGCAAGAAACAGCTGACGAGTAACCGTCAAAACAAGTCAAAAAACATTTTTTTTGGTCACCCATCCGATGTTGAACCGCTGCAAACGTTACTTAATATCAAACCATATCATCGCGTGTGCGCCACCTAAAGCAATCAAAACTTCTAACTAGCTACTACAAAATCTTATTTATAAAGTAAATTAAAAATAAGTAAATTAAAACGTGGGAAAGCCATGCTTCGGCACGTATAGGCCAGCTCGACTCCGCTCGATACAATGGCCTCACAGAAAAACGGGTTGCATTGCATTTCGCCGCGTGAGTGAGGGTACCGGAGACCCTAACCCTTCCTTCTCCCTTATTCCCGCCCTCCCCTCTTCCCCCTCCCCCTCTTCCCACGCTTCCCCCCTCCCCCTCCCCCTCTTCCCACTTTACCCCCATTCCCTCTTCCCAATCTTCCCCCCACTTCCCCCTCCCGCTCTTCACTCTTGCCCCCTCCCCCTCTTCCACCTCTTCTACCTCTACCCCTCCTCCCACTCTTCCCCCCACTTCCCCCCTCCCCATCCACCTTAAAGGGAGGCAACGCACTTGTGACTCTCGAGTTACAGGTGGCCATGGGCGGCGGTAGTCATTTACCATCAGGTGACCCGTCTGCTCCTTTGCCCCCTATATCATAAAAAAAGTGTAAATCTTGCTAGCTACCATTTTTATACTTTCATAATCATTTCATAATGATATTTCGTCTAATTCAATAATATATGTATGTAGCTAAATACATAAGTAAATAGATAGCTTATAGCTTAGGAACTACCTACTAGTTTTTTTAGGGTGGGTAAGTCACTCGTGTGTCACTTTTGTCACCCTATCTACTTTTTTATTTATTAATTCAGATATTTTACTCGGTGGAAAAAGCGAAATACCTACCTATTAAAAAAGAAACAAATTACGTAATAGTAGGTACATAAAAAATTTTTTTTTATAGACTTACCATTCGGAGTTTCCAGGTCCAATTTTAAAACATTTAAAAAATGTTATCTCTGGGTGCGTTTTTGAAGAATTCAAGCAACCAAAAACAGCACAATATACTCTATAATTTCTAATTACCGTATTAAATACTTAAGTATTTGTATTTATTTCAATGAAACACACAAATCGCACGCTTACTGCTTAAAAAACGATCACACCGTTTGTTCGTCACTGTGGAGCAATCGCGAACTGTTTGCGTGCTGAGTTTCAACCGAACGCAAGGTGTGTAGGCATGTCTCGCGATCCGACCGTTTCTATGAAGACACATTACTGTATGGCTAGTATTAACGTACTAATAATGACCCCGAAGGCAAAAAAACGATGAATCACCCAATAGTTTATTATAAATATAATTGTTTCTTAATAACACAATTTAATTGTAAAAACATTTCTTAATATAAGTAAGTTTTGAGTAATATTAGTAATGGTGAATTTTTGTTATCTTTTGTTCAACGTTAGCGTAATCCCACGATTTAAAGCTATTATAAGTTGACTGTACTAAGCTAAGCCCGATTATACGACTCATAATTAAACGTAACAACTTTTTACTGTTGTTATTCACGATGTTAAGCAAAAAGTCGTTTAATTTAGAAAATATATTATACTTTTATAAAGAACCTTGATCATGAGATCATCTTAATTTCTAGTATAACCAAGGTGGCAAAGAAGCAAATGACTTGAGAGCAAGTGGTTGCAGTCAATTGATCATTAGCAGTGTCGCTCCCGTGTTGGTAAAACGTCTATACATATTTATACCCTAAGCTATCAAGTCATGGCGGTTGTTTGTTGTCTAGGAACAAACCACTTTTAGAGTGTCATTTCTCAGTTAGGTGGCACTATTCGAGTTAAAATCTACTGTCTTCTACCGCAAGCATGCCTTATATTTAACCTCCTATTTAACATATTTAAATATATATTATAAATTACTAAAGCACCATTACTTCTCCGTACCATTTCGTAATAAAGCAATCACCACTCTGCTACTGGCTTCAACTGTTATATCTTACTAATATTATAAAGGTGAAAGTTTGTGAGTATGGATGGATGGATGTTTGTTACTCTTTCACGCAAAAACTACTGAACCGATTGCGATGAAACTTGGTGTATAGATAGCTGGAGATCTGGATTAACACATAGGCTACTTTTTATCTCGATATTCCCACGGGATCGGGCTTTACGTGGATGAAACCGCAGGGTGCAGCTAGTATTTTCATAATGTTAGCCCAATGTAGAACGACAAATCGATAAGCTCTTTCAATCCCACTATTATAAATGTGAAAGTTTTTTATGTATGGATGGATGTTTGTTCCTCTTTCACGCAAAAACCATTTTTTCATTTTATCCAGATATTCCCACGGAATCAGGACTTACGTGGGTGCAACCGTGAGGCGCTGCTAGTTTAGAATAAGGATCAGTTTTAAAAATATTTAATGTTGTAACAGAAAGCGAAAGAAGAGGAAAGAAGGATATTCGATATCGAAATTGTAACAATATTAAAAGTATGTCTTATATATTTAGAAGTCTTATATCGGTAGCTTAGCGAAGTAGCGGTGGATTGGTTTCGAACAAAGACGCGCATACATTTTTATTGGGAATAGTATTCCGCACACAATAAGATCTGTACTTATTCATTATAATTTAACAGATTGGTAAAGACTGTGATGACTTATGTGGTGGCGCATTAGTGCATTTTACTTCAATGTCTGAGGTCGCGAATTCGATGCCCACTCAGTCAAAATATTTATATGTATGATTATGTCTATTTGCTAGGTGATTCTATGTCTATTATATATATTTATTATATGTATGCATAACTGATAGTGGGTTCTCCTTTTTTTACCAAAATTGCACTTGCGAATACGCTACTAGTCCTAATGCTTCATTACGCTGATGTCAACTATCGAAATTAAACCGAATTTTACAAATAGACAGACTCAAGCGACTTAAAATTTTTGTATTAGATTTATATGTACTTTACGCAAATATGATCATATTTCAAAATTTCCTCAATTAAAATTCCCAAATTAATTTTTTTACTATATAGTTATGCAAAGTTTCATGCATTTAATCTAATTTTCAAATCCACCTCAGACACTTCCTCAACAGTCTGCTCAAACGCAGCAAGCGCATTTGCTGCCGAAGTAAACTGTATCCCTTGACTTGATTTAAAACAATAAGTATAGCCGACTTCCTTGTACCTACAAAATAGAAAATTTAAATGAGCTGTATTCTTCGTTCTTTAATTTTCTCTTTCTTCTTCTAAAGTCTTTCTCTCAGCGAGTCAAGACTTTAGAAGAAAGAGTTTTCTGAGTAAGAAACTCCTAAACTGTTAAATAAACTCCACGATGAACGAGCATTAGCAAAAATGTAACGATTAAGAAAGCTTATTATGATGAATGTAGACCACTACCTAGACACCTGTGGACTTCGTTATCAGTTCCACTTCATCAAATGGTATTTTATAGGTGTGCCTATAAAATTTGATGACTTCCCTGGATTTCTCCAAGATCCAAAAATCAAATCCTGACCTAATTACAACATACATAAAAAAATAAAGATTCCTTGAAAAGAGAAGAATTAAAAACCTGCTCATTTTTTTAAGTAAGATAAAAAAATCATCGTGTAGAAATGTTCTCGAGATACATACATTTTTCAGTGAGACATTATAAGTTAAGTTAAATTAGGTGTGGAGGAAAATTTGGTGTGAAAATCAGATTATTTGCGAGAAAAATATAAGAATTCTAAAAATTATATTTTTCTCGTAAATAATCAGATTTTTTATCTGCCAGTGATACATGAATAAAATTCTTTTTCTCAAATGTCTGTGAGTGGCCTAGAACGCCTTCGCCGAAACGCTCATATTTTTTCTTCGTTTTATAATATACTTTTTATCCATCCGCACCTTCTTTTAGGGTTTCGTTTCCGAAAAGGTAAAAAGAAACCCTTATAGTATCACTTTGTTGACCGTCTGTCTGTCTGTCAAAACTCCTTTTCTCAGGAACCCGAAGAGGCATCAAGTCGAAATTAACATCAAATACTTATTTCTGCGGGCTCTTGAAGCTGTAAAAAACCACACAAATTCACGCAATAAAAAATACGGACATTTAAGCCATACCTTTAACTAAATTTGAACATTTTGCAGGTGAATTAAAACCTATAGGTTACTTACTTCCCATTGACCTTGAATCATGAAGTTTGGCAAGAAGCAAGTTCTCACAGCACAATAAAGAAAAAACTCCAAAAGTCGTTATTTTGTTGTGATATCACATAAAAAAAACAAATATTTTGTAATAACAAAATGATGCTTTGCAGTTGGAAAGTTTGTAGAAATCCAATCTTCGAGAATTGATTCCTGGATAGATGTACTGTCTACATACAAGTATGTTCCTACCGCTTTGAGTTCCCTTATGATACACATACGATATATTCTTATGATCATCAGAAAACCTAAAATTAAAAAAGACTTTGCATTCCACATCGTTTCTTGATTTTTTTTTTTTTTTTTTTTTTTTTCTTGTGGAAACCCCCACGGGTCATCACCTCACCATGGCTATTGGTGAGGTGGTATGTCGGAATCGAACCGACTAAAACCACACGGTGTTCCGTAACAAGTGAGTCTATCGCAAGGGACTCGGGTATACCCTAGGAAGGAAGTCCCCGAGAACCCAAGCAGACTTTGGCCGCCCTCAAATAGAAGGCAGCCACACCAATGGTAGCGGAGGGCCTTGCCCTTCTTCCAATTTAGAGAGGCGCACGCGGAACACGTCGCGCCACCATCTCAGGCCTGCTTCTGCTAGAGTAACGGGCAGCCTCACCCGTTACCCCCAGGCCAGCGCTCATGGAGGCCGGAGATCATTCTGCGCTCTCCGGCGCCTGGTGCCTCTTCTTCGGGACGGGAGAGTACTAGTCCTCTCCCGTTCCCTTTCCGCCGCCTCTTTAGTGGACATCACTTCCTCACAAAAAGAAGCGGCGGATTCCCAAGCACTCTCACTTTGGACCATGGACAGAACCATGGTCTCCAGCGAGAGGCTTCCCACACTGAATCGTTTCTTGATAAATATTTCATCGTTTTACACGGTTGTGGAATGCAATGCCAATAGAAATAAGAAAAGCTAAAACCATATGGTTTGGTATTTATTGTCATGTTTATTGGCATATATTAAAGCATTCATATTTATTCATTCTAATTCTATATTATAATGTAAAAGATAGAATATTTTATTGTATTTTGAACATTTTTTTTAATAAATTGTAACCAGATACCAGGTAATACTGCAATAACCTTACTTACATAAATTGTTTTTCCAATTGTTACCTACCCGCAAGTCATTTAATTTATTAATCATCCAAATTACACTCCTGTCATGCATCCGAGCACCGCGACGCCATCTTTTAATTATCGTTATTTTGAATCACGCATACGTAAATGGAAATTTTTATAATATTCGCCGTATTCTCAATAAAGGCACCATTTCAGTAAATGGAATCGATGTAAATAAATCATGGTGAAAAAAATTAGATTCGTCTGTAAATTATGTAAATCATTGAATATTATCACAGTCTTCAATCAAGTCAATCTTTGAAATTGAATGTTGCTGGCTCCCAGCTAGCGATTAGAACTTTTGAATGAGATTGATTAACAATTGTTCCCAACCCGGTTGCAACAAGTCTAAAGGCTAATATTTATTACACTGCGCTGGGTCGGCATGAAGATGTTACGTGAATGATCTCTTAACCTATATTTTGTTCATAATTTTTATTTTTGACAAACTTTGCAGTTTTCTTTTATTAAAAAAAATTGAAAGATTTCATCATTTCTAGAATATTATTTTACAAAATCCCAAAGTTTCACTTGAGCGGCTAATGAAAAACGAACAATATTTTTTATAAACAAAACTACACGTTTCATAAAACTTTTCTTGTTCACCGGTATTGATCCGTGGTGGAAGAGGATTCTGTTTCTTGGGCGCTGATTTTTAACATTTTCCAAGACAACTGGTAGACAATGACTAAAACACAAATTTGCAGTAACAGTCCTTTTATCTTCTAGAATGATTATTGCGAAATGACCCGTCCGTTCAAGAAGAGAGGCAATCATCTTTTCCCCTTGCCTTCTGCCCTTCTTTACTTTTGTCGGCAATTCTTTGAATGGAAACATCCATTGCGCAGATTGTCTTTTGGTTTCGGATTCGGAACAATATATCCAGCTTTCATCACCTGTAACGATGTCAAATACAACATTCGGGTCACCTCCGTCATACTTTTCAAGCATTGAGCGGCACCAATCCAAAACTTTTGATCTTCCGTCAAATTACGAGGTATCCATCTAATACAAAGGTTTCTGTAATGCTTTTTGTAGTTGACTCATACCAATGCCTAAGGCTGCCCGAATCTGTTGATATGTCACCCTACTATCAGCTTCTATCATTAGCCGCACAGCACTCACGTTATCTTCAGTAGTCGCCGTAGAAAGACATCCTTTTTGAAAATCATCAGTGAGTTTGATTTGACCACGTTTAAACTTATTAAACCAGTTGTAAACAGTGGCGCGAGATAGGGCTTCCTAATGAAATGCCAATCGAAGTCTATCGTAATATTGCTGTTGAGTAAGACCGCAACGAAAGCCGCAACAAAAGTCGTAAAAGTTGTAAAAATCATTACGATGCACGACAGATACTTTTTAAATTGCCGCCAATTTGTTAAAATAAACGACATAATTATGAAATCATTGAACATCTACAGATTCCCAAAGAGTTTTTTTTTGTATACGCTATTTAAATGTTTATAAAGTTCCCTGGGACACAGGAATCATTCCACGTCCGAGAGTTGTCATTTTTTAAGCAAAAACTAAAAAATACATGGCTGTCGAATGGTAAGCGATGGGTGGCAAATATTCACAATATCAGTGATGTCACTAGTTCTTTTTTTATCGCAATACACCCTCACTGAGCACTTGCCAGTAGAAATACAATATTAAGCTTTTAGTACATGGCTTGTTTGTAGAGTACCTCACTAATTTTAAATAATAGAAAGCGTCCCTTCTTTTCTGCGTTTTCTAATACAATTATTTTAACCAACAAGCATTTGTGTTAAATGCCAACGGTATTCAAGATGCTTTATCGAGTCAATTGCCGTGTATGAGGTGTACTAGCTTGTTTAACTAACAAAGCTAAATGCTTACCAAAGGCAAAGACGAACTGAGGCATAGAGTGATTGTTAGTCGTTCTCTTCGTGTTAATTGCTTGCCGGGTAGTCTGCAATTTTGATTGAATAGGCTTGTAGCTTTTGCATATCAATCATGGTTTTAAGCTATATCACTGTTGTATTGATTTTTGAACTTTATCTTAATATAAGAAAACTTTTTCAGTCATATTTTAACAAACATATACTGTATGTGTATGGCGTAACAATTTACTAATAAATAAAATAAAATACACGACTGCCAAAAATAAAATTGAAGATTTTTTTACATTTCAAAATGGCGCCATACAGCCGCCATATTGTTTTTTAATAAGCCAGTGTCACTCGGCATAATGTAAGGATTGTAACGATACCCCATACATCCAAATATGTTCAACCATTTAGAAGTTATGGTGGAATAAAGAAACTCACATACATACATGAATTTAAGAGTTATAATTCAGATACGTTTGAAATCCCTCTCACAATGTTTGGAAAATATTTAAATTTTCAATTTTTTTTTGTTTACCATTTCTTATTATTTTTTTCTCAACGAAGCTAATCAACCAGTAAATGTTGTGTAAGGCTGTAATTGGACTCCAGTTTTACAAATTGTATAAGGTTAAGGTTATAGGTATAAGAAGTCATTAATCTGTTGTCTGTATCTGTATATTACAAATAAAAAAAATAAAAAAAGTGAAACGATAGTGAATATTGGTCCCATTTGACAACCTTTGTGACACGGCAGTAGCGTACATGCGCCTGCGAGGAGGAGGTCCCGGGTTTGATTCCCGCTCAGTGCAAATATTTATATGCATGAATCTGTTTGCATTGGTCTGGCTATGTCTATGTATAAGTAGTATTGTTGCGAGCCGGGGTTCGGGATTAGAATATCCATCAATTTATAACGAAATAGACACAAAGTAGCAATTAACATAATTACAAGTCACAATTATAATCTATTTGAACTCACTATTCAATTGTATTATTCGCTATACTTCGCACTTGTTACTACGTTAACTAGAACTGAATGTCTATACCGCTATGCAACTTCCTGATATAGTTCGCAAAACATCTCACAGAAAGTTCGTGAACTTTCCTATAATATCTAGTACTATGCATCTGACTCGGTCGCTGTTGGAACTTCTAAAACTCAGTAAAACATTCTTATTTATATATTAACAAAACATTATTTATAAACTATTGGTCAAGTTATTCGCTAAAAGATGGTGCCGTGCGTCTTAATTTAAATTGGATCTCGTTCCCGCTACTCGTGACTAGATGGCGCTCGCCCGTCAATTTAGGCTTCTGTAACAATATGTATGTATTTCAGTGTTATATTTAGTTTGGATCTCGATAGCGATTTGTAATATTTCCAAGAAAAAAATATGATTGTGTTAACTTACTCACTCACAAACACAGTAACGCTGCATATACCACTACTTACCATACTACACTACTTATCAACTATAGAATAAGTAGCTAGCACGCAGTACGAGAGCAGTTTAATAATGCATTTAGAACTCTAGGGCTTCCGTGACCGTGTAGTGCTTCTGATATGTTTCCCGAGAACAGTGCTCATGTCTACACACTATAAATTTCATCAGTGTCAGTTGTGTATTGCCAAGGTTATTACGTTCTACCAAGAAATAAAATGAATAAAAAAATACATATAGACACATGTCATGTATGTATGTATTTTTTTTGTTCTTTTTTTGCCTGCATCCCTGAAGGGGTAGGTGGTAGGTAGGGTATTTGGGTGTATTAAAGTGCCGCGAAATCCGAGCAATATAGATGCCAGTATTTATAAACAAACTAGCAACCCGGCCCGGCTTAGCACGGGTAGTAGAGACATCTACAACATCAATCATTACCCACTTGTGACTCTTGAGTTGCAGGTGCCCATGTACGGCGGTAGTCACTTACCATCAGGTGACCCGTCTGTTCGTTTGCGTTTGTCTGATTATTATAACATAATAAAAATCATCATATTTCAACCAATTTACACAAAACGTTAACAAATTATACACCTAAACTTTCCTCGTGAATCACTGTCAATTGGTGAAAACCGCATGAAAATTCGTTAAGTAGTTTTTCAGTTTATCGCGAACAGACAGACAGACGCGGCGGGGGACTTTGTTTTATAATATGTAGTGATATTACACATACAGAGATAGATTTGTAAGTATTTTTTTTGCATGTAACACTGAATCTCTCTTGGCAATGTGAGTAAACTGTTAGCTGCATCGTTTTTTAATTTTTTTTTTAAGTATACTAGTAGCGTGGGTCACACGTTACTAGTGTTCTTGTTAACCCCTGCAGCTAAGCTAAATGCTTGTGTGAGGCACTCCTCACACAAGCATTTAGCTTAGCTGCAGCTTAGCTTAGAACCCACTGGTTCACGACGGCAGAGTACGGGGTGGGGTTCAAACCCGCAACTACTTGATCGCAAGTCCGACTCCTTAGCCATTACGCTACCGCCTACCCGCCGTTAGAACTACACCCGCGTACCCGGTCTCAATAGAGTCTTCTCATTACTGTCTCCAGGCTTCCACCTAATTTAATGTACGCTTAAAAAATAGTTTTAGTCTGATTATAATACGGTTTGTGTTTAGTTTAATTTGTTTTGTATTATAATAACAGAAATGGCCTTCAGTTTGTACACCGGTATTGTTGGCAGCTCTTCTGGCGTCGATAAGTGCAAGATACCTGCCAAATGCCAATATTGTAGAACAACAAACTTCAACGATATTTGTATCGTTTACACCCGATACGTAGCCTGGCTAGTTGCCAAGATTCGCTAAAGGAAACTTGGCATTTCTTCACGACTTTGGCCGTGAACTTCGTTTTTATGGTGGTTTTAGGATTTTAACATCCTAATGTCTTCAGTAAAGTTTGTAGGTAGTGTGTTTATTTTATTTTCAAAAGTACCTCTCTTTTAGAAAAGTACTTGAGAATATTCAATGTTTGTTGAAGTAAAACAAAAATAGCCTATTTTATTTTATATTTTATTGTATTACGAAATATTTATCTGGAACAGTGCAAGAGTAAAAAATTGTTTTAATGGATTGATTTTAATATCATTAAAGTGATAAATTTGAAAGTCAACAGTAACGGCCACTTGCACTTTAATCTCTTTGAGTGTGCTGTGAGATTCGAATTTATGACGTCGTGTTAGGGCAATGACTTTACAGGCAACAATTTTTAACCCCAAAAAAGCCAAAAAGGTGTGTCTGTCTGGCTGGACCGATTTTGATGTAGTTTTTTTAAAGGTGACTTGATCGAGTGTTCTTAGCTGTATTCAAGAAAATCTGTTTAGCCGTTCGAAGATCATCAGCTCTTTTATAATCTTTGAAGGAATTTTTGAGTCACGGATATTTTAAATGTTGAATTATTTTATAATTATTTATTAATACAACTAAGTTGGCAACAAGGACGGGGGCCAGTCTATTTGTACCTTAGTCCTGATTATCGCTGTCTGTAAACTTTCGCTATACCAATGGTGTAACTACTGTGCATAACTACAAGGTATGTTGTCTAACAAATATCCTGTAATATATCTATAACTACGTCATAGATAATAATTTTGAAAATGAATAAAATTCTGCCTATAAAAGGACAGTAGGCTAAACCACAAAAAAAAATCAATGCTATTTCAATTTCATTCAAGTAATAGGAGATTTTTTTTTAACGTGTGGAAACCGCCACGGGTCATCACCCCACCATAAGCGGTAGGGTGGTATGGTCGGACTCGAACCGACTAAAACCATACGGTGTTCCGTCACAGTCCTTATTACCAAGGCCTCATGTGTACCCTTACAAGGAAATCCCTGTGAAAGTTATAGGAGCTACTATTTATAGGAGGTAATTTTTTTTTTTAAACCTACGCGGGGCCAAGCTTGTTGACATGCAATTACAATGTGCTAAATAAAGACGTGCTTATATTTTACAAATGCTTTGTAAGGCCAACAAATTACTGAGCCTGAAAAAACCTGAATAAATGTTTCCTCGTATGTGCACATTACTTTAGTGACTTTATTTATATTTTTACAAGTAAATTTTCAAATGAATTTGAATACAGCAGCATTTATTTGCCACTAAGGTACTATCTATGTTTCATTTATGATAGCCCTACCTTTGAAGAAATGTGTTTTAAAAGGTACTAGCAACCCGCCCCGGCTTCGCACGGGTCTAAATTATATACCTAAACCTTCCTCATGAATCACTCTGTCTATTACTGAAAACTGCATGAAAATCCGTTTTGTAGTTTTTCAGTTCATCGCGAACAGACAGAGAGACAGACAGACAGACAGACGCGGCGGGGGACTTTGTTTTATAATATGTGGTGGTAGTGATTAGCTGAATATCGGGATAAAAAGTCGCATCGCATGTGACGGTGCTTAGAAAGGAACGGAGACTACTTCGAAAAGCAATAAAAAATATTAACAGGTTTCTATATCATTCCGTTTTTTTTTATTTTCTAAAAACTTTCAGTATGAATAAAATGTAATGAATTTAACAAAATTTGCTACTTTTTTTGCTACGCGTTATTTATCTTAATTTATGATTTATACTAGCTGAGCCCCGCGGTTTCACAAGCGTAAGTCCCGGTGCCGTGGAAATATCGGTATAAAAAGTAGCCCATGTGTTAATCCAGGCCTCACATACCAAGTTTCATCGTAATCGGTTCGGTAGTTTTTGAGTGAAAGAGGAACAAACATCCATACATTCATACATCCAGACATCCTCACAAACTTTCACGTTTTTTAAAATGCATTAATTCTTAAATCTTCAACTCTTTTCTTGAAATTTAAAACGCCGTTCTTTAAAACATTGTATGAGATAAAGATGCATGTTTATGTACATATATATACAGAGAACAAACTTAAGATGTCGTGTGAAACAATTAGGAAGATAGCATTACATTTTATAGCCAGTTTTATACGCCTGGTTGAACGCTTTTAAGCTTCTATTTGTTGAAATTCTAAAGCTTACTAAGTTGCTTTAAACACTACCTTTTTTATTACTTAGTCGCAGGCTTCTTATACTTTGCAATTTTATATAGATAAAATTAACTAATACTTTCGAGATTAAAATTAACACGGTCAATTACTATATTAGAATATTTAGGATTACGTTACAATAAAAAAACCTTTTTATGAGTTTAATCCAACTCACATTCCGACATACGTATAAAAAGATGAACAGTGATAATCAGGTGACTCGTCTGCTCGTTTGCCCCCTACAATATATAAAAAGAAAAGAAAAAATAGGCAGTCATGGTACTGCCGACAGAAGTGCAAACTTAAACGATACGACGAACTTAAAACGTCACATTACTCTCCTACTCACTCACTCATTCGCTCACTCGCTCACCCGCTCGGTCGCTCAGTCGGCTCAATCTGCCCACTCAGCCCACTCTGCCCACTCTCCCTACTCTTCCCACTCTCCCTCCCTCCTTCCCCCTCTCCCACTGTCCCACTCTCCCACTCTCTCTTCCTAGATTCCCTCCCTACTTCCATCTCTCTCTCACTCCCTCCCTCCCTAGAGTCCCTCCTTCTCCATGTCTCTCTGACGCTGTACATGTAAGTATAAGAAACTCACCTACGTCTTAAGAATATTCCATCTCGTCATAAAAATATTTCTTTTTTAATATATTACACTCGGACACATTTTCCATACATTTTCGATCAGGGTCCACGTGACCCTGAATTCTGACGAAAGTTTAACATTTTTTACCCATCTCAAAAAGTGCCGAACGCCGCTAAAGAAGTTTTCACTTAAAAAAATCGAAAACGGCGAGTATAAGATTCAGTAAAGTTGAACTGTCAAGGCACCTGTAATTAACTGAGAAAAGTATTATATAGCAATTGGTACTAGAGGAGTGAACAGCAACGCTCAAAAAATCTCTTAGCTTAGCTCTTAAAAAGAAGAAAACCACTAAACATATCTACTATACTATAAAAGGAGATAATAAAATAATACGTAAGACAAGACTCAGAGACACACGAAATGTTAACGTCAACAGTGCAAATAGAAATTAGGGGACTTCTCGGGTTCCCTATTTGTTCATGTTTGATCCTCTGAAAAAGAATATGAAGTCTATTGATAATAAAGAAAAGAATACGTATAATGATAATATAAGGTTGACTTAAGAAACTATATAATAATAATATGGGACTATGTAGCTAGCTAGTTCAAAATATATTAATTTCTGGACGATATTGCAACCCAGTTTACTCTTAAACTGGTGCGAGCGGCTAAGACTTTCTGCACACAGACAGCAAAATTGTGGCAAAATTTTATGTAGGTTGGTACATTGTGAAGAAAGTTGTCTTATGTGATTAGAATGTATCAGCTATTGCCACAGCATTCATAAAAAGAAAAAAGGTTAAACGCATTGTCACGGAAGTGGGTATGCGATTGGAAAGAAACGACGACGATAAAAAGCACATAGGGATTTTCGAAAATAGTTATTCGTAATCAGTTTTGCAATAAACAATATTGAATTCTAAACAATACAACTGTGAACTGTATTTTGTTTGAAAAATTCTTAATCCTCAGTGATATCGGTAGTTTAGTATCCTGAGTCGTTTACATTTCATTTTATCTATAAAAAAACTAAAACACATATAATACGACGATTTAGGGTATCGATATCGACTACGGATTTGCTTAAAAGTATAACCTAAAGTTGGATTACACAGGTGACGTCATTACAGGTAAAACAATACCAATGTTTGTACTCAGTTATGGAACAACCAATGTTGAAAAATTATGAAATTTTTAATTTTCCGTGCATTTCCCTGAGCACCTGAAAACTTTCAGACAAATATTAAATTTGGCAACCGCTACGTTCACTTTATTTTGGTCATGTGATGTTTGTATAGAATAAACCCTGTTGTGTGTAAAATGCAGCTATTTGGGACTCCTGTGAGCATTTTAACTTGTGACTTCTCTGCGGGAATTCATTTAAAGTGTACTAGGAAGGAATAAAGGTTATACCGTTTTTTACGATTGTACTTGTTTTTATTATAGGTAACAATTAAGTAGAATCTTTTGTACAACCCTACAAAATATCAAAGGAAACACTCCATTTATGACAAGGATGTCAAAAGTTAGCATGAAATATAGTAGGTGATTATGGAAAATTGTACGTCGTAAACAAACAGTGATAGCTTAGAGGTATGTCGCTTTACATCAAGCACCTTCATATTGTTGTGTGTAATGTATACCTACATGCAAGGTTACGACTTCAATCATAAATATGTTAGTCAGGTCATAAATCTAAAACAAAATAACTTCTATTAATGTCAAATCTTTTTTTAGACAGGACTTAAAAAAATTTCATAATAATGCTAGAATATGGTTTTTCGAATATTTTACTCAGGCATATTGGATTACTCTAAAATCAGAACTTTTACGAGAAATATATGGCAAGAGAAATAAACCGCAAAGCGAAAAAGAAGTAACAAACTGCCTCCAGACTTTGCTTGTTAATTTTAGTGACCTTTTTGTCTAACTATAGCTGTTTTCATAATGTCCATTGTACTCGTAAGTTCTTGAACAGCCTAACATTGTCAGGTCGTAACACGATTTAAAAAGGTTCTTTTTCCAAATCTGTTTATACATAGGCTGCACTAAAAGTATCGGGAATGGAATATTTCCACTATTCCTATCACATTAAAATCTTTTTAATTGAAAACTCCTTGGTTTTAAAAATCGAATACCATTTATTTATTTAAAAAAAGATTCTCGGTCTTCTCACAAGGTCTTCTCAAACTTGTTTAGTCGTTGAGAAAATGGAATTGACTCGAGAAAATTCAAGGGCGATGATTTATTATGACTTTCGAAGCGATTTAACACAAAAACAGTGTGTTGACCGGATGCTTTCTGCATTTGGTGATGAAGCCCCATCCAAAACCACAATTTATCGCTGGTTTCCTGAATTTCAACGTGGACGTGTCAAGCTCAGTGATGATCCCCGTCAAGGTCGTCCAAAAACTGCAGTCACCCAAGAAAACGTTGATGCTGTGCGTAAGCTGATTGAGGAAGATCGACATGTGACATACCGGGAAATTCAGGCAAATTTAGACATTGGCTAGAGTCAAATACAAATAATCTTGCATGAACAATTAGGTGTAAAAAAGTTGTTTTCCCGATGGATACCGCATTTGCTTTGTGAAGAGCAAAAAGCGGCTCGCGTTACTTGGTGCGTCAGAACTCTCGAAAGATTCCACGCAGGATCCTCAAATGCTGTATACAACATTGTATCAGGTGACGAATCCTGGATATACTCGTACGAACCCGAAACAAAAAACCAGTCACGAGTTTGGGTGTTCGAAAATGAGTTAAAGCCAAATAAACTACGTAAAAAAACATGAAAATTTAAAAGAAATCATCCGTGGAAATATCGGAATAAAAAGTATCCTATATGTTAATCCAGGTCTCCAACTATCTACATACCAAGTTTCATCGCAATCGGTTCAGTAGTTTTGGCGTGAAAGAGTAACAAACATCCATCCATCCATCCATCCATACTTACAAACTTTCGCGTTTAAAATATTAGTAGGAAGTAGGATTTGTCAATTTTTAAGTTTAATTTGTTGAATACTTCTAGTAATTAAAAAATATTTATAAATCACAATTTTTTCCCGAAATTGTTAGCGCTTTCGTTTCACATCTATTCATTTGTTAGGCACGGGGTCTACTTGAACAGATTTTCTTTTTAATGCAAATATCTAACTAGGTGAGAGTTTGTGACGATGGACTGATGGATTTTTGGTAATTCTTTCAAGCAAAAACGGCTGAAAGGGTCTGGATGAAAATTGGCACAGGGATAGATTATAGTCTGGAATAACACATAGGCTTTTTATCTCGGAAAAAAACGGTTCCCATGGGATAGATTTAACAGAAATTTCCACGCAAACGAAGTCACGGGCAACAGCTATTGATCAATATTTATAGAGCAAATTCAGTCATATTCCGTAAGTACGACCAGATTCTAGTTGGCAAAATGTGAGGGCTTTCCTGGAAGGGGTACAGTCGCGAGAGTATGTATGTTTATATTGTTTAAAATAACTGGAAAATTTAAGTTTGATATAAATCGCCAAAGCTCGTTTTACTCGATCGAAGTTGGATGAATCGTCATTAAACATTTATTAATTGTTCAAAATTATGGCCACAACTGGGATTTGCCTTAAATCAATTCTATATAAGAATTTTTAAATGTTAGCCTATCCCGTGAATCCCAGGCTTGATCACATTTAAACAAAATTTAAAAAAAAAATCAGGATCGGATAACGATCGGGATCCTCTAAATGCATTTCAGTACTGGAAATGTCTCTCTCAATTACTGAAACAGCACTTTGTCATTTATTCACACTTCATCCAAATTACTAACAGCATCATCATCTTGCTGTGTCCCTACTTCGTATATGTAAACTTTAAAAAATATTATTTTCATTAATAACAGTGTTACAATAAAATGAACTTTTATTATTTCCACGGCCATTAGTCTCCGTGTTTCCTAGGGCAATTTTACACAGATCTAAATTTCTTACTATAAAAGTTGGAGGAAGGCATTCGTTGTGAATTCCCCAGGTAAAGCACATATCCCGTGAAAAGTATTGCGAGGTTAAAGTTACTGCATTTCTTAGAAAACTATGCGATTTGTTAAATATTTTAGTTCTTATCTTAGAAATAGACTTTACCTTACATTCAAATCTTACATCTATCTTGCATTTAATATGAACGTTGGAAATATTGACATGCTTAATACCCGCAGCATTATTATTTGGAGAATGTTTAATAATAAAACATGACTAGGTTAGAAGGAAATATTTTTTTAACTAAAATTAGTTTGTATTTTCTTTAAAGATGCCTACAAAAAATATTAAAAGGACAAGTTAGATACGAATATTTTACATCGAATAAATAAGCTATCAAAGGAAAAAATGATTATCTCATAAATTAACGGATTTATAGGCATTGGATTACAGCAAGAACGTTAATCGTGTAATAAAAAATCTATTTTTAGATATATATTAAAAAATTTTTTGCTCTATACTCTTGTTGTACATAACATTAGCTAGTAAGTAGATATAAGTAAAATATTGTAACCTATTTGTTTGTGTACAATAAAGAGTTCATCTATCTATCTATCTATCTATACTCTGTAAACCCTTAGAGATTTTTTTCTTTGATAAATTTTTGGTGAGTTTTTATGTCACCAATATTATTGACAAATTTGCGTAACAATTGTTAATTAACGCTTATTTTAAAAGCACTGAAGACGCCGTAATAAATGAGTGCAAAAGAAGTATAATTAATTAAAAAATGTTGCTGTTAAATAGTATAAAACTATCAGCACAGTAGCGCAAGGAACATAAATAACTGATTATAATAGTGCTTCGGACGTGCGAAACGCTACGGGGTATTTATAAGTTGCTCCAGTTCACACAATCTAAAATATCTTTAGGCAGGCTTTAGACTTAAAAGGCACTACTGGCACTTTTCTAATACAGATGCTATAAAAAATATGCTTCCGTTTGTTTCAAACTGATCTTTATTGAGCAAAAGAGATTTTTTTAGACTTCGTGTCCCAACTTCCATATTTGAAATCCCGAATATTCATAAATCTTTCTAGACTATCACAAATTGAACGATTTTTACTGAGCATGCTACTAGTGTACGATGCAAGCTACTAGTATTTTTTACCCAACTGCGGTGAAGCTGAAAAGAAGGGTTATGTGTTTGACTTTTATGTCCGTCCCTATGTTCCCTCGTAGCTACTACGACTGAAACGATTTTGATTAATGATATGTCGTTAGGTTTATCATTATTGCGCGAGTGCTCCTAGTTATATAAAAACTATAAAAATCAAAGCGTATTTGCAAAATGTATTTCTAACGCAGTTCGGTTTTTTGTTTTATTTAATGATTTCTTGCTATTTAAGTAGCCAAAACTTGTCAGTTACCATGATCTTTTCGTAGTGTACAGCTAGCTTTGTCTGTTTCAAAGGCGCTCATTAATTTTACTCAACCAACAAGTGAATTGTTAATTTGTGTTCCAAAACTTTGCAAGTAACTATTTATTATTCTATTTCAACATAATGGTTTCGAAGTGTTATTTAATGTTCGTTTTGAGTTTCAAGTCTATCAATATTGACATTCAAACTGAAGTAATTGAAAGTAAAATTTCTTTATAGGTCGTATTACTGTCAATATTCAGACAAGTCCCATATTGATTATAGTTCTAAGAATCTCAGCACACTAAATCCAATCGCTCTCAGGTTTATTAAAAATAATAATTTTTGTCATAGTGAAATTATTTTCTACTGGATTTTGAAAAGAAAGAGGGTTATATTTCGATGACTTTTTTGTGAATCGCGATATCTTTGGACCATTAATGGACCGATCTTAGTGATTAACTTTTTATTGGAGTGTATTCACTCCAATAAAAAAATAATCACTGAGACCTAGACGAAGACTTTCACGGTAGGACCGTTAAAGTAATCAAATACTGATAAAAAATATTCCCACTAATATTAACTAATGGTAGTTTGTTGTGGCACTGTTAATGCTTGTGTTTGTGGTCTTAGACCACTGGTTGTGGTTAGGTATGCGTTTAATTTGATATTGTTTAGTTTCAATATACTCACAGTTGTTAAATGCGGAAGGGGCAGACAGAGGTCTATCTCACACTTATATTTCGAGTGCTTGGTGTCTCAATATCGAGCATATTTCTTCTCCAGACTCCGTTCTATTACTGTAAATTTCTGAAAAGAAAAGTCCAATTGCTCGCCCGACGTGGGATTACACACCAAGGAGCCACATACGTGGGCCGCTCGCTGTAACTTGCGCTATTTTTGTCATTAATTCGCTTAAAGTTTTTCAAGCGAATTTATGACAAGAAATTGAAGTAATATTGTACGAATGCAATCTCTCAAAATCTCTCTCAAATTAGGCAGATATTAGGCCGCACGAGCGATTATTAGATACATTTTTAGGTACATATAACTTATAGTGGCATATTCGATCAATATTTAACTACATATATACACAAACACATTACAAAATTTGCAGTGTTTCGATTGTATTGTTAAACCATCTGTTGTGCTACTAATAATTCCAATTCAATTCAATTGAAACAAAAAACTTTATTTCACAAAACATCTGTTATGTAGAATAAAGTTCATTTCTTCTTTGTATATTGTAGAAGCTTTCTTAGAAAATATAAAACTGAGGGGTTTTGTTATTGTAAACTTTGCCACACATGATCAAACGAGAAAGTAATAAACTTAGAAATTACTCCTTACCCAAAACAGGTCCACAATTATCCTAACAAAACAATTGAATATCTCGCTCTTGAATAATATCTACAGTTACTGCTTATCTATCTTGAGAACAATCTTGTGCTAAAGTTTTGAATGGTTTTGCGTACATAGTGAAATCAAGTTTAATGGAGAACATTTTTCGAGATTTTATTGTATCTAGGGCCTAGTACTTAGAAATGAGTCTTCGGGTCGGGGAAGGAACGAAAAAACTGATTGTTACTGGGATTTAAACCAAGAAAATGGTTTGTTCTTTTTTTAGCTTAAAAGTAAAGTAATATATAAGAGAGGAAATATATCTGACTGGCCGGGTATCTTTTCTGTCTTAAGACTAAATTTGTAACGACCATCAACGTAACATCAAATCCAAAATTGCCTTGGGAGACATTTTTGAAGTCGGTTAGACCGCCAGAACGGAATTGACACATTGGCATTTATAGTTATTAAAAGATTACAGGGCAAGCATAAATCAATTAGCACAGTAAAATAATTTTAAGAGAGTACTTTTAAAACGGTATATTAATATTTGCAAACCTTACATTTTCTCGCATTTTTTCTCTCACGATCGCTGACATCACCAATTCATGTTATTTTTTCAACGGTTTTGCAAAAATGTTCTTTGGGTTTTGCTAAGATTAAACCTATTCATAATTAGTTTGTTGCTGTTGCAAGTTCCAATAGTTTTTTTGGTTTTCTACCTTGTATACAATGATGGAGTATAATTGAGAATTTTGTATTCAACCACCTTGTGCCTTTTTCCACCTTAGCAATTACCTTCACCGTGGATTTCTGTATCCTAAAAGCATACTCCATTAAAAAGAGTGTAGCGTTGAGAAGTAGCATATACTAAGGATATCAATTGGCAATACTACCCTCTGGTTCCAGAGTAAATTACACATTTGTACAAGTTTTCTGCATAAATATTCTAGGCGATGAATGGCGATGTTTTTGAAAGCTTCTTTAGTTGAATAATTAAGTATAATTATATAGATTGGAGAACATGTGTTTATCTCCTGTGTCCAAATTCTTAAAATTGTTTATACGTACCCTACTACCTTACAGTACCAATGGTCAATCTATATTGTGGTTCTAGTGTTACAGATTAATTTTTATGTTAAAATGATCAATGTTGTATGTTTTCCTTCTATTATGATGTAATAATGATTTTAGCGATAATATACCTATGAACTACAAAAAATTGTACAGTAAAGCATATAGAAGTTTCCTCAGTTTTTAATTAAATACTTCCAAATTTGCTTGTAAATATTGTTAGAAACAGTCTCACAACCACTGATATAAAATATAAAAATCACTAACTAACAGTAACTGCCAAGTTGTTCGTACCACTCCTCGCACTCAATTCCGTTCTGAACTTATTGCTACCCTTTTATAACCCCACTATTCATTTATATTTATCAATCGACCAATACCATTGCGTTACCGGTATAACTAGTCAAAATAATGTCTATTAACTTATTCTTATTAAATAGTTAACTGTGTTATCATCTATTATAATTTGTCCCCATTTTTAATAAAATAAATAAGAGTTTTTGATGTGGCGACGACAGTATTTTACCTTTCTAATCGATCTAACCCCAGAAAAAATGCTGTTTATGTTATACACTGTCATAGTTTTGACTTTGGCAATATTATTTGGTATCATCTACATTATTATTGTCTTAACAATGAACACAAAAATAGACATTAAGGCAATGAACATTATTATTATATTACTGTATACGCAAAACTAAGCACCTTATCAAAATAGTTATTTCCTAATAACGGTACATATAACAACAAAAGAAAAATAATACGAATAAAAAAGGCACCAACGACTGTTTGAAACAAAAAGTTGAGCTTTTCTTGCTTTGCCCTCTTCACAAGCGGGCATGTTACATGAATAAAAGAAACGAATGAACAATTCACGAATTTATGAATTTATTTATGTATCGACATTCTGTAAAGACTTAACTCTCAAGAAATACCAGTAAATCGAAAGAAAGGTAGGTAGATATCTGTAATGTGTTTTGATAAAATGATCTAAGCCACAAATGTCGTCGCCACATCAAAAACTCTTATTTATTTTATTAAAAATAGGGGCAAACTAAAATAGATGATAACGCAGTTCATTATTCAATAAAAATAAGTTAATAGACATTATTTTGACTGGTTATACCGGTAACGCAATGCTATTGGTCGATTGATAAATATTGATTGAAAGTGGGGTTATAAAAGGGTAGAAATGTATTATAAGTGGAGAACTATCACTTGAGTGCGGAGAGATGTTCGAACAACTTGGCAGTTACTGTTAGTTAGTGATTTCATAGTTTATATCAGTGGTTGTGAGACTGTTTCTAACACAAACTAGTCAAAATAAACATTAATACCAATTATATTTGAATTCGTATTGGAACAATACCTATTTACGTAGTTGATCCGACTGTAAAAAGTCTTGTATACCTTTTAAATACGTGATCGCGTCAATTCCCGTCAACAATGTTATCTGTATGTTTTTTATAAGAAAATAAATGTACTTGATGAGAATCTTATGTAAATTAATTTAAATTATCTAAATCAAATTTAAAATATAAAGTGTTTACTCTCGATCCAAGGGACTGTTCCAACAACAAAGGACAAGGAAAACCTCTAACAACAAAGCCCTAATAGAAGGAGATATTATTATTTTCAGTAGGGCCCGAGATACTAAAATGAAGAGTTTTTTTTAAAAGAAAAGGTTCTAATAAAAATGACAACTAATAGGCAAGTAAATTAATTTTAGAGTCCAAAGTATTTTGTTAATGTTATTTAATTAATAACATTTGTCATTCACATTGAACAGTTTTTTTTTTTCATCTCCACAAATTACATCATGTTTACAGCATTCAGTTGACAAGATTTTTGATTTCGAATTCGTAATTTATGGGAGATCTGGAGCCTAAACTAAGCCTAAGCCTGTACTATAGATCTCCAGGCCCCCCATTTCATAACATTGAGTAGATTGTCAACATGACAGAAGCATACATGAGTGTGTGTGAATGAGTAAACGGTAACAAGTATTACGTTACGATGCCATTTCTCCAGTTTTCAAGGATACTAAAGATTTATAAATGCCAAATTCATCACTTTTACGCTTCGGATATGGTCGTAAATAACTCTCAGAGAAATTCGTTTAAGTTCCACAAACTTTACCGTCAGGTTTACACAAATGTGCCAGATGCTTCAAACATTTATAGAAGTACCATCGCTCGCCTACGCGCACCTTTCTATTACTGTCAAATAATATATTTTCTGTGGTCTTTTCATTTTGGTCGAAATGTAGCAGTATCTTTTTCTTCACTGTTTGTCAACCGATTTTTGTGTAATAGCTTTTACATTCTATAAAAAATATTAAAATATTTTTTTATCTATCTACCTATCCACCTTCGTTGGAGCTTTAGTGATATCAATAATAAATTAAATTTGACCTCTGGGCCTTCGATCATATAAAGTAATGTGGAACTATTGAGGATTTTTAAAGGAGATCGGGTAACTATGGAAGACAAAACGACCTACACGATTCTGAGTCAAACCAGAAGTGTGCCCTTTTTGTTGATTGTTTTACTAAACTCACATATGTCGGACACTAGTTCTGTATTATCTGTTATGTCAAAGTAGGCTTTATATACTATTTCTTTTTCAGTTCTTAGGCAATTTTTGTTTTCATACACATTGTGATCAGTAGTCTAGTTGTGAGAGACTTACAGGTTTAAGCAGACATACAGAGATGATATTATAATCAGAATATTAAATGTATACATAAAACCTATCACTATTTCTTTACAGTTGTACATTTTGCTGTTAATTAATAATATTCATTAAAAAATATAAATTGAAATCATTTTTAATCCCTGCCTGAAAGGCATAAATAAATGTATGACAATATTTGACAGCTCTTTAGCGTATTTTACTCATGTACTAAAAAACTTTCAGCATCATCCTCATCCTCCGCGCCTTTTGCCAACTAAGTTGGGGTCGGCTTTCACTCTAACTACGATACGGCCGAACTTTGATATTTTAAGTTCTGTAATTAGACCAGGTTGTCGGACTTTTTAGGGCTCCAACTACCCGTAACGAATAAAACAGATTTTTCTATGGCACCCGGGACCGGCGGTTTAACATGCTCCCACGGCACGGAGGAGTCTCAATGTGTTACGAATGGTCACCCATCCTAGACTGACCTGGCTAGTATTACTTAAATTTGTAATGTGCTAACCTACTCGGTTACCACTTAGCCACGAGCCCCTCACTAATGAATGTTTCAATATACCATAAAAACACAACGAAACGCGGTCTCTCACTATGTGTTTGATAAACTCAGAGTTGCTCAGCGAGTTATGGCGGGCTCGGGGTTTTTCTGCGGGATTGAATCAGAAATTAGTAGACGTAGAAATAGACGAACGAAGATTACCAACATAGACGTGCGTGCGTGCGTGCGTGCGTGGTGAAGAAAGAATCTGGAGTGAAGGCGACGGACCGGAAAGCGCAACGTAAGACGTCCACCAACAAGGTGGACAATGTATGCAAGGTGACCTTTTCAACCACTGTGCCATGCGTGTGATTAGGTGTTGAAAGGAGGCCATAGGGACGTCTTTTTAATAGAATAAATGAAAATAAATTAAACTTTAATTTATTTACTTTTCACCCGATTTTAATGTTATCGATCCAAAAGCTTAATTTTGTTAACGTGATAATAAACCTAAAAGATAGCTGGTTTTACTTTCCTAGCGACCACAACAATCAGCGACCAAATACTACAATATCTCCTGTTCAGCGCCAAATGTGTTTGTGAACCAGAATATATAGTTTTCAATTCCACTAAACAATGTTGCGCATAACAGGTATACAACCAGGCTATCTCATAAATAAGTAATAATTTTAAGGAAATGTGCACATTTCTGTCGAATATTTTATAACTGATTTTAACCAGTTTTACCACAGTATTACCAAACGGTCAAAGTTTCTTAGTTGGTTAGATACATTTAAATAGGGTTGTCCCTGCCATGATTTTTTTATTTTTACTACCATATTGGGTCAAGATATAGAATGAGAATACAATAATCTTTATTTTATTTGCACACCAACGACGTATTGCTTAAAATGATTACACTAAGTAAGTATTAAAACACTGAAAAAATAAACATCTTTATTTATATATATATATATATATACTAGCAATGCCCCGCGGTTTCACCCGCTTAAGTCCCGATCCCGTGGGAATATCGGAATAAAAAGTAGCCTATATGTTAATCCAGGTCATCTATATCTATCAGGCTATCTACATACCCAGTTTTATCGCAATCGGTTCAGTAGTTTTGGCGTGAAAGAGTAACAAACATCCATACATCCATACATCCTCACAAACCTTCACATTTATAACATTAGTAGGATATTTCTTCTGTGCGTGTGTATGTCACTGGACTCCTTCTACACGGCTGGGCCCATTTTAATTAATTTTTTTAAGTGTCTTCAGGTAGATTCGAAAATGGTTTAGATTTACAATTGGACCCGGTAGATGGCGCTGCGATAGGGTTCCAGGAATAATATTTTTTACGTTCCGGCAGGACAACGTCTGTCGGGTCCGCTAGTACATATATAAATATCACATATAAACATACATAAACCAATACACATACATTTAAAGATTTACTACATCTAATCCGTTATATTCAGCAACGGGAAAAAAGGAGAAATTAAGCTGATAAATAATATTCTTTGACCCATTTCTTGAATACAGCCAGTGACTGCACACATTTAGTAGACAAAGGCTGAGCATTCCATAACCGGACAGCCCGTACAGTGAAGAATGTGTCATAAAACTATATATTAACTATTCTTTTAAAATTATTATGGGTTCAAATGAGAAATAATACCTTCGAATAGTCTCTAGTGATTCCATAATTACGATTGTGTCATTAATACGCTAATGTCACTGCTATTATTTGATTCATCATCATCATGGCGTTGCTTCCCGGTTACAACCGAAACTGCCGCTTCCGTGCCCGGAGTACACCTTCCGACTTTTTCTCCTCCACTTCGCACGATCTTCGGCATCCCTAATAGTGAGTCCATTGGCACGCATGTCACCCTTTACAACATCAAGCCACCAATTTTTGGTGTACCTCTCCTGCCGGGGCTCGGCGGAGGTGGTTGCCGCAAAACGTGGCCATTATCTAGTGAGAATGCGGATATACATTAAGTTCTTAGTATTAAAAAATGCCCTCTATTAAGTCTGCATATTGTGACGGGAACTTGGGAACTACATTTTGTGTGGCCCGACACGCAGTAGGCCTTTTTTCACTTCTGAAAAGCTGTACAAAGTTTAAAAGTTCAAATAAAAACGTGAGTCACAGTTTTCGAAGATGATGTTTAAATCATTTCACCATGATACGCTTTGAGTATTCCTTTGTACTTTTCATATCTATGTTAAAACGATTTATACTCAAATATTTTCAAAAGATAAATCTGATTTTATTATTTGTGAAAAAATAATGAGCTCGTTTCCTTATCCCCTAATGTTATTCTAAGGTTTCTCTAGCGGAATATTCGAGGAATTTCGACATTTTTTGTCAAAACAAAAAATTATTTGATGTTCTCATTTTTATATAATAATAAAATTATGGTTACGGGTTTTTGTCGTGATTACTTAATACTGAATATATTTGAACAAATTGTACGGTGTTATAAACAGATATGACCGTTACCTTGAAATTCATAATCAGAGTTTACCCATTCATAATCAGAGTTTACCCATTCATAATCAGAGTTTACCCATTCATAATCAGAGTTTACCCATTCATAATCTAAGGTCTCCAATAAATAGCCAGGAAAAAAACCCTGAATCTTGTATCTTTATGTCTCTTGGCTGAAGAGAATAATCAATTTCCTATGGTTTTGTGAGTTTGACCTTTGATTGGTCATATTCGATTGTAATTTTTTTCTCTCTTTTCAATTCCGGGCTCAAAAATATGCAATCCCATTTGCATATAAATATAAGATGCAAAGATGCAGGTGGTATGTCTGTCGTGTCGTGTCTGTGTGTACGTCCCCCTGTGAAAAATGTCAGATCAGGCCGGTTCTTGGATAACAGCGGCGCAGGCGTCACCACTGTCTGCCCCTCCTACAATAACTCTAATTCAAAGTGGCGCTCGGTTCACGTCGTCACGCCACTATAACAGTCCTGCCGATGCTAGCGCAATTGTGTGTGCCCTGGTAGCCCAGTTCAGCTGCTGCCCACTTCCGATACATACATAATATCTCTCTTTTAATGTAAAGTTTAACAGGTATGTTTATTTATTTATTTAGGACAACTTACAAAACATACACTAATACGGCGTTTACAAACATGTTTTACAATAAATTGTGTGCTGAGTGTTGCTTTACTTACAAGTTGCCACTGCATGGTAAGAGATAGTTTCCTCTAAGAGTTTCACTTAACATTAACTAAACCTAAACTTAGAGATTCTTTTACATACTAATAATAAAAATACATACTACATAAAATAATTCTTTTACATATTCTAATTGCATTTTAATTCAAATAAGTAAACAAACACACGGACAACAGATACCAACAGTTAAACGGAGTGTGTGAATAATGCCTTGTTATGTCAAGCCATAGTGTGGATAATCTGTCATCCAAAATTTCCCAGCTATTTGTTATTAACGAAGGTGTGAGGGCTAAAATAAAGTGACTGAATTATTGGTTTTAACAAATAATTATACTGCTCATCAAAAAGCTAAAGGTTCACTAGCCAAAAAACTTAAAACTTTCGTAAAAATTTAACTTTAATTAGCAAATATATATTTTTGATAATTGTAAATTTGATTCTTACTTTAATAAAATTATAAAGTCTGTTGTAAACCTCTTATGAGCTCAAAAAAAATGTTTCTTTCTTCTTCTTTCTTTATTTCTGAATAAGTAATCTTAAGTAGACAGTAAACTATAAGGAACACCTAAACATCGTGTGTTGCAGGGAAACTGCTCGGTGTGCATTAGGCGCCACGTCACTTTTCCGTTGTTTGTAGCAGATATTGCTGTCTCCACTTATCCCTCTTGCTCTGGGTACAAGAGGGCACAATAAAAAAGGTCTAAGAGACGGACTTCATCGTCTTTGTACGACGTCTTTGTTGACGGGCCCGTTGGTCGACTGTGTGATGATCACGATCATTTGTCTGTCTGCATGTAATTTATCTATAATATGTATGTATTTAGTAATATATAAGTATGTTTGTCGGCACATCTATATCGCGTGACAACCCTAGAAAGGTTGCATCTCTGGCGTCATGACGTCGCGAGTACTAAGTTCTAACTGCAACTACACGTTAAACTTTGTGCACTAACGTAATGTCTCGCAAAATTGTGTGACCTACACCCACACTAATAGACGATAGTACGAGTGGAGAGACTTTAGGTACTTAAATTCACAATGTCGTTAAATATCTTATAGGTTTACAAATAGATTAAAATATTATGGGAATGATGTACTTTAAGAGATCACAAGGAATCCTTGTGTCTTTTGATTTTTAACAGATATTAAAATCACGAACTATAGGCCTAGACGTAGCCGCTTTTTTACCTATCCGGTTGGGGATCGATCCTTATACTTAACTATAATAAAACTATGACACAATAAAAATACTGGCTGAAGCTTAAATCCATTCTAAAGTACGATTCACACCGAACGGGCCGCGCCGGAGCACGTCGGGTCGCGCCTCGGTAGACGAGCGCAAGTGGGCAGAGCCAACCGCCCGCAGCGGCAAGAAGTGCCATGCAGAAATGAATTTTAGATAATAAATATAAACTTCAATTTCCATCACCGTACTAAAAACGCGCTCCAGCGCGGCCCGTTCGGTGTGAATCGTATTTTAATGCGGAAGTGACTCTGTTTTTTCTTTGTTACCTTTTCACAACTAAACAGCTGAACGTATCGTAATGAAATTTGGCAAGGAGATAGATTATATTCTCAGGAAGGACATAGGCTGCTACTTTTTATCCCGGAAAAAATTTAACATGCCCATGGGATTGCATTTCTACGCCAACGAATTGCGGGCAACAGCTAGTGCAATATATTTATGAATTGTTTAAGAAACCTGTTATCAAATTGTTTCGTGATTCCTGTAAGTTTCAAAAAATTCGACTAACATTCTCTGCGTAACACTGCACAAGATATACTAACTCTCATGCAATTTTGTAGATCAGATCAGAGCAAAATAATTTTATTACTTTCTCACAAACCACTAGTAAACCATTTTTAATTCCTTCCTGTACTTCAAACTTTGAAAATAAACTTTCGCTTCACGTTTACGTCAGACTAATATGCAACAAAGAAACTTGTGTGTTTAAAAGCTTTTTTTACTCAAAATTAAGCAATAAGGCATTTTTTATTAAGTTTATACTATGACGACAACCACATATACCGAATACAACTTGATCCTTCGTTATGGTGATGTCAATGTAATAAATAGTACCTACCTGGGAGACCGGTAGCTTTTTGTAAAATCGTATTTTTTTTTGTAAAATTGTATTTTTACATGAAATACAACTATGCAGTTGAATTTGAAATGCAAAACTGTATTTGTATACAAAATTTCATTAAAATCGTTGGAGCCGTTTCCTAGATTCAGATTATAGATTCTAGATAATACAAGAATTGCTCGTTTAAAGATATTAGATACACAGCGCTATCTTGAGCCAAACTGAGTCTAGGTGCTAGAAACTCATAAACATATTAAAATATTTTTTTATACGTTACACATAGAAACAACCAAAACAATGCAAATAGTCATTATCATGGATAAAAATTATTGCACTCAGGGGGACTCAAACCCGCGCGCCCTGAACTTGCAGTCGAATGCTCTACCGCCGCGCCTCATTATTATGTCGTCACCGCAAATAGCACAGGCGCCAATGATATGCACGTTACGCACTCAACGAGGTTGCTGAGTGTGGGGATCTGTTTTCTTGCTCGTTGAACGAGTTTACAAAGGCCACGTATAAAATCAAATGTTTTGTTGTGTATAAAGTACACGAAATGTTAAAAAGTTTGGTATAAACTAGATATAATATAAGCTTCTCTATCGCAAAGATTTTTTCTAATGAAAAAATAAAGGTAATTGAAGTATGCCTTTACAGAGTAAATCATCAGCAATGCAATTTAGTCTTATAGCGATCATATCTACCGTCCAAGTATGGAGACCGCAGGGCAGAGATCCCTACGTATAAATCAGCCACTACTCTCCTACCCATTGGTTTCAGCCTCAAAATTTTACATAACATACAATAGGACTCGAATACTTGTGTGCCATGACAGATAACGTACCAACAGTATCAACCTGGCACGTTTTGTCAACCAAAATTCTATGAAGGCTGTTGAAATCATTTGGGGTTAATAAACCATAGGTAAGTGGTAGGTTCTTTTACTAAATTACTATTTATTAAATTCCTCAGAATACACACCGCTGTATAGGCGATAGAACACAAGTATTCATCATAAGGAACACAACATTACGCAAGTTGTAATAAAGACTATTTTTTTTATGTTATAGGGGATTTCTCGTAAGGTAGAGACAGGATACATAATATCTTCAGTTTAGCAGTAGGTATACTTTATATACCTTTTTAATGAAAAAATATGAAGAATCATTCGTTTTTCTATTTGAATTGCGATGAGTAAAATGTCGCTTAACAACAATAGTCTTATTTTTGTTGACAAAAAATACAAAGCATGTCTTTTAAAAGTTTTCCTATATCACAATTTAAAGATCCTCCAAACGACGGTTTCTGCTAATCGAATTGATGTCAACAATATATACGTTGAAGTTAGTAAAACAACGAAAATATATTAAATACATTTGATACATATCAGTTACTGGAACAGAGAATACTTATGTAAGATTTCGTGAACTGACTGTCAAAACATGTTGAACAATATTCTAAGAATTGTTTATTATTAAGGCGACAATGTTTTACTTTTTTTTTTAAATAAAAACGTTTTTAAAACTTTCAAACTGAAAAGTTTCAACAACGTTTCCATTAAAAAAGAATATGCCGATATTTTGGATTTTCATTAAATCACATGCTACGTAAGAGTATATAACTGAAAAAAGAAAATATTACAAGAGAGCACTTTGAAGATTTCAACAAATTAAGGTCCTCGATACGGCACGCATATCGAGGAAATTCTAATATTGTTGCTGATATAGTAGGATCATACATGTTATAATGGTAATTACTCTGCAAAGCTTCTGAACTCTTTTTACTAGTATTATGGATTTAAGAGTCATGAGCCATAATTCATTAGTTCCATCTCTTTTCCCAACTGTTTTGGGATTTATCTAAAACTTTATGTTAAAATTGTCGCGATAAGCTTCAAGTGTAACCGTCACCATCAGCAGAAATACAGGTTTTTTAATTATATCTTTTGCTTGTAGTACTTTATTTTTGATTAGATTTAGATAAAAAGAGATTATCACTTAATTTTTGTCAGGATTTGGGTAAGAAGATCGGAGATCTATTTACGTGAAATTGTTACAAAAAATAATTTAGATCCATCTAAAACTTATAACTATTTATATAAAAGTAAACATTAAAAAAAAAAGAAAATGTTATTTAATAAAAACATTATACATATAGTTTTTCTTTTTATTTTTTATGACATAGTGTGTCTTAGTAGAAATTATATAAAACTAGCTCTAAGAATTAGGTCACTTTCCATCAGCAAAATTTGCATATGTCATGAAAATAACTGGTCCGCCCAACTGTACCGTATGAAATAAAATTGAAAATGTGCAACTTTTAGTGACGGATCGAGACAGGACTAAAACCAAACGTGAGGCTTTGCTGAAATAACTTCAGTTAAGTTTGATCAATGAAGGTTTAATTCAAAGAGTTATGAGCTGCCCAAAATCCGAAGCAGCCAAGAAATTATGTAATTATGTTATGTTATGGTTAATGTACGATAGGTTTGACAGAGCCTTAATGGGATCCTGGATCTAAATCATGAAGTATACAGATAAATATTGATAATGAAATAACATAACAATGTGGAATTATGAATATTACAAATACATTTGTTGTTTAACTATTTCCCAAGGGAATTGAAAGCGTACAGATATGACTTGCGAATAAACCAAATTCCATTGAATACATGTCCAATTGTGTAGATACATATTTTTACATTTATCAAATAAACTTGTGGTCGCCACATCAAAAACACAGTTCACTATTTAATAAGAATAAGTTAATAGACATTACTTTGACTAGTTATACCGGTAACGCAATGGTATCGGTCGATTGATAAATATTAATGAATAGTGGGGTTATAAAAGGGTAGGAATAAGTTGAGAACGGGGACTTGATTGCGAAGAGAGGTACGAACAAATCGGCAGTTACTGTTAGTTAGTGATTTTCATAGTTTATATCAGTGGTTGTGAGACTGTTTCTTACAAATATTTTTAACGTATTTTTTAAAACCCTTCGATTGTTTCGGAGGGTAGATTTACAAAATGCAATTTTAAAAACCTTTATATCGGGTAGATACACACTTAGCAGGTGTCAACATGTCAATGTCATGTATTGGGACCTAGGTGTATATTTTGATCTTTATAATAGTAAAACGATAAATAATTATTTATAACCTACCGTGCTTCCTACATTAAGGAGTATGATTATGATTAAATACTGAGTTTTAACAAAAATAAAATACTCCACATTAATTAATTTGATTTACATGAGATCGTTTCACGTCTGAATGATGTTGTTGAACTTGTAAAACAGTTGTTTGCAGATGACACGTCATTTTTATTTAAATTAAAACGCAAGCAGTCAGTGGTTCGTTCCTCTCGAAAGTTATTAATTGGGTTGACGTTAATAATTAAATTTTCAATAGAGACAAAATAAAATGTTATCAAATTATTACTAGAGATTTAACGTATAGCTGTTATATCCGGTTTCCGGCCAACCTTGAGGCCGGATAGCCGGACATCTGGCCAAACATTGTCAATTGCCTATTCTGGATGTCGAAATTGATGTGTGTGACATAACTTTACTGCTATCTTAAAAAGTAGAAAAAGTTGAAACTAAGCAAAATAATTCTATTTATTACGCATCAAGACCTCGTTGTAAGCTGAATTAGAAAGTCTTATCAACTCCTTAGGTAACTAATCGACGACGTGATATTATTTAGACAAACTACGTGAGGGTTGTTAAAGCTGAAAGAGCTCGATAGACGTTTCTGTTGGAACTTAAATTGATCGCGATCGTGACTATAAGATTCGGCTAATAATGAAGGAATTTTACAAGTAGATCTTTTCAGTCACCTTTCCATGTCGGTTAGTTCTGTAATGATAGATGGTGAAGGCATTTCTTATGACAAGTCATGGTTCATCAAGGCTAGCCTTGAGTCTATATAAACTCACACTGTACAAGTGCCATGGAGGTGTCCAGGGTGATCTTTATATGAAAGAACCATTTCAATTTTGAGCTGACCAGTCACAATACTCAGTAGATTAGATAAGCTGGTAATCACGGAACTTGGCCACATCTTAGGGAGCTTCACGACGTTCCCGGAGGATAGAACCATTTGTGACGGAACACCGTGTAGTTTTAGTTGGTTTGATTCCGACACACCACTTCACCATTCGCTCTGGTGAGGTAATGACCCGTAAGGGTTTCCATATGAAAAAAAAAATGGAGCTCCATGACTCCGACCAGACAGGTCAGTGAATAATACATGACTTCACGAAAAATGTCAAAGTTTATATGAAAAAAGGCACTCTGCAGCTGTGTATACTGCTGAAGACTTGAAGCTGAAGGCTGGTTTTGTCTATGAAGACAACTGAAACTGTTGAATTCTTCTTAATGGGGGTAAATTATTTATTCACTGGCTTTTGCCCGCGGCTTCGTTGGTTTTAAAGTAATATTTCTATGCATCTATACTTTTACTATTTTTACTGGATAATCTAATCTACCCTTTCTTCTTTTCTGTGTTCTTGACAATGTGTATGCAACATTGCACGATGATCAGTTGACTACTTAAGGCGTGAAAGCGTTACATACAAGCAAACGAACTGAAATTCGCATTTGTGATATTAATTAGTTAAAATCTAGTTTGTTAAATTATTTATTTGTGAAGAATAAACAGTTATAATATTTCAAAAATAAACAGTTTAAATCAGTTATTTTAGTACATAATACGGAACACGGCGCGCCACCGTCTCAGGCCTGCTTCTGCTAGAGTAACGGGCAGCCTCACCCGTTACCCCCAGGCCAGTGCTCAAGGAGGCCGGAGATCATTCTGCGCTCTCCGGCGCCTGGTGCTTCTCCTTTGGGACGGGAGAGTACTAGCCCTCTCCCGTTCCTTTTCCGCCGCCTCTTTAGCAGACATCACTTCCTCACAAAAAAAGGCAGCGGATTCCCACGCACTCTCACTTTGTCCTCCGTGGTCTGCTCACTATCATAGAGTAACACTTAACTTACTTAAGATAGTTACAAATTTATATTAAATAGTGTTATCCAGATATTATAAAACTAAAAATAAAAATAATTTGGAACTTACTAAACGCGAGACAATGTTCAATAAAATGACAATTATTAAATAGAACTAGGCATTCTTAAACGAAAATATTGTGATTACATTAAAATTTGTAATGTGATTAAAATAAAGTACCTAAATTTATTACCCGATATCCAACCGGATAGTAAAATTAGGCTGAATAGGCCGGATACCGTTGCATCTCTAATTATTACCCGTAACGAGAAACCCATTTTAAACCACAACACGCTTAGTTGGATCTCGTGGATACTAGACATTACTCTAGCCTCAAAATACGTTATACATAATAATATCTATTACTTATTTGTTAAATATACCTAGTTCAGCGCCATATGCAGTCGGCACAATTCAGTAAATTACTGACATAGATTAAGCTAACTAGCAGCATATTTTCGTAAGACAACAGAAGTGATAATGCAATGTCACACGGTATTTTATTGTGGAGGAAAACGACTTACATTCTAATCATTTAGTTATTGTTGTTCAGGAACTTAATGAATTATCAGCTATTTTATCAATATAAAACTTACTGCTAGATGTTTTAAATAGACTACGAAAAAACCTGTAATAATATACCACATATTAACAAGTAACTCTTAAAACATGATATACGAAGTCTATTAAATACAAGATACTAAAATTAGCTTCACAATCTTGTCTTAAGGCTATAAAAAATAATAAATCTTTTAGAGGTAAGGAGACGAAAGTAGTGATATGTAAAATGAAAGATTTAATTCTCCAATTAAAAATAAATTATGTTTTAAAGGACTACTTAATGCAGACAAAAATCCTTGGTATTAGGCTGCTTAGCATAAAACGCCGTGTAATATATAAAGACGTAGTAATGAGTTACTGTGCACGTTTTCCCTTTAAAAATTGTACCTTTATTGGATTATTTTAAGGTAATTATTCATACACACGAATTCACCCTGGACTAATGTGTAACATAAACCGTTAAAATGACAGTCTATTTAAAAATTTAACAAGATTTGATTATGAACTTCTTGATGACTTTGTCTCATGTGTGAATATATTTCAAAATTGCCGGGGTGTGACATAGAAATGATTAAACTAGGTACTCAGGTATTTTTTTCTCTCTATTTACAGCTACGAGTATCTATTACAGCGCACGGAACCAGGCTATCTAGGGAAAAATATGTTTTTTATTAATCCCTTAAAAGCTATTTTTCATTCATTAAAACGTCTCCATTCCTGAAAAGAAAAAACAAAAGCCTTTTATTATCACTTTATTGTCCGTCTGTCTGTTGTTCAAGGTCCTTAATCCCAGGAAAGCGTAGAGATATCAACTTGAAATTAATATCAATACTTAAGTTTGTGATCATTTGGCTAACCTTACCTAAATTTATGCATTCCTGTAAATTCATATGCACACGATTCCCGGGAATTATGAACTGAACAATCCATATTCAACTGTATAATTTGTATGAAACTGGTAAAAATAATGATCCGGTTTTTAGATTTTGCAAACTATAAAAATTAAAAGTACGAATTCTTTTCGATTTTACAAACATTTGAAATGTTTTTTCTTCCATTCAATAGAAAGGGAAGAGATACACTTTTGATAATACTTAGGAGTATAGTTAACCAAGGCATTTCATTCGGATTGGGGTAAATTTATGACCGCCCGAACACTATTTTAGCATTATCAAATAAATCTGGTAATTGATGAGGTCAAATGTGGATTGGGAAGTATATTTCCCCATAGTAAATTTTGGTGTGAGTGTGATCTAGTTAAACTTAATGAATCTTAAAAAAAATTGATTGTCTGTAAAGTTGGTTTACGGACGATAATTTTACGTGATAACGTCATAAGAAAAGCATTGTTAGTAACCCTTGTATCAGCAGCTTTAGTAGGGTTAATAAACAAAGACTTTTTAGTAAAAATTTATACTTACAAACTTTTTTTCACGAAGATGTTTAGGGACATAAGTAGTTGTAACCAAATAAAATTTCTGATAAAAAAACACAGTTTGTTTATAAATTTTATTTTGTTAAAGTACAGTATAACACATTTTATTTTAAACTAGCAACCCGCCCTAGCTTCGCACGGGTATTAGGGACATCATCAACATATTTACACAAAACGTTAACAAATTATACACCTAAACCTTCCTCATGAATCACTCTGTCTATTCGTGAAAACCGCATGAAAATCCGTTCAGTAGTTTTTCAGTTTATCGCGAAAAGACAGATAGATAGACAGACAGACGCGGCGGAGAACTTTATTTAATAATAAGTAGTGATAATCAAAAGTTTTACTTTTTGAGTTTGAAATCAAAAAGTTTCGAAATCGCAATGTCGATGGAAAAGAAAACCGTACCAAATAAAAGAGATTGACATGTAAAACGATCTTTGTTGCCCATTTGACTATCAGATCCCTCAATATCATTTCAAATTCAAATTTTATCGTTCCTTTTCCTCACGCTATGCTATGGAGAACCATAGATTGGTCCACAACAGGACGGGTTTATTCGTTCAAACATACATTCCAAAGAAGTAAATATTTATAAAAATTATAATATAACACATACATATTATTTCTTATGCCACCAGAATACTACTACTATACATAATAGATGTGTAAATCAGGACTTAATCACAATTACAAGGAACAATACCCCTTTTGGTCACCCGACATTTCGATCGAATTCCACCCGTGAGATATGTCAAATTGTTATTATTTTTGTTATTTGTAGATAGCATGCAGAACAATATGTAAATAAACATATTCTCTTGGATAGACGTGTACCATCTTCATCTTTATCGTCACTTTCCATCAGGTGAGTTGGAAAACGAATGCCTATTCCATTTCATAATAAAAAAAATATATATATCAGCAACATCAAGCGATCCCTTACTTTATTATTGTTTGCATGTAACCAAACCAAATCATATGAATATAATGTTTCATAATATGTTGTCACCACATCAACAACTCGTATTTATTTTATTAGTTATTACTTAGACATTATTATGAATTGTCATACCGGTAACACCATGCCATGCCAAAATGGCGGGTAATGGTGGGTGATAAAAAGGCTAGGCGTACATTAAGTCTTTTCGTATTTTGTATGTATAAAATTTAAGAAAAATCTCTTTAGTTGTCTATATCTAGCTGGTTTTAATGTCAATTAATATGGGACATTACGAAAAAGAAAAATAACAAGTAAAAAAACTTCCGGTCATATTTCAATTGTTTTTGTCCGCCAAAATGAGTGAATCTTACCAAGAAATTGGATACATTCCGAAGTTTTATTACAAAAATGAAAAAATGCGACTCAAGCTGCGAAAAAAAGTTTGTGACGTTTATTGACCTAACGCAGTGTCAGTAAGAGTAGCACAAAGTTGGTTCAAGCGTTTTCAGTCCGAGAATTTTGATGTCAAAGATAAAGCTCGCTCTGGTTGCCCTCACGCCGACGGATAAGGTCGATGCCATTTTTGAAAAACTGGAGCAAGATCGGCAAATTAGTAGTTACGACATATACCGAGGAACTGAGGATTGACCACAAAACAGTTTTGACCCATTTGAAAAAGTCTGGCCACACAAAAAGCTCGATATTTGAGTGCCAAACCAGCTCACTAGAAGAAACCTAATGAATGGTGTACTTGTTATTCTCTATTGAAACGCAATTAAACCGAACCATTTTTTAAAAGATAGATCACTGGTGATGAAAAGTGGATCACCTACGACAACGACGTGCAAAAAAGATCATGGTCAAAGGGTAGTCAAGATCCACGGACTGTGGCGAAATTAACACGCAACAAGATGATGCTTGGTGTGTGGTGGGATTTTAAGGGCATCGTTCATTATGAGTTTTTACCGCCAGGTAAAACCCTCGATTCGAATCTCTACTGCCTACAACTAATGAGACTCAAGCAAGAAATTAAGAAAAAACTGCCTGAATTGATCAACAGAAAAGGAGTGGTCTTTGATCATAATAACGCCAGACCACACACATCTGTAACCACTTAGCGTTAATGCATCCACCATATAGTCTTGACCTTGCACCCTCAGATTTTTACCTGTTTTGATCTCTTCAGAATTCTTCAGGTAGTGTTAGTTTAACATCAAAAGACTGTCAAAACTACTTATCGCAGTTTTATGATAAAAAATCCCAAGATTTCTACAGCAACGGGGTTATGATACTACCTACAAGATGGCAACAAGTCATCGAACAAAATGGCACATATATATTATAATTAAATATAATAATAATAATAAAAAAATACTCTGTATTGTACACAAAAAAAGGAAACAATACACAAACAAATTATACATAAAATACACAATGGGCGGCATATCTTCCAGGCTACCTTTATAATCTAATTAAACTTTGAAAAAAAAAATGTCTTGAATTTGTCTATAAAATACGAAGAAACTTTTTCCCCGACCTTATAAATACATATGTATATAGCTAGGTGCTGATCGATGTACAAACAACATCCCGGTTATGATTATTTAGCGAATTACATAGTTTATAGCAATAGTGGTGAGGTTGTTGCTAATTCATGAATATTGCTTGTAACGAGTTTTGTTGAAAACAATTAATAATTTAGTAGTCCAGTAAATCAGAATGTGTAGGCACTTGTTATTTTATTTGCGCTATTGTGAGCGCGGCGAACTGTGTCACTCAGGGGCACTCGGGGATTTCCGGATTGGTTCGCCGGCGGAATTGCGAATTTTGTTCCTCTGTTAATTCTAAGCTTTTGCACAATTAAGTATACAAAATTAAAACAAATAGTAAATTTAGATTTTAAATAAATACACTAATAACAATAATACGTTTACCATTTTAGGGATTACTAAAATAAAATACTCGGTATACTTTGTAAATAAATACACTAATATTAGTGTATTTATTTAAAATCTAAATTTGCTTATAAGTCATGTTTTCCACAGTTGAGTACTTCAGTGGAGTATTTCAGTGATTAAGATCATTATTTGTCACTGAAATATTCCTAAAACAATGCATATTGTTACAGAATTAAATTGAGACGCACGGTGCCATCTATTGAGGATTAGAGCAAGTCATAAAAGGTTACGATTACCTAAATTGAGATGCATGCCATCTTTTGACAAAAAAGAAAACTAATAGTCTATTTATAGAATGTCCCACAACATATTAGAAAATTTCAGAGTGGTTTCGAGTTTTCGGGAAATAAGTGCGAAGTGCAAGTGGCAAAGAAGTGGAAATAGAAATAGTTAATTGTAATGGTGTTAAATGCGAATTATTAAAATAAATTGTGTCTATTTTGGTAATATTTTTTTGTAGCTTACTAATCCCGAACCTTAGCTCGTAACAATATCAATTCTACAACGAAACTTGCTCAATGCCTCTACTCTCCAACTCTTTTAAGCAACATGTTAACAAAAGTTTGGTTGTCATATTAGAGTCCCTCACAATGCGTAAACAAGAATTTAAAATGATCATTTACTACCAATTTCCGTTAGTAATTCGAGATACGCACAAGTTTCAAGGTTGGTAATTTTATCCGTATAAACGATGAAGGAAAATTCCGACGCGATCTTAATGTCTTCAATCAAGGCTAACATTCTGAAAGACCCTTGGAAACTGAACAATACTATTGTCGAATTCTGATACGAGGAATGATATTTAATGGTCGAACTCAGATGTTCTCAACAGTCGATATTTATGGGATTGTTCCAAGTTGGCAGTCGTTCAGGTTATATGATTAATATTATACGTCTGTTGAATGAGATTTCTCGAAGAAATAAAGGAAAGAATAGAAATATTTATTGCATATTAGATATATGTATAATTCGGGACTTAATCGAGATAATATTAAAAATGTACAATATCTCTTGGTTACTCGACGTTTCGATCAAATTGCACCGATTGTGGTCACGAGTGGAGTGATGAGAGCTCAGCGACGCCTCCGTGAAGTGCGAGTTTCGGCAACTAAACGCACTGGGTCTGCACAATTTTTATTTTTGTTTGTACTGTCAGTACTTCGACTCACTACACTTACGACGTCCTCTGAATGATGTTGAGGATGTACTCGCTGACAATAGCATTTGCTGATGACGGGATTCTAAGATGTTGGTAAGCGGTACTCATCTTCTCGGTTGAAATTTTTATGCTTTTTTATTTCAACTGCTTCAAGTACTATTCTGGAGAAATAGTGACTTTCGGTTGAAAATACCTGTGGTTGGTGTAATTCAATCCAGTGGTTTAGATCCGACTCCAGCAAATGCTTCGCGATCGCCGACTTGTTAATTTGGCGGTTTTTTACAGTTGTGATGTGTTCTTTGACCCCTTCTGCGATCGTAGGTTAGGTCTGTCCGATGTACGAACTACCACAGCTGCAATCTACTTTGTACACACCTGGCGTCTGTAGAAGAACAACATCCTTTGGTGTTCTTAAAAACAAATATTTATCACTTCGGTATCACAAAGACGAAAAGTGTCACAAAGGATTTACTAATATTTTCCCGGATCATGAAAATTCTGGGTTTTTTAACAGCTATTATGGTCAATAGGCCATAGGATAAATTGAGTAAACTCGATTACGAAAAAGTAATATTTGGTATTCGAATTATGAGTTTTAATCTGTAATTGCCCCCGACCAATATAAGCAACGTTAAAATCCCGATAAGTTCTGTTTGTGTTGCAAGAAATTTAAAATCTTACCAAATCTACTTAAAACTTAAACAGAGTTATGTCATTCTTGTTAAAATCTAAAACACACTTTACTTGTCAAATAATGCCGATTAAAGGGATTTCATAAATGATGAACAAATTCTTAATTTATTTTGCATCCGTGTGCGATAATTGACCTGAATGCCCTAATTAATAGGTAATTACTAAGCGATAGTTGTAGGCTCGTAGCTGGATAATTGTGTATTTGATAAATAACTCGCATCTCATATCATCATGTTAGTGTTACCAACTAAATAACTCAATCTCTAAGCGTGGCCAAAGGGAATAAGTTTTAACCATATATGGATACTGGATGTAAACTCATCACGTCGGGGTTTTCTCAAAGAAAGCGTTTTAGCACGAGGCGGATCAACTCACGTCAGCTCTCGATTCCTATGCTATACCACTTACATGAAACGCAAAATGTATTTTCTAATGTTGACAAACATTGTATGTTGTTCCAGGACGTAATAGACACTTTCAAATTTCAAATAACACATTTCGTCTAAATACTTACCTTCAGCACTTGTTTGTGCAATAAACCTCAAAAAAACGAAATAAAAAGGAGCTTATATGTCTCACTATCTCCTCATAATCTGTTCATGTTAAGGAAATCACGTCGATCCGTAAATTTGTTTTTGCATGAAATGATGACACACCCCGACATACACTTTCGCATTTATAATATTAACACGCAAGTCCTATTTATTACGTAAATTATTCAGTAACCCTTTTTCACAGTAAGGTTCCTTTAAAAGATTTAATAATCTCACTGACAAAAATATCTGTAGTCGATAAGAAAAATTTAATTTTTGGTATATTACTAAAACAGCGTTGAGCAATTTACCTACCTAAAATGTATACCTACCTATAAATTACTATCAAGATAATAGGTACTCTGATGCCAAACAGGCAATAGCGTATGTCATTCAGAACTCCTGATCAACGAAGAAGGTGTGGGCGTTATTTCACGTCACTAGACACAGGAACTACGTACGTAGCATGTCACCGCGTAACGAGTGTCAAGCCAAGTAACACACTAGTGATTCTTGTGTACAGGTTATTTTCACTACAATGCACACGACATAGTAAATAATACAAGCTGAGACCTAGTTTTGTTAACGTGTCATACAAACGGAGTTTCAAGTTAACGTAGGTACATTACGTTAAGGCAAAATATATAGATATTTTAAATCATTTTAAATATTTACGATTCATTAAACAGTCAGTCCTAAGCCTGAATAAATTAGGAAGGGGAGTCCATTTCAGTTAGACGTTTACTGATGTAACTATAACCACAAAACCGTAGCTTCGACTTGAGACGTTACGAGATACGATATGACTACGTTCCGTGCGTGGCGTAACCGTACAAAGTAAGTAGCTGCACACTGAGAAGAGACTAGTTACAAAAATCACGCGTACTCGTAACTAGCGACGCCTTTAAAATAACTAGACACGTTACGTTTCGTGAAATTCGCGTAACGACCCACATCTACAACGAAGTAACCAGCCTAAAACTAACTAACACTAACTATTAAAGTATCCTTTAAGCGTGTGACGCCGAACGTAGGCAAACTATGAGATTTGCTACAAAATTTATATTATTTCATTATTTTTTTATTCACCTTTTTTTATTCAGAAATCATTTTAGAGAAATTCACTCATGCTAAAATAATTTAAATTAACTTTTAACTCCTAACTTTACTAATTTTTTTTAATGTACTTTACAGCAAATGATTACCTATTTAAAGTAATTTTTAACATTAAAAACGGAACCTATAATCGTAAATATTTACCTTACAATAGTTCCTAAAAATCTTCGTCAATAAAAACTAAATAATTCTGTATATGTACTGCTGGTTGTTAGAATTTTACTTAGTCGTTGCATGTATTTCATAAAAATAATATTCATGTTTTTTTTGAAAATATACTTAACAAATCATTCCTGTTCTAATGATAATTCTAAAAATAAAATATCAAACGTATTCGTTTATTCTTTGTAGTTCAGTTTATTTATACAAGTTTGAGAGCAGAGAGATACGAAGATTATTTCCATATATGTACATAATCTTTTAGTAAGTTGTTAAACGTTGTATACGCGATTTGATTGACCTACATTTTGATTCCGTCACAAAATTAAGAAAATTAATTTTAATTTTTTATTATTCTTTATATAAAATTAGTTGCAAGTTTATTTTCTAAGATAATAGCACGTGGTGTTTCCCTCTAAGTAATTATTACATTGTCTGATGTTCTCTTTGTACAAGCTCATGTTGCATGAATGAATGTAAATAATTGTTGGTGAACCAAATAAATAAAATAAAAATACGACTAACGGTTGTTAAGTCTTCACGATTTATAATATAATGTTTGATGTCGTAAGTCGTGAATAATAACCAACCGCTAAGTTCTATACTTACGTGTAATTTTCTTGATTTTATTCCATGAATATACGCAGGTAAAATTCTTGATTAACTTAAGTTACGTACATTACACTAAAAGCCTTTTATAGGGAGGGTAAGCCATTAACATAATAATCACTCTCGTTTGGCACCATGCATAGTTGATGATATAAAATTGAAAAGGCGACAAATAGAACATGTGTGTGGCAGATATATGTGTATATGTGGACATACGTATTTTCTTTGTCCACATATATTATGTGACCTTTTGTCGGCTTTTTTTGGGAAGATTACTAGTAACGTGGGTCAACTTTACTAAATTTCCAACCCGTGGTGTACACGAGGTGTGAACAGCAACCACTCGAAGTTTTAGCCATTACACTAAATCACTAAAAATTAAAGACTCCTGTCTGAATATATCACCCATATTCATACATATTCATGCTGTATATTAATTTCTGAGACTGTTCTTAATTGCAAAGTGTACTCGATATTATTGTTTTAATCAAATGTTAAGGTCTTATCGAATCTGAACTGAGATGTTATTATTGAAAACTGTGGTCACCTAGTTAAGACCTTAGCTACAGAGAAGTTAACAGTTGTCCAGGAGCTACATGGCAGATGCTATGCTACAAATTTTTTAAACAGACTTCGTGCTCGGTAACCTTTTCGTGACCTGTATGGGTTAGCTAAAGGTTTTAAGACATTGCGGACACAGTCAATTACTACATTGAAGGCGGCACAAACAACATTTGTCGCGCATGTCATCAATACAGTGAGTACCTCGGGCATTTTGTTTCCGGTTGTTCTGGTCTTGCTAACAGCAAATACTTGTACTGGTATAATCAACTAGTTAGAATAATCCATCAACAAGGCAGTATAAAATTCAAAGAAAATATAAATTACGTTTCTAAACTAGTTCTTGAAAATGTTCCTACCACATTGTTCAGTACAATGCGTTCGATCGATATAATGTATCGTCAATAGCTGCCAAACAAAAAAAAAGAATATTGGTTGACCAAAAGAGGAGAAAAAAGGCACTGAACCTTCCCTATCTATATATATAAAAATAAAAATCTTACAGTTTCCTATTTCTATTTCTTTATTAAAAACAATTAATCTTCTAGTAAATATGTACTTAATAGAGAAAACAAAGAAATCGTTTGGCACACAGGAGAAAATTGTTCTTCGGTAAGACCCGTCATGGAGGATTGGCTAGAGAGGCGACATGGCAGCCTCTCCTACCGGCTGACGCAGATACTCACTGGACACGGCTGTTTCGGCAAGTACCTGTGTCGTATAGGCCGGGAGCCAACGTCTGCGTGCCACCACTGCGGAGGCAGTCGCGAGGACACTGCACTCCACAATCTTGTGGAGTGCTCAGCGTGGATGCAACAGCGCCACGACCTCGCGACGGCTATCGGTGTGGGAAGCCTCTCGCTGGACACCATGGTTCTGTCCATGGTCCAAAGCGAGAGTGCGTGGAATTCTGCAGCCTCATTTTGCGAGAAAGTGATGATGGCTAAAGAGGCGGCGGAAAGGGTACGGGAGAGAACGAGTACTCTCCCGTCCCGCAGTAGACGCACCAGGCGCCGGAGAGCGCAGAACGACCTCCGGCCTCCATGAGCGCTGGCCTGGGGGTGACGGATGGGGCTGTCCGTTACCCTGGCAGAAGCAGGCCTGAGACGGTGGCGCGACGTGTTCCGAGCGCGCGTCTCCATATCGGAGGGGGGCAAGGCCCCCCGTACACCACGGTGTGGCCGCCTGTTGATCAAGAGGCGGCCAAGGTCTGCAGGGGTTCCCGGAGGCTTCCTTCTTAGGGTATCCCGGGTCCCTTGCAATAGACCCACTTGTGACGGAACACCGTGTGGTTTTAGTCGGTTCGATTCCGACATACCACCTCACCGTTAGCTCCGGTGAGGTGATGACCCGTGGGGGTTTCCACACGAAAAAAAAAAAAAAAAAAAAAAGGAGAAAATTGTTCTTAACTGTTTTTCATTATTTTATAAATTATATTTATATTTTTATCTTGGACTGTTTATATGTAGATTAATTAATTATGGCTAAAGTACTACTGCAATTAAAGGTAACACATTTCATTCACGCATTATGTCAAACTTCTCAATCCGTATAGTATAATATAATATGCATATAATATATTATGATGTATAAGAGTTTCAATTTAAATAGAAGAATAAAAGTAAGTAAGTAAAGAATAGAAGTAAAACACTTAAACGGGTCAGTTATCCTTCTTAATCCTGGGGGTGACTGATGTCCGTTACCCTGGCAAAAGCAGGCCTGAGACGGCAGCGCGACGTGTTCCGCTAGCGATTTTTTAAACCAGACGGGGGCAAAATCCCCCGTACACCACGGTGTGGCCGCCTGTTGTTCAAGAGGCGGCCAAGGTTTGCAGGGGTTCCCGGAGGCTTCTTTCTTAGGGTATACCCGGGTCCATTGCAATATACCCTCTTGTGATGGAACACCGTGTGGTTTTAATCGGTTCGATTCCGACATACCACTTCACCGTTAGCTCCAGTGAGGCGATGACCCGTGGAGGTAGCCACACGAAAAAAAAAAGTTATCCTTATTAATAGAACAACACTCCATGTCCTTTACATAAAACATTACTATACTTACATATATTTAATTGAACCATCTGAGAAAACGTCTACGACATTTAAGTATTAACTTAATTAACTTACAGATAATTTAATTACACAGAATATAAATTTCGTCTGTGTTAATGAAATTATTCTTTCACCAAGTAGAAAATGTATTCATTGACTCTGATTTATCTAAATAAAATGTAGTCTCAGATATTCATTGAAACAAATAATATGGCATAAATATTTTTATGTTTCCAAAGGTCGGGAAAATTATTTGATATAGGTATTCTAAGCATTTTACTCTGGTTTTCTAATTAAAAATGTTGGAAATGAAAACTTTGAATTTCATTTGCCACCTAAAGGTGTTATTAAACTACAGAAGACAGTATGTGGGAGAGCCATGCTTTGGCACGTATGGGCCGGCTCGACTGGATTAATTCAAAAAACCGGCAGTGAAGTAATGCTTGCATTGCTTTTCGCCGAGTGGGTGAGTTTAACGGAGGCCTAAACCCTTCCCCCCCCTCCCACTGAAGAGTAGGAGTAGGGGATGCCCTACTCCCCTACTCCCACCTTAAAGGCCGGCAACGCACTTGTGACTCTTCAGTTGCAGGTGCCCATGGGCGGCGTTAGTCATTTACCATCAGCTCGTTTGCCCCCTATATAATAAAAAAAAAACTGAGATTCCTCATTGAAATTTGCAAACGTCTTGTAATTGAAGAGGAAAAGCATCTCTCCTTTAGTTTGTCAATCAAAAAGATGGCAACATAATATAAGTACACATCAACGAATTGTAAAAGGGAAGGTAAATCGACTATATCATCAAATAATTTGCTACTAAATATGGCAGGTATTTGTTTTCAAACCCAAAATATTCAATCTGCCGCTGACATGGGTGAAGTTATACTTCGATATACGACCTTTGTATAACGCGTCTCTGCACGAGTCAACTGCATAAACGGTTCGGCACCAAATGGCCTATATATTAGACTTATCGCAATTCACCTAAGTTTAGTCTTTTTTCAAGAGTTTTTCTAATCAATTACTATTTTACTATTTTTCTGTCGTATAACGTTTTTTACATTTTGTTGGGTTCCTCTCTGTCAAGGGTTTCCGGAGTTCGTGAAGCAAAATAAATATTTATTTTTATTTCTGCTTTAAAATAAATAAACGAAGTTTTGCTTGTGTATTTAACATATTTGACAAAAGACTGCGGTACAATGTTGGTGGAATTTTACATCTTCGTTACAGTTTCTTAACGAGAACCATAAATTCTTTCTCTATTCTCTAATGTCACATTGCTTTATTTCTTTTCACCCTGCAAGCGTTGCTAAGTTCGCGTCTTACACACTTTAGGGGTAGCTATGCGAGGAAGAAATAAATAAAATAAAGAACAAAAGAGGAAAATCAAGTCAACCACCACCGCCAACTAGCCAATTAATTAGTTTATTTCGTTTCTTTCAAGGCAAAAAGCGACCATTGACTAAATGAGATTGTGTTAAATAAAAGTTTTTTAACCACAGAATCGACGAAGAAATGAACTAAAAAGGGAAAAATAACTCGAATTCTAAAGTAATGCATACTTGCATTTTGACACGATTTGAGTCAGTTCTAAATAAACAAACAAGCAAATGAATTACGTAAATACTGTTTTTTATTGTGAAAAAGATTTTAACATATTACCACATCTTTTCTTCAAGTGTGTAAACACTACCGTTCTCAACATGCAATTAAACGATATGGAACAATGTTCTATTTTTTTAATTTGGATGCAATATCACTGTTCGCAACAGCCCGAAACAAAACAGTGAGGGTCGCTGCGTTGTGGAAATAATTCCATTGATCTGTGCCTTCACAATATCAACAACAGACGAATGCGCACTGACGTTCGTTCACATAGAAAGATCATTTTATTTCAAAAACGTATACCTATGACCCGAAAATGAATTTCTCATCAGTTGCAGGCTTTTATATGTAATGATTTGCTACCAACAATTTGATACAAACACATACTCGGCTACTTTAATCACATAGCTCGAAGACAGCCAGATAATTTCGACAAACTGGTAGTTGTGGACAAAGTGGATGGGAGAAGACCCAGAGGTAAATTACTATTCCTGTTATTGCTGCTCTAAGACAAGCTGAAGGTGGTAAGGCAGTAGCTAGTGAGTTCCTTTTTAAGGCTTTCCAAGACGGGTACAACTTTCAGTAATAAACAAAACGACAAGAAAGAAGAAGAATATGTAAAGCTAATGTAAGATATCAACTTCAACTTCAACTTTTGGATTGTGGCTTTGTGGAGTTACCACAATTTTGCCAATATCTTGCACTATAAATTGAACATGTGTGTCAAAAATTTCAATTGGTTCGTTTAACGTAACTAATAGAATAGCTCGGGAAAAATTCTTTTCGTATTTTGAATGTATAAAATGGAAGAAAAATCTCTTTGGTTGTACTGTTTATATCTGGCTGGCTTTTAATATCAATAAATACAAGACATTAAGAAAATTAAAAGTAAAAATTACTTTCCCGCCATTTTTAATTGTTTTTCTGTCCGCTAAAATGAGTGAATCTAACGAAGAAATTCGATACATTCTGAAGTTTTATTACAAAAATAAGGAAAAATGCGACACAAGCCGCTAAAAAAAATATGACATTTATGGAACTAATACAGCGTCCGTGAGAGTTTTGTCCGGGAATTTTGGTATCAAAGATGCAGCTCTCTCTGGTCGCCATGGAGGAGCAAAATCAGCATATTAGTAGTTACAACACAGAAACTGAGGATTGACCAAAAACAGTTTTGACCCATTTGAAAAAGTCTGGCCATAGATACAAAAAAGGTCGGTATTTGGGTACTACACGAGCTCACTGAAACCATGAACTCATTTGCGATTCTCTATTAAAACGTAATGAAACCGAACCATTTTTGAAAAGATTGATCACTGGTGATGAAAAAAATCATGGTCAAAGGGTAGTCAAGCTCCACAGACGGCAGTATTAACACGCAATAAGGTGATGCTGTGTGTATGGTGAGATTGGAAGGGCATCATTTATTATGAGCTTTTACCTCCGGGCAAAACTCTCGATTCGGATCTCTACTACCAACAACTAATGAGACACAAGCAAGAAATTAAGAAAAAATGGCCGAAATTGATCAACGGAAAAGGAGTGGTCTTTCATCATGATAACGCCAGACCCCACAATGCATCCTCCATATAGACCTGACCTTTTCACCTGTTTCGGTCTATTCAGAATTCTTTGGGTAGCGTTAGGTTAACATCAAGAGCCACTCCTGTGGAACATGGGGTACGACTGGGCCCTTCGGGGCGACTTCCCCCCCGGGCTGGGCGTAATCTGTTACGCCGACGACACTCTTGTCACAGCCCGGGGGGTGAACTTTCAAGAGGCGGCGCGTTTGGCCACCAGAGGACTCTCCATGGTGGTCGGGCGCATCGAGGCGCTGGGCTTGCGGGTGGCCCTGGATAAGACGGAGGCCCTTTTATTCCATGGGCCCCGTCGTGGTCCACCCCCTGGCGCCTCTATCGTGGTCAACTCGGTCCTCGTACCGGTTCAGGCCCACATAAGGTATCTGGGCCTGATCCTCGACGGTAGGTGGCTCTTCGACGAGCACTTCCGACAGCTTGCTCCGAAGCTGGTCGGCGCTGCGTCCGCCCTTGGGCGACTCTTGCCCAATTTGGGCGGACCCAGTGTCGCTACAAGACGGCTGTACACGGGGGTTGTCCGGTCAATGGCACTGTACGGTGCACCGGTGTGGGCGGGAGCCCTGACCGCCCAGAATAGGGCGCGCCTCTGGCGCCCTCAGAGGGTTATGGCGGTTAGAGCCATACGCGGATACCGCACCGTGTCGACGGAGGCGGCGTGCGCGTTGGCCGGGACACCCCCGTGGGATTTGGAGGCGGAAGTGCTCGCCGAAGTATATCGGCGAACGGCTGAGTTCCGGGCGGGAAGCGGCAGTCGGCCCCCGCCCGAAGAGGTACGCGAATGGCGTGAGGCCGCTCGCCGAGCCACCATGGCTCGTTGGTCGTCCCGGCTGGAGGCTCCATGTGCTGGCTTTGCCACCGTGGAGGCGCTCCAGCCGGTCATCGCCGAGTGGGCAGGGCGGCAGCACGGGACCCTTTCCTTCCGGCTGACGCAGGCTCTTTCCGGGCACGGCTGCTTCGGGAAGTACCTGCACTCGGTCGCTAGGAGGGAACTGAGTCCCGCCTGTCACCACTGCGACTGTAGTGAGGACTCGGCCCAGCACACGCTGGCGGTTTGCTCCGCCTGGGCGACGCAGCGTCGGGCCCTCACTGCAGTCATCGGAGGGGATCTCTCGCTACCGGCCGTCATACGCTCCATGGCCGGTAGCGACAGGAATTTTATCGCGGTCGCGACCTTCTGTGAGGACGTCATCTCACAGAGGGAGGCGGCGGAAAGGGTCCGGGAGGACGATCTCCACTCGGACCTAATTCGCCGTCGGCGAACCGGGCGGCGGAGGCGCGCATACCAGCGCCTCATGCCGCCCTGAGTGTGGCCGCGGGTGGACGGGACGGGTTTTCCCCTCCACCCGCTATAGTGGCCCCCCGCGAGGAGGCGGCGTCCGCGTGTGCCTAGACGTCGCCTAATTGAGAGGATTTAAGTTTTTACCCAGAGGTGGTGCCCGCGCTTTTGCGGGCAGGCGCTAGGGGGGGTCCGGATGTCTTAATAAAAGCTGTTCCCGGATCCCTCCTACTTAAGGCGCAGTACGGCACACCGTGTGGTTTTAGTCGGTTCGATTCCGACACACCGCCCCACTGAAAACCCCGGTGGGGTGACGGCCCGAGGGGGTTTCCACACGCACAAAAAAAAAAAAAAAAAAGAAAAGGTTAACATCAAGCGAGTACTGTCAAAACTATTTGTCGCAGTTTTTTGATCAAAAACCCCAAAATTTCTACAGCAACGGGATTATGCTACTATCTACAAGATGGCAACAAGTTATTGAACAAAATGGCACATATATACTTACTTTAATTAAATGTGATTAAACTTAAAAAAAATGTATTAAATTTGTATATAAAATACGAAGAAACGTTTTCCCCAACCTTGTACATAAACTTTACTTAGTAAACCACTTTGAACTTTTATTAATAGAAATTAAGGTGAAATTTAACCTACATGCTTCCGTGATCAAAACAGTTTTTACACATAAACCAAACCAATTTAAAAAAAAACAATTTGATTTGACCTTTAACTGATTAAGAACTTTTTTTAGTTGGTTACTATTATCTAGACTATCCTAGACGGTTGGCAACCAGCATAGTCACTGATAAGCATTTTGTTACATTTTTATTTTTATTATTTATAGTCAGCATATCTTGAAATTATAGAAAGCATAAAGCAGATACAAAATAATAAAATTGAAAATACACTCTCTACTCTATAAAATGTGTCATCAGCAGTGAATAATTTAAACAACACTATTTACATAAAACAGTTAATATTGAAGGCTTCAAGGGCGCTTTTATTAATATATGGTAACAATTTCTGAAAACACCCATCGATATAGATTATTCACTTAAAAAAGAGTTCTGCTGAGATCTACTTAACTGAATAGGTACCTACTCAAACATTTCCAGCGCAAGAAATAAATTAGAACAGAATGTACTGATGAATAACGTAGAACTATCTAGAGTTGTAGAACACAGGCGCTGCACTGATTAATGTGCACTCTGAGCACCGGTAACGAGTCTGTGGGGAGAATCTACCTTTTTTCTGACGGTACTCTAATGGAATGGTTAGTGCTACGTGCTTTTAATGAACTTAAGATTTTTTATCATTAGTATGCATTTGCTGGAAGCGCGGTTTATTGTCGCACCTTTTTATTTACTGGGAAAAAATATCTTCAAACTTCCAGCTGTTTTAAAATCAGCGGTTTGCATTATTACACTCTAAGAACTACAAGTAATAGACCCTACAACGTCTCAACTCACATTTACATTTTATAGAAACGCAATATTCACAAAAGTACCTAACCTAAAGTCCAATCAGTTAGTTCTAATTAAATCTTTGGGAAATTAAATGGTCGAAGAAGTAAAGGTCGTCTTAATTTATAAATAATACACAAGGGCAACGATTTTTTTAAATTCAAGCTTTATTTGCTTTTAAATTAATTATTCGATGGCAGTATACGAAAACATGAAGTCAGTGTTAGTGGTGACATGTTACATACAAGCTTTAGACTATATTCAGATGATGGTCGTTGGCCGCGCGTCGAACGCGCTTTGGGTTTTTGTGTAGTAGCCCAGTCAAGGAACTAAAATACCGAAATTTTGGATTATCATGCATTTTTATTATTGGATAAATAGTAAAAAAATGCACTGATCAAGAATTTCGATACCCGCAGTCTGGAAAATTTTATGAATTTTCTAAGCTGCTATGACTAGTTTTAAAAGTTTAGAAAGAAAAATTGCGCATTTTGCAATTATGGCTAAGAAATTAAATGATCGTTAATAATTTCAAAAGTTGAAAACCGATCTAGCTGAAATTTATAGGACTTTTTTGTATTATTACAAGCTACAATTTCAGAAAGTTTCAGACTTTTACGTAGGTTCCTTTCAAAGTTATTAAATGTTGAAAAGAAAACGCTTTTATCTAACTTTGACCTTCATTTGCTGTTAAACAAAAGCATTTAGTGACTTTGAACAGGTCTTATTTTGTAGGTAATTTAATGTAGAACAAAAACGTTTGGGCACAAATGACGAGAAACGTACTGAAAACGAGATATCACACGAAATGTAAAAAATGACTTTTTTTTTTCATTAAATAGTAAAAAAAAAAATGACGCCCCACTTGTCCAGATTACGGGTATCGAAATTCTTAATCAGTGCATTTTTTACTATTTATTCAAAAATAAACATGCGTGGTAATCGAAATGTCCATTTTTGATCATAAAACAGCTGGGTTGACTGGGCTATAGTGTTTCTCGTGCGTTGAAAACGCGTTGTTGCAGTTCAGTTCAAGTTCTGTATTCATTGAAAATGCACGTAAAAACAAAATTGATAGTGGTTTTTAATTCTCTATCATTTCGAGTTCATTTTTTGTATTTTTATTTTATACAAAAAAAATATGTGAAATGTATGAAATGAAGTGGTCCCGAACTCACGCTATGTGAAAAAAGGCATACGGACTTTAATTTAAATGGCCGAATCTTTTTATTAAAACCACGCGTTGTCGCTTTGAGAACGCGCACCACAAAACACATATACTCTCTAGTGACGCGCACTCGTGTACGGCAAACCAAAAAAAATCCAAGCGCCGCGTCGAGCGAGCGTGTTAAAACGCGCGTTACCATGTGAACGATTTAAACAAAATACGTATTCTTGTTGACGCGCGTCAACGCGCGTTCAATGCCCGTCATCTGAGCATGGCCTTATGTAATGCTACACTCGCACGTATTCGCTGACACGTTCCAATAACCAGCATAGCACGTTAACTATATAATATATTTATACAACGAAACAATATTAAACATGTTATTATTATAACAATTTGCTAAATAAGTCTATGTCCATCCAAATAGCCAACGATTACCAGTGCCTGAAAAATCTAGCAGTGCATTGCCAAGCCTGCCAATGACGTCACCAACAGAAAAAAATACCCAACTACACTTGCAGCGATGGATAAGCGAGGTTTCCTGTAAGGTTGAGGAACTACTCAAGTAATTGATTAATTTGAGCCGATAGTTTTTTAAAAGGTCAAAATTATCTATAAACAAGCTTGTTCCTGAGACTTCGCTCGCGTCAAAGTTATTTTTCCATACCCAGGGAACACTACTTTTTTCGGGATGAAAGATCCTACGTTCTTTTCTGTATCCCTGGTAACATGTATAATAATAATCGGTTTCAACTCATTTTCGAATTTATAGTATTGGTTACGACAATTGTCTGATATATTTCGGATATCTTAGTTAGTCACGGTTCAGCTGAAAACATACAACAAGCACTTTAGATTGATTTAAAACAAATATTCTTGATGAGTCTTGTATATCTTGCTAAAGCTGACAAATAAGCTGAAAGCTAATAAACAATGCACCAACCCTTTTTCTGACAAAAGAAATCGAGCAACTGTTTGGCAGTTTGATTGACAGCCTCATCTGGGAATTTTACGAAAGTAAATGCTCATCACTGTTTCGTGTAAATCGCTTTCGTTTTTCAAAATTGTTTTTTTTTTTTAATTTAAAACCAAGTCTAAGTCTACTTCACTTGGAGCCAGTCAGGTATGGTCATGTACGGTTTATTTTTACTTGGTAATCGACTAGCAGATAGTTTATTATATGTTACTTTGCTCTGGATTATTGTGTCCGTTTATTGTATCAATGTCCTGTGGGTGTACACGGGGGTAACTTTTTAATGATAAGACGACCTCGAGTACATAATCTTTTGCTGTCTCTATGTTCTCGGTGCAAATACTCCTAACTCCTAGAAAGTTTTTACTTAAAAAGAGAAAATCTTCAAGAAGTTTATTTAATAAAAATGGCTTCCCTAGTAACGGCTTTATAAACTTAAAAAACCTCGTAATTTCAAAGAATTTTAGCAGTATTTCAAATATTTAATGGTGTATAGTGAACATTGAAATTTTCTGTTTTATAAAAAGTAAATGTTCTCCAGGATATACTACAAAATCTTTTCATTTTGTTATCTATGTTACTGACACGGTTACAAACAGTTCGTGTAAGCACGTCACCCGTCACGCTGCACGTTTAAGTCTTTGAAGTTGTGCCAACATCATGCTCGGCTCGACATTGACGTATGAATGACAAGATTTATTTAAAAGTTCCGCTAACGGGTTGTAACTACAACAGTTACAGCTTAAACCTAAATTAATAATTCTCAGGAAACTTAGTTATTATGAAGCATTTAGTAAGATGAACTAAATTGTAAAAAGCCGGGGGTAATTGAAGTAAGTTCTTTAAGAATTTGCTACGTCGATTTTTTTTTTTTCATACAGTGGGAGAGCCATGCTTTGGCACGTATGGGCCGGCTTGACCGAAGTGATACCACGGCCTCACAGAAAACCGGCTGTGAAGCAACGCTTACATTGCTTGAATTGCAAGTGCCCATGGGCGGAGGTAGTCACTTACCATCTGGTGACCCGTCTGCTCGTTTGCCCACTATAACAAAAAAAAAGAAAAAGAATGCATTAGAGATTAAATTCACTGTGGACATTGTAGTTAAAATATCAGTATGTTCGTGTATTCATGAGAACCTCTTTAAACGAAATGTAGCGCATCAGCGGTGCGGTCAGTATAATTAAAAATTAAATACATTTCAGTTTCACGCGCAGAGATGAGTTCGACTCATGAACTTGTGCTCTTAAATTTGTTCCCTTCTTACAGTGAAACCTAAAAAAAAAAAAAAAAATTTAAAAATTTTAAGCAATAATTTCGTTGACATAAAGCCACAACTCCAACTCAACAACAGATGACAATCGGCGATCGGCTTGTAATGACAGAAAAAAATCGCCAAAGCTCGAAAGCTCTCGTTGAAAATGTAGTCAAAGGGAAAAATCAACCAATGTTTAAAAATTTTTGGTAAAAAAGAAAGGTTTTATTTCGGGCTATTACTTTTACTAAAGCATAAATTGATTAATGAGTCAAGTTATTGAATTTAAAAGGTCCTCTCTTCAACCGATACTTTTTTAATAATTAATTGTTTTCATTGAGTGAGTGATTTAAATACTTTTAATAATCTTATCGCCATAACTGACTTAGTATGGGTAATTTAAAAATATTTATTCATTATTTTCTGTATTTCGTTATTTCATTTCTTGCACATACGACAGCACATACTCTTATAGTACAACACTTCAAATTTAAAGACTCATTTAAAATATTTGGCTAATAATTATGTGAATTTTATTATGGTTAAATATATTTAAATATTACCTTATTGAAGACAAATATTTATAGAGAAAGAAATGGTTCATTTAGAGATATCAATGTTGTGGGTTCGCTTGTTATTTTGTTCCGCAACTTTTTTCACATTCTTTTACTTTTCGATAATTTCTTTAAGAATAATGTAATTCTTAATTTTTTAAATGAACTGTTTATAAGTCTCTAGACTTTGAATTCCAGTACAACATATTTTTGTAGTCTAATCAGTGACTCAGAGCCTTAAGCTTACATCCTTATTAAAGAACGTATCATCATCATTATTATCATCTTAACTACTGGACGTCAAATTCTGTAGGTAGGTCTCACCCAAAAACTACACACAGCGAACGCTCAGGCACAGGTTTCATACCTGCTCAGCATGGACGCAGCAGCGATACAAGCGAAGCAGGCCCGAGACGGCGGCGTAAGGCCTACCGTACTCCACCGTTACTTCTAGTGAGGTGATAACCCGTGGGGGTTTCCACATGATAAAAAAAGGTCTGAGCCTGCCACTTTGACGTGATCTTCGATCAAGATGGACGGCCACATCCGCTCCGCTAACCCAGAAACAAGAACAAAAAATATAGAAAATAAGAATTCACTAACGACAAGATGGTGTTCCTAGAAATCTTCAAGTATCATGTTTTTTTTCTCTTCCGAGAAATGATGAATTATAGCAAAAAATGCTGCGGGACTTTTGTAGAAAACACATTTTAACATTTTTCTTAAACGCTGACTCAGACCAAATTACATTTTCATCTAACCCTGAAATGTAATAAGATATTTTTTACTATCAACCCCCTTAAAGCTATTTTTCGGACGCCGTCAACCGATTTGTCTTTGTCGAGTATGACAGGGGATGTCCAGGATGTCATTACTTAAGTCCACAATCATAGGTCGTTTGTCCAAGGATCGTAAATAGGCCTCAATGATATATGACACAATCGTGACTGATATTACGGATCTAAATCTAAGCTGAAATATAAAAAGAATACATTTTGTTTACTATGCGTAACCTCCTAGACTCAAGATTTTTTATTTTAGTAACTAAATATGAGTGAGATTCAATTTAAAGTAAATTGAAATATATCAGTTTCGTTCATTTACCTATTTAAATAATAATAATAAATCGAGACATGTCACACACGGCCGTCTGATCCCAAACTAGTCAAAGCCTGTACCGTGGTAACTGCTGACAAACATTTTCGTATATTTATTTATTTTAGGGATAACAACAGCTGCCAACTCTTAACTAGGTACTTAACAAAGATTACATGAGTAGCCAATAATAGTTATCCTCGGTAGATGCATAGAGTGGATGAATATGCTATAAATAGTACTTAATATTAAAGCTGATTGGCGGATTAAGTCCACAGTAAAATAACAACTATGCCTTGAGGGCTATTACTCAGTAGTGAATTATATACAGGATAAACGTGCTTGGGATTGAATTGTTTTGGATTCACAGGCTACTTCATATACTTAATAGAAGTGTAATTTGAGCTAATTTGTTTCTTATTTTCCATCACAAGTCTTTTTGTCTTATTTTTTTTAGGGTTCCGTTCCTCAAAAGGAAAAAACGAACCCTTATAGGATCACTTTGTCGTCCGTCTGTCTGTCTGTCAAGACCCTTTTCTCAAAAACTCGTGGACGTATCAAGTTGAAATTAATACCAAATACATAAGTCTGTAGTCCCTTCAAGCAGCACAAAAATCAAGCTTCTTAGTCAACGCAATCCAAAGATATGGCCACTTAAGTGATAGATTTCAACAAATTTTAACATTTCGCATGTAAATCAAAACCTATAGGTAGGCCTGCCATCACTTAAATTACCGACGCCGGACAAAAACTTAAAAAATCCTGATACATGGGTGAAATCGAGATTCTTTCCCGGACACCTTATAAAAAAACACCGATTGCATTTAAAATTTTAGCTTGTTAACGATTCATCTAACAATAATTATCACAGTTTGACCCTTGGCACAGTGCCCGGGTTTTACCCGGACGCTTTTTGAAAACCCCGCGTCCGGGCGGACGCCCTCTCAACTAGGACAAATCCGGGGAAACCCGGACGGATGGCAGCCCTACCTATAGGGTACTTCCCATTAACCTAGAATCATGAAATTAAATTTTTTAATCTTAATAACATAATAGCAACAACAAATAGTGCTGTAATACAATTGACTAAATATTGTAATAACTATATGGTGAATAAAAAGAGTGGCCGTGAGTTTGTTTGCCCGATTTCTTCTCACAAGGATCAACCATTTGGAAACGGGCGGTTATAGATTTACACAGGAGAATTCGGTATTATCCGTTATCCATTTGTTTTTATAATTTTACTAGCAACCCACCCCGGCTTCGCACGGGTACAAATTATACACCAAAACCTTCCTCATAAATCACTCTGTCTATTAGTGAAAACCGCATGAAAATCGCGAACAGACAGACAGATAGACGCGGCGGGCGACTTTGTTTTATAATATGTAGTGATATTTGACAAGGCAACCCATTGTTGCGGTGACTGTGTTCTTTTTTTAAAGTTACGATTTTAAAATAATTGTTGAGGAATTTCATGAAATATATTGAATGAAAGATACTGAATTTGAAATTGACGACCACTCAAACTCTAAATCAATAACATTTCACAATCAGCTGTCCGTGCGTTTTTAACTTAAAAAAAGTATATAACTGTCTTCAATGCGCCTAAATCAGGATAAAAAATGAACTCATCAGACCATTACCACATATAAATGGGACCATTTCGGAATAAACCTCTTTCGAACAAAAAATAATTTTGCAAATCCATCAAGAAAAAGCTAATGTTGGTGGTTGATATTTTATATAAAAATCCTTTACTATGCTTCACACCAGGCTTCTTCAATTAAAATAAAAGCTGGTGTTAACACTACATACATATTTCATGAAATATGTCAAAAAGCGATGGTGCGAAAACAAACGAATCATTAAATTCAAAACATAAATACACAAGCCTAAATTAAAAATTAATTTGAATGTCCTAACCAAACGCCCCAGACATTTGAGATCGAAGTGGCCAGTTCGACAAAACGCCAATGCCAAACGTAAAGACCTAATATTTCGGAGACGGTAGATTCCAATACCTAACAGTTTTTAACATTCATTCGTTACCACTTCGAACTTCGATTTTTGAATATCGATTTTTTATTTTAAAAATATCTATTTTACTGGCTAAGATAAAAATTCATATAAATATTATTAGGTTTCGAAGTAGAATTAACTTAAAAAAAATACAAAATCACAACAAAGAACACTGATAATTTTTTTCATTAACAAAATAACCCAAACTTGTTAATCACATTTTAATACAAAATAGACACGAGCAAGGGCTGCTCCGACCGCTCACGATCAAATAACTTCTAATATTGAATTTCACTTCCTTTTATATAAAATTTGAAGGTAGATCGACGACTCTGAGGGTGGTTTCCTTATAATATATTTTTTAACTAAACTTATACCCAAAGTTTTATCTAATATGCTATTCTATGGAGCCATTCAAATTATCCCTTTTTTAACCGACTTCAAAAAAGGAGGAGGTTCTCAATTTGACTGTATGTTTTTTTTTATGTTTGTTACCTCAGAACTTTCGACTTTTTTTTATTTGAAAGCTGGCGCTTCCCGTGTGGTCCCATTTCAATTTGGTCCAGTTCTGACAATGGCATCCATGAGAAAACCATATATAAGTATTTTATGTGGAATAGTTTTGTTGAAGTCGGTTTTTTTTTGAAAGAATTATTATATACAATTATGTTTGCAACAAGCCCAGGGGGGTAAAGACATTTATTTAAACTTCGCCTTACAGTCTGTTTGTTGATTTTATTTGTCATCGAAAGTTTCCAACTTTATAACTGGGTTATTAGTGGTGTGGTGGACTAAAGCGCAGCTGTATCAAGTGTATAATTCGTTATCCGCCTCGATTTATATTCATAAGCCCGGCCGCCATCAGAGTGCAGATTAGATTCAGCAACACACTGGCACCGGTCGTTGTCACAAAAATGTACAAGTAAGTGTTATTAAATACTAAAGTCACAGAGCGGTTGTGATGTCATTACTATTTTACTGTTTCATATTTACTACTAGAGTAGAGTAATAATTTCTATAATTAATAATGAATATTGTGATTCATTATTACAGTAATTTTGCACATTAAAATGTAATTCATCAATAATTAACTCTTGATTTAACAAAATGTATAAATAAGGTAGAAGGATTTATAAAAAGGGCATTATAATATTGTAACAGTTGAAAAAGGACGCTGTTTTTTTTTTAAATATAGACGGTGCGATAACAATCTTCAAGTTTTATTTTCCAAGTGTGTAACATAAGTTATAGTTTTAACATTTAACTGTCTGCATAAATAATTTAGATTCGCATACGGCCCGATAATCCATCAACGATTTTTGGCCCTGGAAGTTTTTATTGGATTTTTTGGAGTGAAACTATTACTGCATTGCAATATTCATTTTTGGATTGTGTTGCATTTATTTATACACAATGCACAAGATATTTATTAAATACTATCGATCCTGTGAAGAATTCACGTGAAATGATAAACGTGTTCTGTTTTGTGAATTTAAGCATGTACATTTAAAAGTATGATCCGCATTCTATGAAATCTATTATGAAACAAAATCTTTAATTTACGCATATTTTTTGTAATTTGACACTAAATAAAAATAATGTTGTATGAATTTGACGTTGACACTAACTGGATAAACATGATGCACAGACAGAGCCAGACCGCAACACTCTGAAGACGGGCAAGATGGCTCTTCTCAAAATATATACTGCTCATAACTTTTTATGATGTACCCGCATAAAAATTTTCATTGCTGCAACTCTCCGCGACGACGTCGTACCGGCTGACTATTTTACTGTTTAAATTAAAAATGTTTATCATTTTTGCAACAAGATTTTAGTACCTGTGGAAAAAAAATTGCCATTGGCTTATGAGTGTTAGCAACAATCTCACTACTATTGCTATAAACAATAAATTTACTCAATAACAGTAACTGCTATGTTGTTTCTATCTCAATTTGAACTCAAGTGATCTTTATCAACTTATAATGCATGCCTAGCCTTTTAATCAAACCACCAATGTCAGGCCGACCAATAGCGTGCAGTGCCACTATAACTAGTCATAATAATAATATATATTAATATTTTTTTATTAAATAGTTAACTGTTTGATATATATAATATAATTTGCCCTTATTTTTATTATGGTATTTATATAAATACGATTTTTTGGTGTGCATACTTATAAACAATTATGTTCTAAATGCATGTGTATATATTATACATAGACCAACTCACCCAGACCAATGTAAAAAGACATACTTATTTATGCATTCAAATATTTGCACACGGCGTGAATATATGGTACTAATACCTTAAAAAGATGATTAGTATGATAAATTTTCGTGATTTTTTATAAGAATAATACTAGCACCCAGGGCTGCCAGTAAGGACAACTTATTTTATACCGCCAAGTCTCAGAAATTATACAAAATCACGTTCTATTATACAAAATCAGTGTTGTACAACTGTAGTAGTCACTCTTTGGGGATTTCAATAAAAGGTGTTTTAACTTTAACGTATAAGGATTTAACAGTTTACCACAAACATAATTGGTTTTAAGTATCTCTATGTGTATGTACGTACTGTTATTATGCTATAACATCAGTAATGACATTGTATCCAATTGTACAATGCAATCTACTATACAAACAGGATACAAAAGATAACCAAATTATACGAATGTTGTATTCAATTATACAATCTGGCAGCCCTGCTAGCAACGAGGGTCACACTTGCTAATATTCTTGTTTACCTCTCCAGCGAAGCTAAACCAAGGGTTTAGTGTTAGGTGTAGGTTCATGTCGGTGGGACACTGGGAGGGATCGCAAGTCCGACGCCTTAGCCATTACGCTGCCGCTGTTTTTTTTTAAATTAATTCATCTAATAATATATAAAACTTGAATAAAGGTTCGTAAGTTTTTTCGTGGGAGAGCCATGCTTGGGCACGTATGGGCCGGCTCAATCGGAGTGATACTACGGCCTCACGGAAAACCGGCAGTGAAGCAATGTTTACATTGCTTTTCGCCGAGTTAGTGAGGTTACTGGAGGACCTAACCCTTCCCTCTCCCCTCCTCGCCCCCTATTCCCCCCTTCCCCTACTCCCACTTTAAAGGCTGGCAACGCACTTGTGACTCCTGAGTTGCAGGTGCCCATGGGCAATGGTAGAGTCATTTACTATCAGGTGACCCGTCTGCTCGTTTGGCCCCCATACCATAAAAAAAAAGGTGTGTGTTAGCTCGGACACACGACTGGAGTTTACAATTTACTGGAGTCTCTCTCTATTTCATCATTTGTAAACGCTGTATAGTAAATATTCTATAAATATACATATATAAATAACATAAAGGTACACATATCTACTTACATGCGTCGAGGATAAAGAGTAAACTCCAATAAAGCACAATAAACCGTTAACGCGTTACGCTGCCCTCCGATCACTAAATTTTATTCTTCAAATTTTTTTCATACCGGGCGGGCGCCTTATGGAGTAAACTCCAAAAAAAAATACCATAAAAATAGTGCACAATTTGTATTTTTATACTAAACTAGTAAACCGCCCCGGATTCGCATGGGTACAAATTATACACCAAAACCTTCCTCATGAATCACTCTGTCTATTAGTGTAAACCGCATGAAAATCCGTTCGGTAGTTTTTCAGTTTATCGCGAACAGACAGACAGACAGACGCGGCGGGGACTTGTTTTATAATATGTAGTGATAAGAATACGTAAAATAAAAATTCAAATCAACAAAGTAATAAATTAAATTACTAAAATATCGCATTAACATCTACAAACTTAATGAAAGGGACTTAAAGATAAAGTGATAAATGCATGTTCTTAATTTTAAAGCTTGTTAAGATCACTAACAATGTTCAAATGAAGTGAAGCTTAACTTGTGTAAGTTTTTGAGCTCTCTGTAAGACACGTTTCCATTTGGTATAACGATTGTGACTAACAATTTGCTGGTAGGTTTAAAAAACCCTTAGTCTGTATGCAAATACGAAAAGTGCGATAAAAGTGTTTTTGTATGAGAATGTTGGAGATATCCGGAGCTGTTGGTTTTGAGATAAGATCTTTGAGTTTTATATGACTGGTGATCAGACTAATCTAAGTGTTAATTCAGGTCATAAACTATGCGCCAATGCCTATCTGTGTGCCAAATTTCATCAAAATCCGGTTACCCACTTTTGCAAGAAAGAGTAACAAACATTCATCCATTCATCTATTCCTTCCTCGTAATCATTCAGAATACCATTAGGGTAATTTTGATTCCACTTTTGAACATCAAAATGTTCAAAAGCAAAAAAAATTAAATTGACTTGCTTCTATTCCAATAAGGATCATTCAGTGCAATGCGTTGAAAAGTTCTGGACAGTAACATCAGTAGTAGATAGTAAGCTGCAATCAATATGCTTGGTACGAATGTGCCCTAGTATGCGTTTCTAAATTATTTCAGTTGAATATATCTAGCATTACTTGTGAAATAACATTAATGTAAACTTTTAAGCTTAGGATTATTTCGAATCACAATGCCCACTGTAGATTTCATTATGAAACAAAAACAGTGGGTTTAATTGTTTACAAATAGAAATTACTGTTTATAAAGGTGGAATTCAATAAATATTAACAGAAATAGTAATTGAGAAAAAGTTTTATTTTATTTTGTATTCTTCGGATGGTTTTAAAGATGCAAAGACTTAACAGAATTTATCCTAATATAATAAAGCTTAATTGATTGTTTGTTTGTTTAAACGCACTTATCTCTGGGACTATCAGCCGAATTAAAAAAAATATTTTGAATTGGATAGAGTATTCATTGAGGAATAACCTAAAGGCTATGTAACACGCTACGAAAACGCGGGTGAAACTACGAGGTACGGCTATTATTCTATATTTACTGTATCGTTATTAACTGGAATCGTTGATTACTTGTCCCACACACGTAATACGAGTTGGGCTCAGGTACTTTCCAAGATCTTATTACACTTATTAATAAACATATTCCGTAAAAGAGTTCATTGATAAAAAGTTTTAAATAATTAAACTACATAAATTAGATCAATATTATATACAATACCTACTTGTAAAATTTGCATACTATGTATGTAATAGCAAAACATGTTGCTGACTTCTCACTGTAAGACCTTCTATACCAAGTTTTATAGCAAATAAATGTTATTATTATTATTATCTATTTATGTTTGTCCTTGTATGCTAAATACACCCGAGAGCAATGAATCAGGATCACAAAAATATAAAAATCCAGGTCACATAAGAGATTTTCAGGTATCCTACCTGAAAATCTCAGAAACTAAGAATGCTAGCTTAGTGAAATAAGTTGTGTTTAGTAGATAATTAAATACTCTGCTTACAGAAGATAATTTTTTATTCGTCTGGGAACATAACTCTTGACCAATCTTCAACACTTCAATTTAAGTGGTTCCGGGCATATCTTAGTCTCAAAATAAGATGGCTACGCTCCAGTTTAAGGCCCTTTGTAGATCTAAATGGTTTTAAATTAGTTTTAGAAAGTCGTCGTCTTACAGTCCATGCACTTGAGTTACTGCCTCCGAGGCGTCAAAATTAAGTTGTAAGTTCAGTTCCTGTGAGAGAACGATTTTGAATCATTGTGTTGACAATATTATAACAACTTCAGTAATGAATATTGAATACTAAGAACGTTATTTACATTCGTTTTTATATGACAGAATAGAAAAAGCAAAAACCAACGCTGTTAATTCGTAGTTCCAGTTACAAAAGTCCCATTTTTTTATTTTGTCATTTTTGATGGTATAACTTTATTACAACCAAGAAGTTTTATTACTTTCATCTAATGAGTATTGAATTATCTATTAAACACAATTTATTTCACTAGGCCAGCATTATTAACTTCCGAGACTTTCAAATATATTTATGTGACCCGGTTTCATTGCTCTTGAGTGTAGTAGTCCCTCAGTATCAGTATCATTTCCACCTTCTACTCTACTTAATGTTCTCTTATTATTTTTGACATTAGTAAAGAGAACTTTATTATAATTAGCATTTTTAGGTACGTAGTATAGTAGTCAATTCTAATCACTACATATTATAAAACAAAGTCCCCCGCCACGGCTGTCTGTCTGTCTGTCTGTTCGCGATAAACTGAAAAACTACTGAACGAATTTTCATGCGGTTTTCACTCACAGACAGAGTGATTCATGAGGAAGGTTTAGGTGTATAATTTGTACCCGTGCGAAGCCGGGGCGGGTTGCTAGTTTTAAAATAAATTTCAGAGTAATCAGTTTACTAAGTGCAAGTACGCTAAATGAATCAAAATGGTAAAAGTGCTACATAAGGTTAATCACTGAATATTACTTTAATAAAAAAAAATTGGTTGCCTGTAAAGTCGGTATACGGGCGAAAGTTTTACGTGACAACGACTTTGAGTGGTAAAATAATAACCATGCCCGAGTGGAAGGGACGCGTGCCTCTTACTCGCTCTCATTGTGAGCGCATAACGTGAGCGGAGCGTAACGCAGTTTCTTGAAGTGTCACCCGGCAAACCAATTTATAAGACGTTGTCACGTCAAAAAATATATCCATCTTTTGGGAAACCGTACCTACTCTAAAGACGTTAATATCAGAAAAAGGAAATGTAGCAATGTAGCATGAATGTCGTGAATAAATAGCCCCGGTAAAATATTAAAAATAAAAAGTGTAAGTTATCCGAGTTATCCGATTATTGATTCATGAAATTTGTAATGTAAAAGTTTCCACAAATCAAATATTCACTACATATTATAAAACAAAGTCCCCCGCCGCGTCTGTCTGTTCGCGATAAACTGAAAAACTAAGAACAGAAACTACTGAACGGATTTTCATAAACAGTGATTTGTGTAAATTTATTGAAACGATGATTGTTGAAGATGTCTCTGCTACCCGTGGGAAGCCGGGCGGGTTGCTAGTTTCAAATAAAACTTGACAGTAGTAATTTAAAACATAACCTTCTCAACTATAGATATGTGTATAATAGGATATGTGCTTACCAAGAGACATTACGTTTTGTATCTTTTATACTAGTCATTCCCGCAATTTCACCGGCGTTTATGGTCACCGTTCCACTCGTAAGGGTCTTAACTTGTTATTAAATATCCCATAACCTTCCTCGGAAATTTTGACTATCAACTGCAAAAATATTTTTTAATAAAACGCTGCTCTTCTCAAATAAGGTGTAGATGTAAACCATTTCCTAATTGTATTATATTCGTCTTAAGATATGTTAAATTAAGCAGATATCATTATCTGCTTGCACTATCATTATAAACTAAGTTTTTTGAAGTAAAAACTTCTTTAGGCACGTTTCTGCACTTTTGACATGGGGAAAAGCACCGAACTCGTGGCCGTCACACTAATAATACATATATAATCCACTAGAGGGCGCTAAACTAAACATTGAGTTCTGTCAGCTCCATATTAATTAATGTCACCAACCTGCTAATGTGACGTTTTAAGTTCGTCGTTTTGTTTAAGTTTTCACTTCTGTCGGCAGTCCCATGACTGCCTATTTTTTTTAATAAAGAATACTAGTAACGCGCACATTACTAGTATTCTTGATAACCCCTCCAGCTATGCTAAATACTTGTTTAGGAGTGGGTTTACGTCGGTAAAAGATTAAAAGAAATGACTTAATAATAGGTACAAAGGACGACCCGGACCAAAGGTCATTTTACAAATTAAACTTCTTAATCATAACCAACCTTTTGTCCATGTTTTCAGTGTCCACTAATTAACTAAATGACGAATGAACAGGGGTACTGGGTATAATTATGCAATTACCAATATTTAATCGCTTTATGTCGTTTGGTTTAAGTAGACAACAAATGTTTGCGTAGCCCTGTATATACTACCTGTTTGCACCTGTTTGTAAATGATACAGCAATGATAGTATTAACAGTATTATAATGTTTAATGAATCTAATTTCTACTTATACTATACTATTACTATAAAAAAAATAGTTTTTCTTTTGAAGCGTTTGTGTCTTATTTAATTAGTATTGCACGGTTGCAAGAGAAAAACATTTTGTATTTTTCCATTTTAATTATACAGTTGCTTGGTAAATAGAATTTTAATTTCTAGGTGTTTTAACTTCATAATGTAAAGTTTCGTTGGTAAATATTTTTCATAGCTAGGAGTATTATAATAGTTTATGTTATAAGTACTTTAAGAAAAGTGTGTAGAAAGAAAGAAAGAAAGTTATAAGCATAGGTATTTGAAGGAAATAGAACGTAGCTTAAAGTAGCAGAGCACAGGCCGTGGAGATAAGATACTATTTAAGACGGTAAAATTAGATAACAACAAGCCAAGTAGACAGAGCACAGCTTAAAGTCATCTAATACGGCTCTAGGGATGTCACTATCCAAGAAGCTGATTAACTACAAGCAGTTTAGTCTCACACCCGGTTTTTGAAAAGATGATCAAAACATTGTTCTGTTCAAGTTTACAGCCGTGTCAAATTGCAGTAACATTTGTAAGCTATGTTAACTGATCGGATGATCAAACGAGAGTGCCAGTGCCTAATCATACTTTCAGTAACTCAAAATATACAAGAGATTTGATACCCGATTTATTAATTTTTGCGTTTTTCAGTATCCGGGCTAATAGTCTTGCGATTCTGCATTTGAGTAGGATCATCAGAGGTCCATGGCTATGGGAATAGGGTTTGCAATGTGCGTTAAACCACATGGATATTGTAAGAGTGGAAAGTCAGTTAATGCTAGGCCATGTTAGCCGGTAGACCGTCTGCATATTTGCAGGCTAATAAAAAAATTAGCCAACGGGAAAGTATCTTATACATTGAATAATATTTCTTACATTGAATTTAATTTAAAGTGTCATGAATAGAAAAATAAATCGGGCTCATAGTAGAGCAATATCGCTCCTCAGTGAAAATATTAACGAGATGTTTAATCGCGACGGCTTATTGCAAATCAAAAGGTTTTGCGTCATCATCCGTTTTACATGGCTATAAATTACTTCTAAAGTATATTTATAGTTGTCATGTATTACCAGCACTATTATATTTAAATATCGTGACCATTGAATTTCTACTATTGTATGTAGATAACAGGCGGCCAGTGCGGCGAGTAAATAAGATGCGGGCGTCGTTCGAGTTGACGACAAATGTTTACGTTCGACGCTGTTTGCGACTATTCTCATGGTAAGTTTTCAATCCTATTATATTGTGGGTACTTCAATATTGTATTTTACTACTTGTAAATTGCGTGCTTGGTGTTAAATTTGTTATTAGCCCTTAAAAAACAGTAACTAGGCATTCAGCAACTTCAGTGCAGTTATGTTAGCGGCTCAAGAACTGCAAGTGCAAATTGGTCCTAGGAATTTAGAATTTAACCTATAACTTCGCCAATTCAATAACCTTGTATTATTTTATTAAAAATACCCCTATTTTTTAACTATAGTAAATGATAAAAAGAAAGAAAGAAAGAAAGAAAGAAACATTTATTCTGCTAACACACAAAGGTAATACATACTAATAAAAACAAAAATAAACACTAATAAGGTTCCCATACCTTATGTGTGATGCAAAAATGGTCCTTAGCTCAGCATAGTGCCACTTCGAGTAAATACCCGAAGCGGCGCTGATATTCTGCTAAGGCCAAAAATGACGTGCACGGGCTATAAGCAGCCACAGATTATGTCCAAATAGATATAATATAATACCTTTACAGTTATTACATACCATAAATTACAGCTCATATTATAGTTATATTATTTTGTTAAATATGTACGTTTATTACTAATAAAATAAAAGAATAACAATTACAAATAAAATACATAAATAATACATCTATCTACATTAATCTACATTGTGCTCTAATATTGTCCGTATGGTTTTATACCTTATCTGTCAATGTGACGCATAATTATGTATTTGACATAGGTAGGTTTGATGTCTTTAACAAAAGTTGAAGTCTTTGAGCGTCAAGCGTCTTTCACCATCTTTATGCATTGGCTTTCATATCAAACAAAATAGTAAAATTGTATGATTGCAAAAAATATATATGAAGGAAAATATATTATACTTATACATATACTAGTATTGCGTTCTGGGTCAGGTGTAAATTCCAAGAAAAGAAATGTCTCAGTTATCTAAACTTGTTGTTTCTGAGCGTTTATCAAATGTTCTTTATACCTCTTATTAAAAGTGGTAATTGAATTAAGCTCCCGTAACGGAGGTGGCAGGTTATTCCAACAGCGAGTGGCAGTTAGCTTGAAACTTCCTCGAAAAGCAGCCGTTCTATGCCTCGGGGTAACCAACAAATATGAAGAGGCTCGTGTCCTGTGTTTATTAAGATTGCTTGACCAAGCAAGCTTTTCATTCAGGTATGCAGGTCTCCCTGTCAGAACAACACCAAAGAGAAGTGTAGCCAAGTGCAGGTTTCTGCGAGATGACATGTTCATCATATTACCGTTGTTAATGAAGGGAGTAACATGTGATCGTGGTGGAATATGATAGCAGAAACGTGCACAAGCATTTTGTACCCGCTGGATAAGCCTTTGGGTCCTACCTAACAGGCAAGAACCATACACCGTGTCAGCATAATTTAGTTTAGATAAAATGAGCGACTCACAAAGTGTGATACGCATATCCACACAGATAAAGGGACGGACCTTGTAGAGTAACTTTAGACGATAAAAGCAATTCCGTACCGCATGAAGAATGTGAGTTTCGAATTGAAGCAAACCATCAAAGATTATTCCCAGGTTGCGAGCTTCGTGCACCTGCTTAATCTGGCAACCATCTATTCTTACGTCGGGGCAGCTGTCCTGAATTTGGGCGACAATTTGCTTAGAACCCATAATCAAAAATTGAGATTTGTTGGGATTTAGCACTAATGAGTTTCTTTTTGCCCATTCGGCAACCTGGTTTAAATCTTGATTCATTTTTAATACAGACTCAGTGCAATCTCCAGGGTGAAATGAAATGTATAGCTGTAGGTCATCAGCATACAGATGGTAGCCACAGTTGGTTATTGTACTTGTTATGTCTGCAGTATATAATATAAATAAAAGTGGCCCAAGAATGGAGCCTTGTGGTATACCACGCTCTACAGGACTGAGGGATGATATTAGGTGACTGCCATCTTGAGTGTTAAGTAGCTGGACAAACTGAGATCGATTACTGAGATAGCTATCAAACCAAGAAACTGCTCCCGAATCAAAACCATAATAAGCAAGTTTAGACAATAGAAGAGCAACATTAATTGAATCAAATGCGCGGGAGAAGTCCAGTAAGGTGAGTAATGTCCCCTTTCCCTGATCTCTAGCCTCCAAGATGTTGTCAACAATATCAATTAATGCCGTAGCAGTGCTATGCCCTACTCGAAAACCTGATTGTTTCTGTGGAAGGATCCCAGTACATTCAATATAGTGTCTTAATTGATTGCATACAGCTTTTTCCAAAATTTTCGATAAACAAGGTAGCAAGCTTATTGGTCTCAGATCCTTCACAGAGCAGGGACTTGGCTTTTTAGGAATTGGTCTAATTATTGCTCTCTTCCACAGATCCGGGAAAGAAGATGAGGACAATGATCTGTTTATAATCCCTGTAATAGCTGCAAGTGTGTTTGGAAGCGTCATGACCAGCATGTCAAGGAAAATATCATCTACTCCTACTGCATTGGACTTAAGACCCTGGATAATTTTTAGGACTGCCGCTTCATTTGTCGGTTGCAGATGAAAGTGACCCGAACCATGTCTATTATGTTCAAAAAATGTAAGATCAGATAAGGTGACTTGGCTACTGCCAGGTATATCTAAGAAATGTTTGCTAATGACCTCAGGGTCGTTACAGAAAGAAGGCAACTCTTGTTCTTTACTAGCTTTATAGGAAATAACTGATTTAATATTGTTCCATAGCTTTTTCGGATTGTCAATGTTTTTGTTTATATTTGACTTAAAATATGCTTGTTTTTCACTGTCTATTGCAGCTGTAACTATACACTTCAGATTTTTATACGAATTACGGTTAGAATCTGACATGTTAGACTTGTATCTCTGGTGGTATTTATCCCGAAGCTTAACCATTGCCCTAATGGTGTCTGTTATCCATGGACATCTTTTATCTTTTATGAGGACTCTCTTTAGAGGGGCATGTATTTCAAATAATGTAAGGATATATGAATTAAAAGTATGTACCATAGTATTAACATCATCCAAATGTATAATGTGATCCCAGTCAATTCTATTTAGGTCGTCAGTGAAGATGTCCAGTAGTATATCCTTTAACGGTCTGAAATCAATCCAGCGGGGAGGAGGTTTCTCAGTCCTGAAGTTTAGTTCACATGTTATCACAGCATGATGACCAAGCTCAGGTCTGTGCAGCACAGAAGTTTTAAACACCTGCGCATCTGTACATACAATATCAATTAGAGTTTTGCTATGATCAGTGAAATGTGTGGGTTCCAATACTACATTCCTAAGACTGACAGACTGCAGAAAAGTGTTAAGTAATTTAGTTTTATTGTCATTAACATCCAAAACATCAATATTGAAGTCTCCAAGCAAGACTATTTTGTCAGCATCAGAAAATGAGTACAGAGTGTCAGTGACCGCATCAAGGAAGGTGCTAACATCTAACCAAGGTGGTCTATATGCAGTGCCAATGATGATAGTTTGTGACTTAATGGTTAGTTTTATCCACATTTGCTCAATCGTTGATGCAGACGGGTGCTGAGCAGTGCGAACATTAAGTCCCCGGCGTATATAGAACCCAACCCCTCCCCCTCGGCCACCGCGCACATTGCATGGTCGCGGAACGTGTCGCAACCGGTAGTTAGGCACAGAGGGCGCGCGAACCTCCTCTCCCTCTCTAAGCCAGGTCTCATTGATGGCCATGATGTCCACTGACACAGTTTCCATAGCCATCAGGAACTCCTCCTGATGTGAACCCAGTGAGCCTGCATTGAATAGTCCAATACGTAACTTTTTATTATTGTTCATCATAGTTATAATTTATTAGATATAGCGAGACACTATTTGTACCATTGTCATATATATAAAGTATGTATATTAGTTTGTAAGTATCATATGGTAATTTAGGTTTATAAACATATATGTATATATAGGTAGTTATTGGATATGTAACATTTTCTATTAAGGTATAGTATGGTAGAATTGATTGACTTTTAAAAATTATAGTAAACATAATCCATGTATATATGTTGATTTTTATTATACTTTTTTTTATGAGAACTAAGGACCATTTTTTTTCCTTACACAATATCACATAGTAGTAATTTATGAATAAAAACAGTACAGTAGTAAGATTACAAATAGGGTATATGCAAAAAGTAAATGAGAAGAACGATTTGTAACAATTATTAAATAAAATGGCAACAATAGTATGTATATTAGAGAGCCATATATTGTACACTTTTGAATTATTATTATTTGTTGTGGACACCCGGAGTGATACTGCCAAAAACACGCTCGAGGTCTGAATCAGTGCGTAAGCTGTGAGTTCGCTTACCATCACCTTGTTTGACGAAAATCCTACCGCGCTTCGTCCAGGTGTATCGCCATCCCAGTTTTTCAGCTGCTTGCCTTGCGCAATAGAATAAATGTTTATTATATCGAGTTAACCTCTCGTTAACATAAAAGCGTCTCGGAGCCGCCACCAGCCCAAGGTCGGCAGATGTGGCTCCACGACGTGTGCGGGCACTTTGCAGGAGGTCATCACGGTGCTTCTTGGTCACGAAACGCACAACGATGCGGCGGCCGCGTCCTTCACCTGGTGTCGCTCCCTGGGTCGGCTCTAAGTCTGCCTGCCCTTTCTCTTCTGGTTGGTGTGGTCTGGGACCCACTCGCTCAGCGAAGACAATATCGCGCGCCTCCAGGTTCACTCCCAGCTTCCTCGCCACGAGCTCGACGGTGTGTACAACGTTTTCTCCCCTGTCCTCAGGGAGGTTCGCAATTTCGAGATCCGAAGAAAGCAGTTCCTGTTCACGGTCATTAAGTTCTAATTTCAAGTGGGCCACCGTCTGGTCGAATTTACATTGTAAATCCGTAGAGGTGGGACTTTCCTTCCGGTCTTCAAGTGCCTTCATTCTGCTCTCTAGGCTGTCAACTCGATTCCCGCACGTAGTGACAGTCTGGCGAAGATCAGCTACCTCTCGACGAATCTCCCTAAGCTCAGACTTTAGTTCCTCCCTCATTTTTTTTACTTCCGTTCTTAATAACCTGATCTCTGCGCCAAGGTCAAGCCCGAGACCCATCCCTGACCCTTGTTCAAGAAGGACGTCATGTTCCGTCGCATCTTCGTAAGCAACTGGACTTACTGATCCTGAAGGTGCATTCCCGCTGTCATCTACTGTCCTATCAATAGACCCAGCGGGCTTGTTATTCGAGGGTGATTTTTTGCATCCTGGGCAACGCCATTTATTATTTGGCTTAGGTGATGATTTTAAATGCACACAAGCTAGGTGGTACTTATTACTACATATGCTACATGCAGCGACCTCTTTGGTGGAGGTAAACCTACCGCAAGCAGCGCACTTGTGCATCTTATTATTTGTTTTAATAGTTTTCACCCGCGTTGATAGATGTCGTAGGTTCGTGACCCAATGATCAATTACAGCTATTACTAAAACCAATGATTTCGAAAGTTCGATATGTTTTCTATAGAGGGCGATGTGCTTAATATAGTGTTATATGGATTTTTTGTTTAATCTATAGGGTTCATAGCACCATGGGCTGACCAAAAAGGAAGTAGACGTTATTAACACTCAGACTATGAAACACATATACACTATTGTTTGTAAATATAAGTATTCACTTTATTTTACCATAGGTTAGGGTAGTTTTAGTTCACTTTAGTTTTTTAGATCGTAACTCTTGTTCTGTTATTGTACATAAATGTTATTAAACCACTGTAGAACACTACTTCTTGTTCATCACACCGATATTAATCTTTTAAACAACAAATGTCCAAAGTTAGGTCACTACTTTATTATTAAAATGTGAAAAGATATAGACACCGATCTCGACAGCTTAACGTCCGTGACGTCACTGTATTTATTAATAAAACAGTTCCCTATTTATTAATAAATAATTAATTTATATTATTATGACTAGTTATACCGGTGACCTAACGCCATTGGTCTGTCTGACAAATAGCGGCTAATGGTGGGGTGAAAAAGGCTAGGAGTACATTATAAGAGATAACACGATCACTTCAGTGCGGATCAAGGTACAAACAAAATCGCGGTTTCGATTACTTAGTGAACGTGACAGTTCATAGTTATAGTGGGGAGATTGTTTCTAACAAATTTAAATACAATGATGTTATAGTTAACTAATTAAATACAGCATTTTCCATAATATGTTATTGCAGCTCGAAACAAGCAAAAAATATTTATTAAAATAGTCAGATGAGCGTTTTGTAAAATCATAATAAAAGTACCTATCGATTACAATTTTATCATAAAATAACACAAAAAATCTATTATATATAATAAAGGAAATTAATCGTTGGGCGTACCGTACATTACATATTTACTCAGATTATGCTACGATTCAATTTCTGAATTATTGTTTGGTTCTTAGTACATTTTTTATTGTTTTTATTGTTTATTTACAAAAAACCGTTAAACTATTATTTTTTTGCTTTTTTTTTTAAATTCTGAAGTTGCTACGTTAGGACTAAAATTACTGTAGGTTTCTAGTTCACGGTGACATACCTCAATACCTGTAATTATACAGGTACAGAAATTTGAGAAAAGCATGTAAACATTTCACTGTTTTCTACTGACAACAGACTATTTCATTTTTTTTTTGTTATACATTGACAGTATTACTGTAGTCAAACAAACGACAAATTATTATTATTTTTGGCTAGTAGTTTGTTTTCTAAGGTTCAATAATAATTTGATATTTGATTTTATTTTATTAAATTTAAATTTCGTAATATGACTACAAAGATATACCTTCACGTTTTATCAATAGACTAGTTGACCCGCGCAACTTCGTCTGCTTTTGTAAATTTACCCCGTTTTTACAACATTTTTCATTGATGCTCCGCTCCTATTCGTCGTAACGTGATGTTATACAGCATATAGCTTTCCTCGATAAATGGACTATCCAAAGCTAAAATAATTTTTGAATTCGAATTTCTGAGATTAACCAACCAAACAAACAAACTCTTAGCTTTATAATATTAGTATAGATTTACAAATAATAATCTATATATTAATACGTGAAGCGAAAACTTTGGATCACTTTTTACAAAAATTAGGCGGACGGAGGAGTATGAAATTTCGCACACTTATAGTTTATACAGAGAAGAAGTGACGAATGCTAAAATTTTTGAACAATATTTGCTACAAAGTTTAAAAAAATGCAAAAACGGGTACTTACAGCTATGAGTGTCCAGTATATATTTTGACCTGTCATGGAACAAAAGTCTATACAATGACAGGTCAAGTAATATTGGCCAATTAAATAAACCATGGTTGAAATTCGAAAACTATATTATAATAAATAGCGAACAAAACACATAGAAATTCCTTATCAACCTGTTCGTAGCAGGTCAAAGTTTATGGGTGATCTAACTAAAACTTAGAATCAGATAACTGCAAAACAGTTGGCCCAAACCACAGCTACCCAAAACCGAAGTAAAAACGATTTTAAGCGTTTTGGTTTGAAAATTTATTAGACAGCTCTGGACCACAAAAACGCAGGGAATGAAATACAATTTGGACAACAAAATGAAATTAGTGTTGTTTCATATTTTAGTTGTCTTTTCTAGGAAAAAGGTAGGATTACAGTATATCTTAGTGTGAAAATGAAATAAGTTACATTTAAACACACAATTGTCTGTCATAAAATTTGTGAGTAAATATCGAACCTCCTAGGTTGTAGTCGAATTCTCCACCGCCTCGCCACCATGTTGTCAAAATGTATTATTGACACATAATTTATGTTTATTTAGTTATCAACTGTCAATTATTTCCGATTCCAATTCTAAGTATTATTAGAGAAATTACGGCTGCAATTATTTCTAGAATATAAAAGTTATCTATAATGCTTATAAGAAGTAATGCGTTGTTTATTGTTATAATTCGAAAATGTGTGAGTAAAATAAAAGTTCCAAAACTTCAAGCTGTACAAAGCGGTTCCTTTAAATAGATGTTTATTTTCGGACCGAATTTAATAGTTATTAAAAGGACATTATTTAAGAATTCAATGTCTTTAGATTAAGATATTTTCATTGGATGAATGGATGGATAGATGGATGTTTGTTACTCTTAACAGATTGCGATGAAACTTGGTATGTAAATAGCTGGAGACCTGGATTAACGCATAAGCTACTTTTTATCCCGATATTCCCACGGGATAAGGACTTACGCGGATAAAACCGCGGGGTGCTGCTAGTTATTATATAAACAAAAATAATTGGTATTCGTCATTGTTGTTAGTAGATAATATCATTTAAATATTTATTCTTCTGTTTCAAATAACAGCGCAGGGACGAAATACCATGCCTACATATCTCCTAGGGTTTTCTAAAGTAAGTAGGCATTTTTTTTATTTTTTTTTATTTTTATGGTATAGGGGGCAAACGAGCAGGTGGGTCACCTGATGGTAAATGACTACCGCCCATGGGCACCTGCAACTCGAGAATCACAAGAGCGTTGCCGCCCTTTAAGGTGGGAGTAGGAGAAGAGGGTGAGGGGGGGGGAGGGGGGAGAGGGGAAGGACGGGAATAAGGGAGAGGGGAAGTACGGGAATAAGGGAGCGGGAAAGGTTAGGGCCTCCGGTAACCTCACTCACGCGGCGAAATGCAATGCAAGCATTGCTTCACGGCCGGTTTTCTGTGAGGCCGTGGTAACGAGCGGAGTCGAGACGGCCTATACGTGCCGAAGCATGGCTCTCCCACATAAAATGGTATGTGGTGGCATGACAGAAGGTAAGGTTAGTTTAATAGAAAAAGGATCTACAAATCTTTAGTTGCTATCTGACAAGATAAATGTCTTGTTTGATTGAGAGTAGTCACCCTAATCTACGCGTTTCCGCTCTTATAAAAACCCTTTTAAAGTGCTTGGGAATAACGTTATTCGAACTACGTTTAAATTTATTCTCAGATACAGCTGGATGTCCTATATAAAATTCTGAATACAATTCGCTCAGCTCTAATCTTTTTTTTTATTTTTTTCGTTCGATCTTGTGATCCAATAGTAGCTTGTTTGGAAATTATGCGCAGATCACTAACATAATTCACTACATAGGGAAATTATTCTCTAAGAAAATGGTTAATTACAGTTAACGCATAGTTACGTGCACAAATAGGGTAAATACAAAAAAAATCTTTATTCTGACACGTTAACGTTTCGGTGGCAATAACGAATAAGTTCCCTGACCTATGTAAAACAGAGATTCCAAAACATTTATTACTTGAAACGCTTGTTAGTTTATTGAGCTGTACAAATAAATATTTGAGATTGGTTTTAATAATAAATCATTTGAAGGTGTTGAACTATGCAAACGAAGTTGTAGTTCAAAATGTTAGGTATAACGGCTACCAATTTAATGCAACAATGTGTTGCAATTTTCAAATAATGAAACGACTAAACACGTATTTTATTTGTAAAATGAATGAATTCGATTTCACTTTAACATTTTCAAGATTTGATTTTTGAAAAAAAAATACTGCTGATTTCTTGAGGTAGATATTGTAGCCATTACGTGGGCCCCTTTATTAATAAAACTACAATATTCTTCATCACGGTAGTGCCTTATTCGGAATAAACATTATTTGCATCAATCAAAAATAAAGGACCATAGAAAAGTGGATAAGAATTAAATAAAATATATATTTTTTTTTATGGTATAGGGAGCAAACGAGCAGACGGGTCACCTGATGGTAAATGACTACCGCCGTCCATGGGCACCTGCAACTCGAGAGTCACAAGTGCGTTGCCGCCCTTTAAGGTGGGAGTAGGATAAGAGGGGGAGGGGGGGGGGGAGAGTGGGAAGAGGGGGAGAGGGGAAGGATGGGAATAAGGGAAAGGGAAGGGTAAGGGCCTCCGGTAACCTCACTCACGGGGCGAAATGCAATTCAAGCATTGCTTCACGGCCGGTTTTCTGTGAGGCTGTTTAAAGATGCTTTGTATTTTTAATATAATGTGATGGTTTTTTATGGTGTAGGGGGCAAACGAGCAGACGGGTCACCTGGTGGTAAATGACGATCGCCGCCCATGGGCAACTGCAACTCAAGAGTCACAAGTGCGTTGCCAGATTTTAAGGTAGAATAGGGGAAGGGGCAAGAGAGGGAGAGGGAAGGGTTAGGGCCTTCGGTAGCCTCACTCATTCGGCGAAAGCAATGCAACGTTGCTTCACTACCGGTTTTCTGTGAGACCGTGGTATCACTCCGGTCGAGCCAGCCCATACATCGTCATCGTCATCATCAGCCTTTCATCGCCCACTGCTAGACATAGGCCTCTCCTAATGTACGCCACTGATCTGATCGTCAGCTCTCCTCATTCTGTTTTCCCCGCCGTTTTGCGGAGATCGTCAGTCCACTTGGCCATATGATATCAGATTTTCCGAAAAGAATCACTAAGCTCCAGTATAACCATCACCATCGTAAACCTCGTTCTAGAAGGTAATTCCTCCAAGCCTCTCGAGAAATTGTGTAGGCATTTGTCGCTTGTTTCATATACTTATCTGCTTTCGAATGCATCTAGAACCGTCAAACCGCCTGATAGTTACATTTTATTTTTTTCAATAATAACCTAGTTTCTGGCTTTGTTTTAGTTCATCGCAAGTCCCGTTTTCCGGTTTTTGGGTTAGGCTCAACTTAGGTCTGTACTAGACCATGTCTAGAGACGGCGAACCCATCCTTTGTACCTAATCTGTTATTCATTTGGTCTAAAAAATGGGAAATTCTCACCTATGCGGAATGTCCAGCAACATTTCGGCGACTTCGGAGGATCTCTACTCAAGCTAATTTTCTCAAACCTGATACTAAATAAGCGCTTTATTCAATTTTAATATTGAAACTACTAAACTATGGCGCTAAAAGAAAAACTTTCTTGTGTTCACAACCAATTAATCTGTCGTGCATGCAAAAACTCATTGCATGCATTTAGTCCTTTTAGCTTATTCACTTTAGTTTCAAACTTGGAGGCGCAAAATTAATAAGTAGTTTGTTAAAACAAGCATTTACGGCTCCACGGAATGTTTCCTTCGCCTTACTTGAGAAGTTCCATTAAATTGGCGCGTGGCTCTACGTTTATATAAATGTTACTTTCAAGTTTGTCATTCCGATTTTATTGTGTCTTTATCATGTTACTTATGACGTGGATTATTTTAAACTGTCATTAATGCCCCATTAGTCTGCCAACAAGTGTCCAGCGCTAAGAGAAGTGTGCTTGAGAAAAGGTTTTATAAGAACCGACTTGTTTTTAATTTATAAATTTACACTATATAGCAGATTTAGTATCTTCACAGTGTATCAAATATTATAATACATCAGCAGATATAAGACATAAAAGATTTGTGCTCAAGACGGATCAGTCAGACTGCGGAAGCATCTCGACCCAGCAGGATATTGCGGATAAAAAAACATTACAATATAGATAAGTAGAATATTCTGCACTAATAACATACAGTTCAAATGTATCTTGCTTTAAAAAATGAGTACTTATTAGCGTAGTTATTGTATTTCTGCTGCTAATGAAGTTTGGAATTTCCAAATTTGTTTCTTTCCAAAACAGTCTTCCTATAATATGAATGTGGGTGCTTCACATATTACTTTTTAAAAGTCATTATAAGTTCTCTCGGCAATAGCAAAATCACAAAACACATATCTAGAGCAAAGAGAATGAAGAAGAAATAAAAAAAATCCATAAATGACAGAAGATTTTCAACTCCTCATCCATCAGAGATCCCCGCAATCATATCATATAATAGTATCCGATCGTTTTCGGTACATTTCACCGATTATTCATTGACATATTTGCCATCAATATCAAGACACTAGCTATGGCAGACGGCCTGTTCTCTTGCGGCAAAGTAGCATCAAGCAGTCTTCAAAAACCACAAAGTAAAAAAAATATATCCTAATCTGTTTTAGCCAACATAATATTTGAAATTCTGTGTCAAAATCAATAAAAATTGATATTCTTGCGCCGTCTCTCGTAGTGTTGCAGTCTATCACTCAGTTCAGTTCAAATTATGAAAGGCTCTTTTGAATAATGACCAACTTTTGCCACTTTATCTTGCGGTGAACGCACGTAGCGGTACATTTTTATAAATGGCCTGATAACTTGAGATGAATTTACTGGCGATATTTTACAAGACGTTTGAGGTTAACGTAAGGTACTATATCGTAATATCGACCATGAATAATATATAATATTAATGATCTCTTTACATATTATTTTAAAGCATGGCTTACATCTTATTGACTGAAAGCCCAGGAGTCATTTTGAATTTTTCAGTGATTAACGAACGCCCTTTGTTCTTCACTAATGGTTTTTCAAATGTCTTTGAATACGTTATTCAAAGAGATCTACTGAGAATAGTTCTCATTGTTTTAAATATTTTTACGAGTTAAATTGAATTTATAATAGTAAACAAACTTGGAAATGCAGTACTAGTAAGTAATAGTAAGTATTAATTAGTTTTAAACTATCGCGCTCCATAATATCTTTGTTTCTTAAATTAGTAAACCGGAACTTAATAGCTGTGTTAAAAGAAACATGCTTTGAGTATATTTATACCGTGCCAAAATTCATGAGATGATTTTTCAAACCATTTTTAAATGAAAAATTATAATCACCTGGATTGAAGAGAGAGGATTATAACTTTGGAAACAATTATTAATTATTGTTATGATTAACAAAGTTACTAAACTATCATTGTTATGATTTTCAGTCAGTACAAAATTACTTGCTCAAATGTAGCGCTGCCTCCCGTACTATTTATATTATCATTTCGTGTGTAATTACGTGAGTGAGGTCATTTTTCTGAATTCCATTCAAATTAGTGTGTGTATCTACTTATATTTTCTAGCTAAATTGTACACAAATTACAAACTTGAAGACGGCTATTGTTTATCAACTCTAAAATAGCGTACTCCCATCTCAAAAGCCGGCAACGCATATGTGACTCTTGTGTGGCAGGTGTCCATGGGCAACGGTAGTCACTTACCATCAGGTGAACCGTCTGCTCGTTTGCCACCTATAATATAAAAAAGACAGGCATATACAGGCTACATATGTAAACGCAGATATAGGCAGTATACGTCTATGACTTTCTGTGGTGTACTCTTACCCCTGCATAGTATAAGGTACATTAACAAGTTACTTTTTAAAAACCACTGTAACCGATATTGATAACACACTCGTAGATTAGAATACCGTTAAATGAAGCTTCAATGGCATGGCTTTTCGCAACTGAAAGAAAAATAAATTGATCGCAATAAATAACATTTCTGATGTTTTACGTTGCTACTACCTATGGTTGTCAAATTTGCAAGGGTGGAGATCATGGCTATGGGGAGCACGGCGCAGGAGGCTCTTTAGCTTCGGCAGCGACAGAAAAACATATGTATTGCGTCACAAACGTGGAATTGCGTTCTGGGGTGGATGAAAGAAAAAAGAAATAGAACGCAATCATTTAAAATTCTTCTTTTACGTTGTTGGGAGCACAGTGGCGCAAGAGGCAATTTAACTTCGGCAACTATAGAAAAACATATGTATTGCGTCACAAACATGGGATTATGTTCAGGGGTGGATGAAAAGAAAAAGAAATAGAACGCAATCATTTAAAATACTGATATTTTACGTTGTTGGGAGCACAGTGGCGCAAGAGGCACTTTAACTTCGGCAACTGTAGAAAAACATATGTATTGCGTCACAAACATGCGACCATGTTCTGGGGTGGATGAAAAGAAAAAGAAATAGAACGCAATTATTTAAAACACTGATCTTTTACGTTGTTGGGAGCACAGTGGCGCAAGAGGCACTTTAACTTCGGCAACTATAGAAAAAACATATGTATTGAGTCACAACCATGGAATTGTGTTCTGGGGTGGATGAAAGGAAAAAGAAATAGAACGCAATCATTTAAAATACTGATCTTTTACGTTGTTGGGAGTACAGTGGCGCAAGAGGCACTTTAACTTCGGCAACTGTAGAAAAACATATGTATTGCGTCACAAACATGCGACCATGTTTTGGGGTGGATGAAAAGAAAAAGAAATAGAACGCAATTATTTAAAATACTGATCTTTTACGTTGTTGGGAGCACAGTGGCGCAAGAGGCACTTTAACTTTGGCAACTCTAGAAAAACATGTATTGCGTCACAAACATGCGATTATGTTCTGGGGTGGAAGAAAAGAAAAAGAAATAGAAGGTAATCATTTAAAATACTGATATTTTACGTTGTTGGGAGCACAGTAGCGCAAGAGGCACTTTAACTTCGGCAACTATAGAAAAACATATGTATTGCGTCACAAACATGCGACCATGTTCTGGGGTGGATGAAAAGAAAAAGAAATAGAAGGCAATCATTTAAAATACTGATCTTTTACGTTGTTGGGAGCACAGTGGCGCAAGAGGCACTTTAACTTTGGCAACTCTAGAAAAACATGTATTGCGTCACAAACATGGGATTGTGTTCTGGGGTGGATGAAAGGAAAAAGAAATAGAACGCAATCATTTAAAATACTGATATTTTACGTTGTTGGGAACACAGTGGCGCAAGAGGCACTTTAACTTCGGCAACTATAGAAAAACATATGTATTGGGTCACAACCATGGAATTGTGTTCTGGGGTGGATGAAAGGAAAAAGAAATAGAACGCAATCATTTAAAATACTGATCTTTTACGTTGTTGGGAGCACAGTGGCGCAAGAGGCACTTTAACTTCGGCAACTATAGAAAAACATACGTATTGAGTCACAACCATGGAATTGTGTTCTGGGGTGGATGAAAGGAAAAAGAAATAGAACGCAATCATTTAAAATACTGATCTTTTACGTTGTTGGGAGCACAGTGGCGCAAGAGGCACTTTAACTTCGGCAACTATAGAAAAACATATGTATTGCGTCACAAACATGCGACCATGTTCTGGGGTGGATGAAAAGAAAAAGAAATAGAACGCAATTATTTAAAATACTAATCTTTTACGTTGTTGGGAGCACAGTGGCGCAAGAGGCACTTTAACTTTGGCAACTCTAGAAAAACATGTATTGCGTCACAAACATGCGATTATGTTCTGGGGTGGATGAAAAGAAAAAGAAATAGAACGCAATTATTTAAAATACTGATCTTTTACGTTGTTGGGAGCACAGTGGCGCAAGAGGCACTTTAACTTTGGCAACTCTAGAAAAAAATGTATTGCGTCACAAACATGCGATTATGTTCTGGGGTGGATGAAAAGAAAAAGAAATAGAAGGCAATCATTTAAAATGCTGATATTTTACGTTGTTGGGAGCACAGTGGCGCAAGAGGCACTTTAACTTTGGCAACTCTAGAAAAAAATGTATTGCGTCACAAACATGCGATTATGTTCTGGGGTGGATGAAAAGAAAAAGAAATAGAAGGCAATCATTTAAAATACTGATCTTTTACGTTGTTGGGAGTACAGTGGCGCAAGAGGCACTTTAACTTCGGCAACTATAGCAAAACATATGTATTGCGTCACAAACATGCGATTATGTTCTGGGGTGGATGAAAAGAAAAAGAAATAGAACGCAATCATTTAAAATACTGATCTTTTACATTGTTGGGAGCACAGTGGCGCAAGAGGCACTTTAACTTCGGCAACTATAGAAAAACATATGTATTGCGTCACAAACATGTGATTATGTTCTGGGGTGGATGAAAGGAAAAAGAAATAGAACGCAATCATTTAAAATACTGATCTTTTACGTTGTTGGGAGCACAGTGGCGCAAGAGGCACTTTAACTTTGGCAACTCTAGAAAAACATGTATTGCGTCACAAACATGGGATTGTGTTCTGGGATGGATGAAATAAAAAAGATATAGAACTACTAATTTAACAATAATTTTAAAATTCTGATGTTTTATATTGCCTATGGTTTTCATTCATATAATTTTTCTCTCTTTGTTCACACTATCCATATTAGTCCATATTACACTATACAGGGTGTAAGTAACACCGTACTGGATCCTGAAATAGTGTATTCAGACCATTATTCTTATTCGAAAATCATTGGCATTTTCTGCCGCAAAATTGGTTTTTATTTTACATTTTCTTGCTTAAAAGTGATATCACAGTGAGTAACCAGAACATTTACAGATTTATAACAGATTTAGAACATTACAGAAGAGAGCATACTTGCAAAAACAGCAATGTAATCATTCGAACAACATTTAAACATTTTATGGAATCAGCTGGGTTTTGACAGCGCCGAACGTTGAAGGTCATTCACCTTACCGCACAAAAAAAATACCTACGCATGTTGCATGTAAATTGCGTAGCGCCAAATAAAAGTAATGACTATCCTTATATAATAATCCTTAATCTCGCATATTTATGATTTGACTTTTGTATTGTGTTAAGTATAAACAGAAATAGGTTATTGTCAGTTTCTCGCGTAGCTCAAACTTACACGCTGTATAAGTCGCGGGCAACAGCTAGTATAAAACAAATACATAAACTATATCTAATATCAGTGCCATAGTGAATTTTTTTTCTATAGCAACATTAGATGATTTTATTTGTAAGTACATAAGTTGTTGGTACTTATCATAAGAACGTAAGCGTAAGCCTGCAAAAAATATAAATGATATTGACGAAGTTATTGTATTTTAGAAATTCATTTCGTTGTGGAGGTGTATACTGGCCTGTTGGCCTAGTGGTTAGTGACCCTGCCTGCTAAGCCATAGGTCGTGGGTTCGATTCCCACCCGAGTCTGGGAGTTCCTTGTGTCCGTTGTTTGTATGTTTGTAAAGTCCCCCGCGACACAGGAGTAATTCCTAATGCGGGAGTTGTCTTTTAAAAAAGTATAAAGTATATCATTGTGGTTTTCAATAAAAAAATAGTTTTATATTTAATGAATTTTTTTAAATTAATTTTATAAAAAACTGTCACTGACGTGTCTCACTGTAAGGCGTACATTTGATAAATGACATTCTGATTGCAGCAATATTATTTTAACAAGCACATAATGAACTTGATTTGTTTGCATCTCGGTAATTCTCGTATAAAAATTGTAATTCTACTCGTACAATTTGGCTACAATTCGGTTGACTTGTGTAATTTCGATGATAATGGAATAGTTATGTTACGATAAAGCCGGTATAATGATGTAGATTTCGCTAGGAACTCTTTATTTGTAGATAATCTTGTCGTGTTTGGACTCGAGGAATTTGACTTAACCTTTTAATTAAGATGGGTTTAGATTCTGATAATAGAGCCGTAAGTCCCTGTAGGAAGTTTTATTTTTAATTTAATAGTAAGTAAATTTAAAATAGTCACTATAAAGTCGAAGGGTGTTTAGGTTTTGTTTTAAACTTTAATAATATTTAAGTTAATAACACGGATTTTAATGCACATACATACAATACATGCAATTACAATTTCACTTATGATTACTTGCTTGTTTGGGTAGATATCTGAAATTGTTTATATAACTTTTCAAATGCAGCAAATTGTGACGTAACGCTTAGACCGGCCAGTTAATAGGTAGGTAACTGACCGGTCTAAACGAAAATCTTCAGTTCTTTTTTTAAAAGTGAGATATCGGGAGACTAACGGGCTCATCTTTGTAGAAAATGCTAGATAGTCGGACCCTCCCTAACAGTCAATCTCATTGGGTCCTGTTTCATCACATGCTTGGTGACGTAAGTACCTACTTAAAAAATCTGAAGAAAATTCCTGCTTGAGTTAGAACTGCCTGACTGGTCGAGTATCTCTAACCAAGACCGCATTTAGATAACACTGCTAGTATTGTGTTACTTACAAATGTGGAGGTTTTCCATGCCATGACCCCGTGTGTTGTGAACTGTACATCACTAATGAAATTTTCCACTATGCGAGGTAAAGTAATTATAATTGAAAGTCCCACTCATATTTATTGAAACCCGATAAATTAAAGAAAATAATGAATGGAGCTCCATTTCGTTTATATGTTGAGCAAGGACAATAAATCCATTATTCGCAATCTGATTAATATTCGTCGATTACTTTGTTTTGTGAAATTCGCTTTTAGGATTAATTGTTGTAAAAGGGCTTCTGATTGGGAATATATGAAATGATGGCGACATGTGTTATACAACAATCTAGACAGTTTTAATCAAAAAAGATTTTTCGGAACTCAAGGTCATTTGAATTTTTCCTTGAGTCATAAATTTACATTTATGAATATCGTAATTTATATCTAGTGACAGCGGGTAGATGCTGAAAATGCAATAAGCAGAGAATGGGAATATAGGGCTATTTAAGAATTCATCGTGTTAAACAACTTAAGATTTTATCACCACTGAGTTATTATTACTAGCGTATAGAGTAGACACCGCGAAGAAAAAGTTTGTAACGCGAACTGCGGTCCCTGCACCGCAGTGAAAACAAATCTTTGTAGTAGTTAGTTGGGTAACATGCGTAAACGCCATGAAAATCATGGCGCTTAGGACCTTGCGCTCGCGAGAAAACTACAACTCAAAAACGATCGAGCGCCGCTTGTTAATACTGTAGGATTTGACTACAGATTATTGTTTTAGCGCTGCAGCGCTTTTTAGTTTTAATTCAAATAAAAATGGAACATGTATTTTGTTCCGAGTGGCTTCTCTACTACATAATATCTCGATGTTTAGCACAATATAATGCTTTGAAACACATATAGAATTCTCTTCACTTGTGATAGCCACAGCTAGTAGTAAGTACCCAACGAAAATTCACACATAAACGAAATACAGAAACCGAGTCTATATTATGACGTATCCGGACGCATCTATCGGTTTAAATAATTAGTTGACTATAATGTCTATCTGATGCCAGGGCTATCCCTGAAATCATAGTCGACCAAATACTTATTAGGAGCACCTACTGCTTCTAATAAATAGTGTCTGTATTTACAAACAATAATGATCGAAGGAGAATAGGAGCGTAAGTAGACAAGACATTTCTCACTGCCCTCTTTGTGAAAGGAGTTCCATTACAAAGGCTTGAATACTATACAGATACATCTGTGGTTGCAAATACTAAAGTATTGTTTATGAATAGGCTGTACCGACACTATGCGTTCGTTGGTGCCTCGGTGTCTAGGGATTCAAGTCTCATGTATATGTAACAGTTATCCAGTATTCGGTAAATATTTTATGTAATAGAACTTTTTGACATTTGGAAGACTAGAAGGCCATTTGTCTATCTTCGTTGTTTCCCGCTTCGCTAAAGAGCTAAGAGGATTATTAATTTCTAAGTTCTGCAACTTTCTTTTTTTATTCAGTAATGGAATCATCTAATGGAAAGTGACCATGCAGCCTATCCAAGAGAAAACTATTCATTCTACTCTTGAATATTCCAGGATTATAATAGCCTTCTGATTAAATTCGTTGGGGGACTGGGACTCTCAAATAGTCAAACTGCATTTTTTCGTTGGTCACTCTTGGCTGGAGAATTTCATATTATACCGACGAAATATCACACCACGGCCGACCAAAAATGTTTACTTGTAAAATATTCCTATGTAAATAAGTCAGAGCTATCGTTAATCAAAAGTCATTTACCTTGAATGACTATCGAATTTTCATTTACGATTGAATTGAACGAATGAAAAACTGATGAATCATTTCGGGTAACGTAAATAAATCATATTTTTAAACGGGAGTCGAACAGTTTTATTTAAACGCCACGAAGTTGACTTTGCGCCTCGAATTGGCAGAAATGATAAATTATTTCGCTATTGTGACACTTTAATAATAATGAAAAGGAACAATTACGGCAAGTTATTTAAAATCTAAGAAATTTCTTTTCCTTGCTAAAAAGATGGCTATTCGGATTAAAAATGTTCCAGTTGACTTCAATATTTTTCTACCCTCACTTTGCTACTGCACCCCGCCTTCTGTATTTGACAATACTATTTGTATATGAGAGAATATACATACAGTTACACCTACTTCTAAGACTTATAGGACTAGAGTAAAGTGAGATTTGTCTTTTAAATAAAAATAAAAAAACTGAACCAGTAAAAAAAAAATTGTTGTGTTATTATTTCTTGTTATGGGCGATAGTTTTATCGTTCTAGCAATCAGTATGAACCTGTATGGCAGTGCTTGTATTTAACAATTTAAAATCGGCCAATCAACCTATAGAAAGCGACTGCCCGATTTCTATTTGATCACACTATCGGCCATTACATAATATGTGTGGAGTACGATGCAAGCGCGCGTACTGCATTCAAATGAACTATATAGTGAAGTACATGTGTGCGCGCACTTGATAAACTAAATAGTCAGTCGGTTGTTCTAGTACGGGAGATGGTAGCGCGCTGGCTCTAATTATGACAAGATATTTTTTATAAACCACTTGGTCCGCTCGTTAACAACAAGTAAGCAATTTTTATAAACTCTTACAGTCCCCGTGATTCGCAGTGAACCCATATAAATTCAGGCACCATGCTGTCATCTGTAGAGTGTTGGTGTTTCCCCAGATGATAATTTTAACAATTGTCTAATGTGCATTACTTCCTCCAAAAAGATGTAATTAATCTAACCATAGGTACAAGTCTAAGCAATGCAGTTATTACAACTTAATAAATCATAACAAATAATCTCTTAGGTCACAATAATCAAAGTTTTCAAAATGCCATAATTGCTTCCGCACATCCTTCACGACGTCGTATATTTCTACGTAAAATGACGTTTATAACCGCCCGTATGCTGCAGGCTGCATCAAATATGGCTGATGAATTACACTAATATGGAACAGTACATCGAGTGCCTTCAACGCGTGAATATTAAATGCTTGATGTCTGGAGTTTAACCTCAGAATTGCTTTCTTTTATGTCATCGGTGTGACGAAAATTAAAGCTTTACTGTAATGGTAGTTTAATTTAAAAATAAAAAAAATGTGCTTAAAAACCAAGCACTGAGATTTCAGTGACATTCCAAACCTAGACTTATAGATTTTTGTTAATTCGTGATTGAGTGAATCTTTGTGTGAATTCGAACACAACATTATGTTATGTTTCATTCTATCTGAATTTTTAGAATGAATAATTTTAAATCCCATTTAGTCTTAACATAACCTAGAAACCTACGTAGAATGGATGTGTGCGTACATGCGCCACTTCCGCGCCCCCTGCCTCCTACATCCGGACCACATCCGGCTCCTGCCCAACAAAGGCTACAACTACCCTCTTTAATAAACCTTTCTTTAAAAATCAGGCATTTTAATGTAAATTAATAGTGTGAATTGAATTTTTCAGTAACGCAAAACATATATAATGTTTTTGTAACATTTTAACCACAGTGTAATTACACTGTGAAATAGGATTATAATGCCAGTGGCTTATTTGAATTTAGAATAATAGGAAGTTTAAAACTTTGGTTAACTGTCTTTTTATTTTATATTTTTATATTGTCGTGAGAAAAATTACGCGTTCGATCGTGAGTTATGAGATTCTCGGGCTAATTGTTATTGTTTCTCTTAGTAGGATATTAACAGTAGGAGTAAAGAGTTTGCAAATATAGGGTTTAATACTTATCTATCTGCTTCTTTGGAGGTCTGAAACCTTAAGTATATAAGTAAAAAGTGATTAAAAATATTTTTTAAACCTAAATATAAATAAATTGCAAACAACTATAACCTAAACACAAATGACACAAAGATTGTAAAATACAAAATATTTACAAATTCATCCCATTAAATAGTTTAACCCAGTTTACACAGCATTTTTAGGGTTCCTACCAAACCCAAAAGGAACAAGTAATCATTACAAGTATTGTCGTTTATTATTTTTATTACCGTCTGTCCCTTTTTCACGGTAATGCGTGGGCTGTATTGACGTAATCATCGAGCTGTAAAACAATCAAGGCGACAAATAAATACGGCCATTTTTGATAAATATTTTGATACTCAGAAGTAAATCAAAATCTGTAGGGTAATTTCCGTTAAGTTAGAATCATGATATTGGGCTAAAAGCATGTCTCAAATCATAAATAAGGAAGAAATAGAACAATTGTTCGTTTGTGTTTAAACCAAGTAACAAACCAGGGAATATTCCCGGTCTCCCCCACATAGATTGCCACTAGGTGGCAATCGGGAAGTGGCGGCTGGGAAGTTATTGTCCCCACTTCAAATCACTGTACACTGCGGCGTGGATCACCCCCTCATCGCGGCCGTAAGACAGATAGTTTGAGTTTTGATCCACGCCGCAGTCTGCCACCCAGTGGCAACTTTGAATTTTATTCCCGATTGTCACGTGGTGGCAATCCATGTGGGGGTGACTGGAAATATACCTACTACAAACTAACAAACTAGTCTTTTCTTTCATGTTAGATGTAAACCGATCAAAACGTACATCAACCAATCATCAAGGTACATTCATCTTTAATAGCTAGGTTAACTATCGAGTTGAACATAGAAGTGATACTAGGCAGTATTATTGAACAGAATAGAAACAAGTTACAAGGTTATTTTGCCTCCGATCTGCTTCCGTAGCCATTGTTTTTCTGTCTATTGACACAGTGCTTCAAAAAATGTCTAATTAGAGGCTAAATTTTCTTCAAAACTGTGTCGAAAACACATACAAAATGTTTGTTTATTGGTGTATTTTTTTTCGGATAAGCATTTAATTTATAGAAGCGTTTGCATCGCATTTTGACCGGGGAAGAAATAGTTTAAAGACAACCTACACCTTCAATTATGAGGAAGAAACAATTTTTTAGAGATAGCATTGTTAATTCCTCAAGCAAGTAAATGATTAGTTAGTGTATATGAAATTCACTAAAAATAAAAATTACTTTCGATAAACATTAAACGTCCACATACCGATCTACAGATATTGACAAACAACCACACGGGTCACCTGATATTAGGCGGTTCTTGAAGTTTCTATATATTTTTTAAGATTAGTGTTGCAAAGGTGTGAAGGTTTTGATAACAACCTGTATTTCTGGTGATCTTACTTACACATGTAAGGCAAAACGATACTTGTCATGTCGATACTTCTTCCATATTGATATTTAAAAAATAGTATAGTGTAACCAACACAAAGAGCTCGTCTAATGATGATAACCTTATTATTATGACGGAACTACTATACATGGATAAAATAAATGGTATATCGATTGAAATGTGCAAAATAAGTTGATAAGAACAAAGAAAAACACACTATGTATAACAGCATTGTAATTGAAATTATACATTCTGTATTCTCTCCGCAATGTACTAGATTAATTCATATATGTTGAACAATAGACGATCGGGGCCTCGCTACACTCCTCGCTGGAATTCTCACCGCTGCATACATATTTAGATACAGATACTGAAGATTCCTCGAATTGTGTCTGTTTCAATGGCCCTAAGCTGAATATTGCGATACGGATTTCATGTTACTAGGTCGCAGAGTAACAAAACTATTAAAGTGGCTCATGACAAAAATTGACTTTATTTTATTGTAACGTACCGTACTGAATTGTAGTATTATTTTCTAACTTTTTAAATATTTTCTAACTTTTTGTGGGAGAGCTATGCTTCAGCACGTATGGGCCCGGCTCGACTCCGCTCGTTACCACGACCTCACAGACAACCGGCAGTGAAGCCCCGCGTGAGTGAGGTCACCGGAGGCCCTAACCCTTCCCTCTCCCTTATTCCCGTCCTTCCCCTCTCCCCCCTTTTCCCACTCTTCTCCCCTCCCCCATCTTCTCCTACTCCCACCTTAAAGGTCGGCAACGCACTTGTGACTCTCGAGTTGCAGGTGCCCATGGGCGGCGGTAGTCAATTACCATCAGGTGACCCGTCTGCTCGTTTGCCCCTTATAGCATAAAAAAAAAGTTATTTCTATAAGTGCCTTCTATTAGGTACTTACAGGTAAAGATGCATTACTGTCAAAATATTTAACTTCATAACATATAATTTTAATGTATTTTGTTGTTCAGCTTCCTAATATATATTAGGAAGCTGAACAACATGCTTGGGTATAGGATCTTAAACAGTTAAATAATTACTTCACTAAAGTTTATACAAAAAAGTAATGACTAGCGCACCGTTAAGTATGTTGAGAAAAAATACCGGAGTGAAGTTAGATTTTAATATTTTTATTTGTGTATTCCATTTTGCTAATTTAAATACATCTTTATGATAATTTTAATTGTATTTTTGTTGTTGTTGTTGTTGTAGTTGTTGTTTTATACATTTGGCATTTTGTAAGATATACGTTTTTTTTAAGTGTGCTTTTTATGTTAAACGATTGTAATGTAAACTATTAAATTAGTTTAGTTTCGTAGCAATAGTTGATAAAACTGTAAATATATTTTTAATAACAATTATTTTCATTGAAGATGACTGCATTTAAATTAAAGGAAGAAATAAAATTTGAATAAATGTTCTCCCCTAATGACAATAACGAAATAAACAGATAATAACTTCGACGTCTTCGGTCTGGTGCACACTGAGGTAGGTGTTAGGTAAACAATAACGATCGCGTCCGTTTGTTCCGATTTCAGACACACGATTAAAACGAGTAGATAAAAGGAATACAGCTCACTTCGCTTTTTTACTCTGTTTTCAATCGTTTTTCTTCTATTTTTCTTGAGTAGCTTTTACCGAGCTTCAGTGTTATAATTAATATAATAAACTACGGTAATTTTGATCTCTGATCTTCATTAAAATAGGATTAAAGGAGATGTTTGGTACCGACATAATTTACAAACACCTTAAAAAGCTAATCAAATAAAAGTATTACTAATAGTGAAAAAATAATTTGGTTAAAACTGTTTATTATTTCCTTCTACTACTTACGAGTAAGTCTCAATATAATGTGTGACAAATTTAGGTTAACATATATAACAGTGAAATATAGATTAAAGTGAACTGTCAACTGTCACTCACTGTCACTTGTCAGTGCGTTCTATTGTCACTGGGTAGGAAGTGATTTGTTTAACAGAATAAATAAAAATAATTAAATAACAGTAAAGTATGTTCGCATTGTTTGAATTTCTTGAAATATTTTTAACTAGCAGCGCCCCGCAGTTTGACCCCCATAACTCCCGATCCCGTGCGAATATCGGGATAAAAAGTAGCCTATATGTTAATCCAGGTCTCCAGCTATCTACATACTAAGTTTCACCGCAATCGGTTCAGTAGTTTTGGCATGAAAGAGTAACAAACATCCATCCATCCATCCATCCATCCAAACTTTCACATTTATAATATTAGTGGGATTAGTGGGATAATTACTCAACTTTTGTTCTTCAAGTTTTGTGTGGTGTTAAAGAATAAATTTATATAAAAAAATTGAAAGTGTGAAATGTTGAAAAACATTTTTACTTTAATTTTGTTTTATACACCTAAGGGGGGCAAACAATGTTATGGTAGGCGGTCGCCATAGCTTACGAATATTTGCAGCAACATTTTTATGTTGTATTTCTAAGTATACATACGATATTTCCTTCACATTGCGATAAGACATATAAAATAAATTAAAATATAATAAGTGTGCAAAGATCATGTGATACTTTTTATTTTTTTCTCACTTACTTATTTTCTTATTAATAGCAAGGAACATTAGATTAAGCGCATATATTTTGTATTAGTTTTGTCTGGGTTAATTGTCAAGATTCGTGTCATCGGAACCCCAGCTGCAACAGGAATAATTACAGATACATATCTTGCGTTTCTTTCTCAGTGACTGTTAGTATATTCGACTGTCCTGTTGGTCTAGTGGTTAGTGATTGCTAAACCAGAGGTCGTGGGTTCGATTCCCACCCAGGGCAAATAATTGTGTGATGAGCATGACCATTTGTTCTGTGTCTGGGTGTAATTTATCTATAATATGTATTTAGAAGTATATAAGTATGTTTGTCAGTAGTCTGGTTACCATAGTACAGGGTCTGTCTAGTTTGGGATCAGACGGCCGTGTGTGAGATGTGTGAAGTTGTTATTGTTATTATTATATTTTGTGTGTAAAGGTGCTGCACACCTAAAAAGATTTATTTGTAATCAAATACTTTTAATTTGATACGCGGCAAGGTATAAAAAATCGTGTTGTTGTGTTCAAAGTTTATGAGTTACGTTTCCTGCTTTTCATCATGCAACTTTACAACTTATTTCTAAAACTAAATGATCCTTAAGTTAACATTTATTAATTATATAACGGTTCCCCACAGTTTCATCCGCGTTTATGTACACTACTCCGCTCGTAAGAGTCGGAGCGTGATGTGAAGAGACTATAACCTACCTCAGAAAATGGAATATCCAATACAAAAAGAATTTCTCAAATCTGACTGAGAGTTCCATAGCTCCTATTCTCCTAATCTCTATTAGCGACTTCTACTAAAAAAAACAAAAATCTAAAAACTCTAAACGTCTTCCTTATTACAATTATATTAGTATAGTTTTGAATGAATAAGCACTGACCCAGAGACAATAACGCTTGGGGGAGAAAAAAAAACTTGAGAGGTGTCAAGGGACACCCGGATGGAACGAAGTTCCTTTCGATTAATTAGTGAAGGAATTGTAATAAAATTTTATTTCTTTTATTATAGCAAAAAGTGTCGTTACAACTTTTGGTCTTAATTTTTTCCGTCTAGCCCCCTTTCGTAAGGCGCGGTAAGGAACTTCGTTCCAAAAGAGGACGGCCTCACTTAACAATCTTGTAATGGAACCAAAAATTAAAAATCTTCCTTTTTCAGAAGACAGCCTTTAATTTCCAAGATGGCGTCCGTTGTCCCGTTATCTTGCCGCACTGCTTAGCGCATTGTGTGAGTTCACAGAGCTTGAGAGTTTGGGCTTCGTTTTAATTACCTGTCTTGTGCATGGCAGTATGTAGTCGTTGTATGGACAACTCTTAAATTATAATGGCAAATAAAATTAAAATTCATTTTGATTAAAATGCAAATGTCATGGAGTGACAAATTTATCCAGCAAAGTGACGACGTCTGGAACATACCAGCTACTCACCATATTCATCCACTAGACGATCACAAACCTTTCATATTAAATGTTCTGATATTCTATTTCTAAAATAAAAAAATAGAAAAGGACGCAAATCGTACATTAAAGTAAATGAATTCTAACTAATAGTCACATTTATTTCTATTATCTGGCTCTTAATTTACTTAGCAATTTCTGTATAAAAATATTATTTTAGTTTACTGTAGGTAAACATATGAAAATAGCATCTATGACAAACAAATTCTTCTTCTACAAGACTCGTACGGTAAATACAGAAGCAAGAAATTTTTCATAAGTAACATGTGTCGAATGAATAGCTTAGACTTATTTTCATATATATACTATTGCATGAAGAGAATTCTTTGTAACTTTTTTTTAGCTAATTGCGCGCACAGAAGAATGTGACATTTGGAATACTCAGTTTATATGGAAAGGAAGTGTACAAAGCTAACATTTTTAACACAACAGCTAACAATACAGGACGTATTTTCTGTGACTGGAAAGGCAACTAGGACAGAAACATCAGTTGGCTGAATATAGGAAGGAGTATCTATATATTAATACGTGAAGCGAAAACTTTGGATCCCTTTTTACGAAAATTGGGCCGACGGAGGAGTATGAAATTTCGCACACTTATAGTTTATACAGAAAAGTGACGAATGCTAAAACTTTTGAACAATATTTGCTACAAGGTTAAAAAAAAAATGCAAAAACGGGTATGTACAACTATGAGTGTCCAGTATATATTTTGACCTGTCATGGTACAAAAGTCTATACAATGACAGGTCAAGTAATATTGGCCAATGAAATAAACCATGGTCGAAATTCGACCACCACGCGATCTCTAGTATGAATTAAATGCTCATAAAATAATCGCTTTCGAAACGAATGTTTCATGACGATTTCATCTGCCTCCAGGTCTTTTTACAAATCTCTTACACTCTTGCTTTAGGTACATACATAGGTATATATTTACTAACACACTCTATACACTTATTTGCTATACGAATGTCGCAACGGTTATAGTTGTTACCTTGCCAATACGCCGCGCCGAGTGTTGTGGGTTCAGTTCCATCTACGGGCAAAAATTTTGTACAAAACCGAGTCTGGGTGTATATTTGTGTCCTTTGTTAATATATTCGTAAAATCTATCTGCTATACAGGAATCATTCCTAGTGCGAAAGTAATCTTACTAAAAAAAGGAAAAAATGCATAATAGTTTTCGGTTCTCTTTAATTTAAAACTTTTATCGCAATATTTATCTGAAAAATGATTTACAACATACCGCATATTATGATAAAGATTGCAATAATTAATACTACATACACAAGTCAGAAATTTATGTGCCAGAAGTCACAAAAAATCTTATCAACTGAACTAGAAATTTGAACACACGAAGCGGCCGTCCGAAGGCACTCACATATACAAAATCTGTTAATTCTTACGTCGTAGGTAGCTCGATCGTTCGGACTTCGTTCTTCATAGCGGGATAGTAAGCTTTGTTTAAATTCCATTCTCAAATATCTTGTCAACCACGATGCTATTTAATAACAAACTATAAATATTTTTGGGGAAAATATATTTGTTTTCAAACCTAACTAATCACTACATATTATAAAACAAAGTCCCCCGCCGCGTCTGTCTGTCTGTCTAATCGCGATAAACTAATAAAACCACATGAAAATCCGTTCAGTAGTTACTGAACGGATTTTCATGTGGTTTTCACTAATAGATAGAGTGATTCATGGGGAAAGTTTAGGTGTATAATTTGTACCCGTGCGAAACCGGGGCGGGTTGCTAGTATAAAAATAACTTTTACGCAAGCGAAACCGTAAGCAAGAGCTAGTGGACTACAAATTATCAGTTCAGCATCTTGCAGAGTTATAGTTCATTAAAAACATTGCAGAAGAGAGATATTTTTTAACAATCTCTTAAAGTGTTACAAACAACATTAATAAAGTAAACCATTAAAAAACCCCCTCTCAACCTCAATGCGACAACATTCAATACAAATCATTTACAATCAACTTAAGAAAAAAAATATTCTGTGGAGAGGGCGAGTCATAAAAGAGATAGATAAAACGTATAATTTACGAGGCTTTTAGTGCTAATGGCAAAAGGCTTTATTGCTACCGATCATAAAGCTAAACAGAAGGTGCTACTCAAGTGCCATATCTCGGCAAGTAATGTCAGAATTGCGAGTCCTTTACGAGTTTAACCTGCGAGAGAGAAATGATATCTAGCTCTAACATCCTCGCGTAAACAAACATATTTTGTATATAAACCAGAAATGGCCATTTTGAGTACAAAGGACAGCAACAATTCACCGATCTGGACGCAGTTTCAGCACAAAGCGAGATGTTTGCTTGTTTTTATATTAAAAACATTACTTTAATATTTAAAAACCCTTTTAGCGTAGCTTTTCATTGTATTAACGCGCGTTATATTTTTTTAATAATTGCATTTTTTTATTTCGTTACTATTATTTTACTTTAAATGCAAAAATAGATAATTTACAGCTTAATTTTTTTCATTTATTTAAAAAAAAAGAACAGTCAGTCGTAGGACAGCACGTCAGAAGTGAAAACATAACTTCACAATGTATTTGCCTATACATACACACACACACATCTGTATATATATAATTAGGTTAAAAATAAAATATCTAAATGTAAACATAGGGTACACTAGAAGTTCTGCGCTCCTGGCCGCTGATAAATGTTTGAATTTCGAATGTTATATTTTTTTAAATATAAGAAACTCGGCTCCGTCTTACGAATTTTCGATCAGGTCACGTGTCCTGACGCGAGTTTAACATATATTACCAATTTTTTACCCATCCCAAAAAGTGCACAACGCTGCTAAAGAAGTTTTCACTTCAAAAATTGTTAATCCACACTCTAAAAACCAACCTTTTCCGGGTATTTGTGTTACGTCACTATCAAGTTAAGACCAATCACCCATTTCATCGGTCTTCATTTTCAATGAGTAGTTAAATAGGCGTTTGTTTTCCGACTCACCTGATGAAAAGACGATGATGAAGACGAATATGGGATACGCGTTTTCAAGAGAAACCTATTCACTCTACGCTTGAACGTTCCAAGATTATCGGGATACGGGAAAAGAATTCTTTGTACCCCTTTTTCAGTAAATGTCGCGAACGCAGTAAAGTGAATTTTGGAATATTTACCCCACTAATATTATAAATGTAAAAGTTTGGATGGATGGATGGATGGATGCTTGTTACTCTTTCACGCAAAAACTACTGAATCGATTGCGATGAAACTTGGTATGTAGATAGCCAGATACTTTTTATTCCGATATTCCTACGGGATCGGGACTTAGGCGGGGGAAACCACACCGGGTAATAATAACTCCACACATCTCACACACGGCCGTCTGATCAGAAACTAGGCAAAGCCTGTACTATGGTAACCAGACTACTGGCAAAAATACTTACATATTTCTAAATACATACATATTATAGATAAATTACGCCCAGAAACAGAACAAATGATCGTGCTCATCACACAATTAAGAAACAAATACAAACAACGTTACTTAAGAAATAAATACTTTTTCTTTCTTTCTTTCTTCTTTCTTTCAATTATTTGTCCTGGGTGGGAATCGAGCGCACGACCTCTGGCTTAGGAGTCAGGGTCACTAACCGCTAGAAACAGGCCAGTCAATAAATAAAATACAATTATATTATAATTTTTATATTATAAATTATTTGATAAATGACCTAAATTGTCTGTAATAAAGAACAAAATATAACACAGAGCGTATAATAAACTGGGACATATTAGACATCACTATTTAGACCCAAACTAAGCAGAGCTTGTAATATGTGTTTTAGTACACGGATACTTTTTTTGTTGTAAATACATACATACATATTATAAATAGAAACACCCACACCATCGAATTGAACGCGGACTGGCAGTTTACCATCAAGCAGATCAAGTGTTTGTTTGACAACTAAGCTATAAAAAAATACGTTCCAAAGACAAATCAGTCGTTGCTTTCGATATAATTTTAGTCCCAGAACTTTAAGATTGTACGAAACACTATATAGTAGCAAACTCGTAGCACAAAAGCGGCAGCTATGCCTCTACGGCTGTGCTGACGTAGACCCGAGCTAACGCTTTTCGTAGAGCTTTGTAGCCAGTTGCGAGCGTCATATGCACACATCCACTTGGCTGTTTACATTCGAAAATATTTATGTGGAGCTTGGATGAGGGTTCTGAAGTGCTGTTTGAAATCATCGGTATTGACAATAACGCGGAAGATATAATTAGACATCGATATTAATTATAATAAAAAGGAACCATTGCTGTTAATCTTTTTTACTGACAACTTTTAACAAAAGAATGTTTAAACAACTGTCAACTTAATTAACTTTTTCTGAAATAAAATGAAGTGTACTGAATTTATGAGACGATCCATGACCACAACCACTCCGCCAGGAGTGTTCGACTAAGAAGAAGAATCTTAATTATCTTTACAACTAGTCATTCTGCGATGTTTCATCCATTTAAATCGTTTCGTTTCAATCACTGCTCACAACTTAAGGGTTATAAGCGTGATGTTCCATTTCTAGATAGACCCTCAGTACGCTTAGATCTTTTAAACGTATTATATTATTAATTAAAATGTAGCATTATATACGGCACACATACACACATACACACATACAGCATTAAAACTATACGTATAAAAATACGTATAATTTTAAATTGTTTTGTGTTAATTTGTTGAATTATGACGATAATTATTCAACACGTTAATTTCTACATTGAACCCGTGCGAAGTCGGGGCGGGTAGCCATTCTATAACCTTTCTCAATAAGTAGGCTATCGATTGCAAAAGCATTTTTTTTTAATCCAGCTTAGTATATTCAGTTGCATAAGTATATAAAGTACTTATCAGTTCTTTCTGAAAAAGAAATTTTACGTCGGTAGGTACTTACTGATAAATAAAGCTCGACACTGTAGCAGCATAATTAAGTTTTGTAATATATTTTCGGCAATGAACAGACGTTATGTATGCCGTTCTACCACTGCGATGCTGTCAACTAGACACATGCTGAATATGAAATGCAAATCAGTGCTAATTTCTTGTTACCAAGCGCTAAACAATTTCAAATCTGATCTAAAATGTTTAGTATTTTGAGGACCATTTTTTTCACATTATCTTTCGACACTCATACCCACAGTATATCAAATTTAAACTATAATTTTAAGAAAATTTTACCGTACGTAAGCAAAACGAATCGTTTCTTGGTTATAGGAACGCGGCATAAGACGCATTATACTTTGTATAAGTAGCGGAGAAGAGGTCTTTAGAAAAGATTTAATACCTATATATTTTTTTTTTTAGTTTTCGCTAAATTTACTGAGTGTCCCACGTACAAGTTATTGTAGAAAGGTGTGTACATGACCACACCTTTTTGTAATACGTTGTGTACATGTTATTTATACAAAAACGGACACACTCAGACCAATGCATGACGGATTGAATAAATTGTATCGAAATATAGTAAATATGTGTATGTGACAACCAACATCAAATTACAGTAGTATTGTGCAAAATCCACAGATGGTGTAAAAATAAAATAAATCAACTCACGGTCAGCATTTTTCGTTGCGCTAACCATTTTTTTTTGGGCTAGCCGGCCGGCCGCCGAGCATGTGAAGTGTAACGTAAGATACTTCGTTCCAAAAGTAATCTAAGAAATATTCCACGTCAACTCTATACTATCGCTACACATCCAAACTTTGCTACGGGTTCTTAGATATACGGAACCCGTGAGATACAAGTTTCCACTTAGAGAATGTTCAAGTTTGCAGAAGCAGAGCTGTGGTCCACTAGTTTTGATTGTCGTAGTTCTTGGGACTAATAAATTATGTAAAGTTTGCATTATACGGAAGGAGCTATTTTGAGTTGTGTCGTAATTGTGTAAGAGGAACCAGTTAGCTAGTTGCCGTTCCGTTGACTAACTTGGTAGCAGTTGGTTTATTAAGTTGTTGAATAATGATTTATTCATATTTATGAGTTTTATTAATTGCTCATAATCTAGTCAGTATTAGTGAACGATTGAGTTAAGGCTTATTAAGATATTGTCGTTTCTAAAGACGTATGTTTTTCTGACACTTTCTTTTATTCTTCATCGGACTTTTTTTATTATGTCGTTTCACTACACTTTATCGCTTTATATCTTTCGATTATGTTAAGAAACTAACTAAGATAATACGTACATATATATTTACTTCATAAAATATAGAAAAAATAAATAAAACTTATGTAACCAAAAAAAATTAATATTGTAAAATCCATACTTATGAAAAGAAATAACCTATTTTTTCTTAAAAGTTGCAAGACTATGGTATTAATTAGAGATTAAACCTCGATCCGGTAACTATCCAAAGACTATTCGCAGTGTGGTAGATACATTTTAGTCCACTGGATAAACAATGAACCGACACCCGTGCGACGACGACACGGAAGATCTGCCAAAAACATCGCAGCTGTCCGTGAGAGTATGCAGGAGAATCCGAGGCAGTCGATTTCGCGTCGCTCCCAAGAACTCGGCCTTTCGCAGACCACAACTTGGTGAATTTTGGGTCGTGACTTGGGCATGCACCCGTACAAAGTTCAACAGACCTAGGAGCTGAACGTAAAAGACTATAGACAACGACGTGTGTTCGCTGAATGGGCCATGGAGCAGTTGGAAACTGACCCTAGATTTCACAAAAAAATCATCTTCAGCGATGAGGCCCATTTCTAGATGAATGGGTGCGTTAAAAAACAAAATTGTCGAATTTGGGACGATACCAATCTACATGAGATCCAAGAGCGTTTAATGCATCCCGAAAAAGTCAATGTTTGGTGTGAATTTTACGTAGTAAGTATATGTTTCTTTGAGAACGACGTTGGGCCGGACAAGACAACAGGACGGCAATACGTGCTACACAGCTGATGCCACATTGGACATTCTGCACCAGCGATTTGAGCCCATGGTCATCTCACGTGGAGGTGATGTGAACTGGCCACCGAGATCGTGCGATTTGACCCCATTAGACTTTTTATTGTGGGGTTTTGTTAAGTCGCGGGTCTATGCGAATAAGCCACACACCATCGGTCAAATTCAGCCTGATTTATGCGCCAGAGTCATGGAAAATTGGACATTTGGGATTGGGACATAATAATATATTTGACTAGTTGCCCCGTGGTTTCACCCGTGTAAGTCCCGATCCTGTGCGAATAAAACGTAGCCATAGTATACACAACATACCTGGTTTCATCGCAATCGGTTTACTAATTTTTGGATGAATAAGTAACAAAGATTCATACATGTTGTGATGTGCCAATTAACAGACTGCAGTTTGTTAAAAAAACCTTTGATAGAATAATTAAAGTATAAATGTTTGACCGGGTAGAAGTTGGCGTGGAGTCGCGTTCCAATTGTTGTTTTTGTGTCTAAATCGAGACAAAAGAAAGTCGTATTTGGCCATAGAAAGCGCAAATGTCAAGAATGTATAAACCCTGCATACACTTTCTCAGTCACCCATCAGCGACATGCGTAACCTTTCACAAAACCCAACTCAAACCTTGTCCAGTTTGAATACGTGTATTGAATTTCGTTTAAAAATTTCTACATTTTTAGATGATTTTTTAACGATGGATTTCCCCTTAAGTAAGACTGTAATTACCAAAATACTTACATTTAGTTAATTTGCTTTTAATTTTAATAAATTCTTTGTTGTAAGACCATTTCAACATAATTATGTTCTGTAACTTTGAAAGCCACCAAACTTAAAGTTTAACTTGTAAATATGAGCTTTAAAAGACTAAGTTTTTCGTTTAAAGTTGTGCCATTATACGTACAATTAGCCTGCGGCAGTTCTAATAAAGCTTTAGAAATAAATAATTAGATTATAGTAGCAACGGAATCTATTTCAAATATTTACGTACACTAATATCTTTCATCAATATTCTGTTTGAGATTTGAAACCAAAAATTTTTTAAAAAGATAATAGAAAAAACAGTTCCAACTACATTATATACTGCCCTAAATTATCCTCGTGGCGTTCAAACCAATCATTATTTATCAAAACAGTTGTATGCGTTCACAATGCCTAAAACATTACTTTTTACGTATGTAATTAAAACACGACATGTCATATGTGGTATAGGCCTGCAAGAAGGCACCAATGGTAATTTTATTTTATTTATTTATACTTCCTGTAAATACATTGCATAAGGCGGCATTTGCCGTAGGTATTTTCTTCCAGTCAATCTTTGGGTGATGCAGAACCGTGTGTGGCTGGTGTATATTTAATAGCCATAAGAAAAACTAATAAAAACCGATGACATAAATAAGCCTATATTAATGTACTATATATACATACACACATAGTAAACATACATTCATACATAAATAATAAAAACACTTTTAAACTATTATTTTGATAGCTGTATATGGAGTATTACTGTAATTATTAGATAATTCGTGACATCATATTTGTTGAAGTCAGAACGGCAGTTGCACCATACTCTCATGGCAATCGCATACACTTCGTATATGATAGCTTCAAAAGGTCGTCAATTGTCATAATATCGTCAAGAAGCGTACACTTACATCTTTTATTGTGTTAAAACGATTCCTGGGTTTCGTTACCAGGTTTAACATATAAGTCAAAGCGCTTCGATATAATGGCAAAACTCAACGCCAGCTTATTATGAAAAATGAGGTTCCAAATGGCCGCTTTCCACCCCTACTTGCGGCGAAAAACTAATATCTGACATATCCGAAGTAATTTAACATTGTGCAAACTGCCATATAAATATACAAACTAGAAAAAGTCGATACTTTTCGTAATCTTGGTGTAATATACGATTCAAAATTAACTTTCATACCACATATTAATATTATCTTTTTTTATGTTATAAGAAACTGTAGTACTTTCAGAAACAGTAAGACCAAAATAATTATGAAAAACAGCCTTATCTGAAGTCATTTAAAATATGGTAGCATAGTCTGGCGGCCACATTATGCAGTACACTCATTACGTTTGGAGCGTGTGCAAAAGCGCTTTCTTTGGTATTTGACTTGTTGAAACTGTTTAAGTAAAGTGATTCGATCATACAATACAAGATTAAAACTCTAAAATAACAGTAACAGTCCCTAGAGCGCAGCCAGATGGTAGCATCTTGCATAGTTTCGGATTAAAATTTTAAAAATTTACTCCCGTCCTGCTCGCCTTATTCAACTCTCGCGCCCCGGTCAGAATAGGATACATAGGAAACGGTTAGTCTTAGGTATCAGTCATAGATGCCGTCAATCAATCAGGGGCAGTATCTGCGTCTAAAATAGGAGGAATCCGGGAACAGCTTAAGTGAAGACATCCGGACCAATCCTAGCGGCTGCTGCCTTTGATAATTTATTATCTTATAAGGTAAATAACTCGTAACTAAGCATTTGCATGAGGTGTTTACCTATACGTGTTTATTACACAATGGTTAAATTTATTTTTGTGAATATATTATGTATTACTTAAAGTATTAACAGATGTTGTTGAACTTAAGAAATAAAATAAAATCCTTTTATACTATAACTTAACATTTCACCTTATCTACATCATTTCATAGGAACTCAACAATTTACACTACAACAATGAAACTTGAACGCAAACACCCGCAATAAAGACGTAACTATAAATATCGTATTCCCTAAAACAGTAGACTCAATGTTTATTACTGTAGTAAAGTAAACACTAAACTGGAACATTCCATAAAGATAATTTTAAAATCAACTTTGAAGTCATAGGTTTAGAGTTAGAATTCGATTGTTAAATTAGTTTGTTTCTGGGATACTATGCTGTCAAGAGAGACAGGTTGTTCGGGAGATAATCATATCGTCACGGTAAGGCGATGAAGGGTAGACAGAAGGGTAAAGTGCTTTGTTAACAGACACAGATATTTGAGTTTTGATCGAGGTGCAACTATTATGTTGTACAATAGGTACCTAGAGATTTAGTCCAATGTTGAAGACTATATTGTATTTACGCTATTTAGAGATTTAGGGTGGTGCAGAATTCGGGCAAAATATAGGTCACCGGAGTTCTTCAAGATCAATTCAATTATTATTTAATATATACACAAATAAAAAAACTGAAATCACCTGACTAGAAATAGAACATTTTACTTGTGTTTACTATTTAGATCTCAAATAATCATCCATTTAATAGCAAGCGGTTACCACTATCTTTAAACACCCGCAACCCGAAATTTGTTTTTTTTCGGGTCGTATTAGTTTATCGCGGTCTCATTTTGCACACATACATACCTTTTATCCAGAAAAAAGATCCCGAAAGGTAGCTGAAGTGTTCGGTAAAATCTATATTCATTACTGGTTACAAATATGTTCATGACTGCTTTCAAAATTGAAATTGATTTTCCTGAGTAGCTGCATTTGTAGGTACTAGTACAATCAGTTAGGCAAATTTCTTCTAGTACCTACCACGTAAAGACAAGGTTGACAGCGGGCAGGTTTCTGGTGAAACGCGTTTCAATTGCGAGCTCGCAACTTGCAAATGGTTTTGCAAATTGCGAGTTCGCAATTGAAACGTTTCCATGAAGCACCACTACAAGCAGAACAAACAATTACGTATATTTACGTACGCACGTTATTATTTTCTGACTGCGGTCTTCTATTCAAGACCAAATATGCCATGCTCAATTATCTCCCATCAAGTATCATTTAGAGGGCCCGGACTTCCTGACTTCAGCCATTTCCTGGCCTGTTGGTCTAGTGGTCAGTGATGCTAACTGCTAAGCCAGAGGTCGTGGGTTCGATTCCCATCTAGGAAAAATAATTGTGTGATGAGTATGATAATTTGTTCTGTGTCTGGGTGTAATTTATTTATAATATGTATGTATTTAGAAATATATAAGTATGTTTATTAGCAGTCTGGTTACCATAGTACAGGCTCTGCTTAGTTTAGGATCAGACAGCCGAGTGTGAGATGTGTCAAATTATTATTATTATAATTTCGCGTTACAGGTATGCGAACATAATCTGCTGGAGCTACTGCTTAGACTCCCCAATGCATCCGTATAAGCAATATCCCTTTCCCTTTATTGTCTTCTCTTCTTAACCACCTCTCCTTTTCAATATACTCCCAATTTTTCCATCTTTAACTCCCAAAGTGTCCAATTGACGGCAATCGAATCGTCGCCGTTGGTTGCCAGGATATACCAGATCAGAAAAAATCGAACACATTAAAGATAATTATCAAAAATAACGTAGTATGTTCATTTTAAACAATTCATATAAAATCCATCCAACACACGTGTTGAAAAGAAAATTCGTAAGATGAAGAAATTTTCTCTCCACTTATTTGAATATCGATTCAATTTGGACGAGTCGCAGAATAAGGTCGTATTTTACAAACAGCCCGAAGGTACTATTGAAATTGAATTTGCATATTTTAACTGTACCTGTTTTTAATTCATTAGGTACACTTGTAGACGAATTGTAAGAAAATTTAGGAGCACCAATAAACCCGTAGAGTCCTTTCTCTTGATACAAAGACGAGTTTTAATTGACTATCGAAGAATCGAAGGTTCCAAGTGGTTAGTACCTCTTGCGTCTTTTAGTCTTAGAAGAGGGTTTACTTTTTATTTGTGTTCTCTAGATTACGCTATGAGGACTTTTTATTGTGGTGCTCAGCTGCTTTTTAACCGTTCCCCAGCGGCTTCCTTCATCCCTACACTTTAAAATTGGAAGGGTCAGATATGATTTACCAGGAATTTATCCCATAAAAGTTCATGTTATTGAATGCAATCATTTTCCCTACAGAGTATAATGATTAACGTACGTACGTACGTAAAGTATTTCAAAAGGTCATTTATAGGGCTGTCTCTGTAAAAACCTTTTGGTTCTTAACGTGGCTCTAACCGGTGATCGTCAAGTAACGTTTTAGGACTATATCGTTCCGACTGACGCAGCTGCTTTCTAGGTACAGCTGCTTCGCGAGTTTCGCGAGAGGTTTGAAGTCCGCTTGTCACTGTGAGTAGGCTAGAACTCTGTGGAACATGGCTGCGGCTTGCCTAGCTTGGGTTCAATAATGTCGGACTCTCACTGCAAGTGGACGGGACTGGTTTTCCTATTGCATTAGTTTCCAGCTGCGTTCGTATGTAGGCACATATGTACGTCGGTTTCGGGAGAGGTCATGTAATTAACGTCTGCATGTTTACCAGTTTGAAATTAGGTCCCTTTTGCTGTTATCAGGGAAAAAATTACATGAAAATCTTACTGACTAAAAATATTACCGCAAAGTAAAATGGTAAGATAGAGTGAACTTTTGCCAGCTTCCCCAACTTTGCCAACTTCTGAACGATGCTTTAAAGCTGGTAAGTATATCACACGTCAACATAGAAATCCTTAGATGTCAGATTATATACTTAATTGCGTATTTACAGCGTTAGTATTTATAGAGTTCAGATTATAAATAGATATACAAATGTAAATTTTTACCAATCATTTCCTTGAGTTTTTATTTATTTCAGCTGTCAAAAGCAGCAGCAGCTAAAAGAGGTCATTTATTTGCTGAAAGTTTGTTTTGCTATTCTTGCCAAAATATCTAACGTAGAGATTTCTGTAGTTATTTTTAGTAAATATTTTAACTACTGTAGTTTTGTGTACGGAGATTTAAAGGTAGGTATATTATTGTTTGTGTCATACACGATGTTTTATTAAAAACGTTCCAAAGTTTTTTGTTATATTTGATGTGATTAATATTTGTATTCATGTCGAGAACTTCTAAGTTCTACAAATTAAGTACTATAAGGCTTCGCTTTGCAGAGAGGATTTAAAAGGGCTTGGGTGTAGATATATAAGGAAAGCAGTTGATAGAAGATATGAAAACTGAAAATTAATATATTAAGAGCTTAGCTAACTACCTATAACAACATCACTTTATAATGGCTTCATAGATGTGGCCCAGCAACTTGACAACCGTCCACTCTAACTGCTGGCTGCGGCGCTTCTTCCTTCTGTTCTTTTTCTAAAGAATTCATTCATTTCAAAAATAATATTAGAACAGATTTAAATAGTATATTACAAGACAGTTTTGCTATACACTCGAAAGAGGTTCGGGCATCACAGTACCTAGACATACATATACATAATTATATATACTTTATTACGCAATAGAATCTATGAATATAATTTAACAGCAACTAAAATAACGTCATCCCATGAAAATAATATAATAATTCTATCATCAAGCACTTAAAAGTTATTTATGTAGTTTCACCGTATAATAATAATTCTTTTAAAGTTTTTTTAGTAAATAATAATAATAATAATAATAACTTCACACACCTCACACACGGCCGTCTGATCCCAAACTAGGCAGAGCCTGTACTATGGCAAACATACTTATATATTTCTAAATACATACATATTATGCATAACTTACACCCAGACACAGAAAAAATGATCATGCTTATCACAGAATTATTTGTCCTGGGTGGGAATCGAACCCACGACCTCTGGCTTAGCAGTCAGGGTCACTAACCACTAGACCAACAGGCCAGTCAAATATCTTAATTATGATCGTAATCTTGACGTCTCGTGGTTCTCACGGTCGCAACCAATACGCTAACAATGTTAAATATCAAAACTATTTGATTACATAGTTTGATAAGTGAATCAACATTAAAATGTATTTTTAATTGATAGAGCCTGTGAGAAAAATAAGTCATATAAACAGTGTTGTCATTTATCAAGGAACTTTTTTTATTACACCACATGTTATTATTATTACCACAGAATACATAATAGTACAGGTACTTATACTGGCTACCCAGTCACGCGTTGCTGTGGCTAAGTAAATTGCAATAAAATAATATTATGACAATAAATTGAGAAACAAACTATCATATACTCAAGTTGGACCAAACTGCACAGTGTGCAAAATTTCATATAAATCGGTTCAATATTTTATGAGTTCATCGCGGACAAACAACGTAACTTGAAATGTTTATATATAAAGATGTATAATAAAGCTAAATACTGTTTTTCTGTTAAACGCTAATCTCTGGAACTGCCAGACTGATTTGAAAAAACATTTTTGCATTTGAAAGATAGCATCACGTGGTATCTTCGTTATCATCATCATCCTACATAATAAAAACGAGGGTGAATCTGCGGGGACTTTCTAGTCGTCATTATACAGACACGTTTTTTTTTTGTAGGAAAAACATTTTTAAGCACGGTGTTGGCATGAAGTTTTCTTAATGTAAATTATTGGGGCCGCCATTCGTCTTTGTTATGTGCCGGCGACAGTGACGCGTCACTGCCTGGTCCATTTGTATAATATCAAGCGTCGAAACATTTTACATTTCGCCTTGTTATTTTTGTTTTAAAAACTATCGCGCAAAGTCCAATTTCTGACAAGATTTTAGGTGAAAGATATATTATGTGCTAATTGATTTTTAAGCTTTTAGTAAGCTGGCGATGTATTAGAAGATAAAGTGACCGTTACCGAGTTTGATGCCAAAAAGATTGTTTCTTTCGAAATGTGTTACTAAGTGTGCACTGAATTTTAATCTGAAAGGTGATAAAGTAGGTGATTAGTAAGAAAACTTTGATCGTTTCCCCGCCAATTACCTCCCCCGTCCGTTACATTATCAAGTCAACCTTTCAACAAAATAAGATGGCAGTAATTGTTTTTTAACTACAAACTGTAATTACTTTTTCCACTTTTTATAAAACAATTTTTCAAACTTTTCATAAAATGATTACTAGAATTTACAGTTGGAAAGTTTTTCTTAAGACCTTTCAAGACTTTTTTAGTGCTAATATTTACGTTATTCGTCAAAGGTCAAAAATATCGGAAAGACGGCTAAAACCAGACAAGGTAAAATTTCGACAAAAAATAAACCATTTGGAATGAAACAGTTTTTGGATTATGAAATATTGATTTAACTTCCCAACCAGTTTAGCCACCGAAATGCGTAGATCCGAGAGTCACTGTTCATTTGTATGTATTGTCAGCCTTCTCTGCGTTAATATTTTTATCAAAGTGGTGATGATATTGACTGACGTAGTCCTAATTAGTTATGCGTTTACGCATACAGCTAGCGCTTTTCATGATTTTCCATGGGTGTTGTCGTTGATGATACACAATCATGCACAATCTAGCAATTGTAGCAATTGCATATATTTAACTGGGCCTGTTTAAATATTTACAAATACAATAATTTTAGAACTAGGAATAATAGATATGTATATTACGGACGATAGGCTTACTGTTTATATACAGGGCATGTCCTATAGAAGCATGTCCTAAGAGAATGGATCAATCAAAACCTTTGTTTGTCACTTGATATTATTTTTTTATAGTCATTATAATATACGTCTTAATCCTTAATTTGGACTTTTCAATGCCTGTATTATTATCATTTATTTTTATATCATTATAAGAAGCTGTTTCATTATAAATATATTGTTTGCAGAGGGAATAGTAGCTAAATATCAGGGGAATCAGAGATACGGTGTTTAAAACGTTTGCTTTCTCGTCCAACATATAGGTCAAACGATCTCCCCTGACTTTTCAGAGAAATAGCTAGTCTTTTTAACAGACTTCAAAAAAGTAGGAGGTTCTCAATTCGACTGTTTTTTTTTTGTTTGTTACCTCAGAACTTTCGACTGGGTGAACCGATTTTGATGATTCTTTTTTATTTGAAAGCTGGTGCTTCCCGTGTGGTTCCATTTCAATTTGATCCGGTTCCGACAATGGCATCCATGAGAAAACCATATATAAGTCTTTTATGGAGTAGTTTTTTTTGTTGAATTTGGTTTTTTTTTAAAGAATTATACAGTCTACAGTCTCTTTAAAAAAACGATTTCTAAAGAGTTTATTTTCTATAAACCAATATAGGTTAGATAATCTACTTTCTGTATAAACAGTAATGTATCACACACAAGATTATTAATCAAACCTAAAATTAATCGTCTTCGTTATTTTAACATTGAAATAATTTCCACGAGATACTCAAATAGCAATGACAAATGCCCCTAGTTAATGTTTTACGTAAACAATTCTTGGCAGCAATATGTATTCGGGTGCAATCACCTAGAAAATGTATTATTATGTCTTTCTTATTCAATACATAAATTTTCAAAGAAAACAAATAAATCAGGCGCCGTTTTAATTGCTATTTTTAAAAATCAAAATCTTGAGAACAAATATATCCTGGGGATAAATATATTGTTCGTAAATCTCGTAAGTATACTTTATACTTGTTAGAATTTCGGTGAAATTAAATAAAATTTCTGGCGACTAGGTACGCTATCAATCTTGCTTGATAGGATTAGATCGGTGAGACAGATCACCGACTCTGAGTACGTACACGCGCAGCAGATTGTGGGTGAGTTTGCTATAGGTATTGTCAATGTGTTAATTTTTTTTTTACGGCGTCAGTAAGTAATCTTATTAATTTTGAAATAATCTTAATGCTTACTAATTATTTCATGTTTTTAGATTAATTTGAAAGCCATTCATAAGTCGTATTGCGGAGGAAGGTATTGAATAAATCTGTCCCCATGTACACATTCATGGGATTTATTTTAGAGTATCATGCATCAATATGTACTTGTTCAGACTGTCAACAACAAAGGGAACTCTAGCTTGTACATATTTGACACAAAAGAACTTACGCGCGTGTTTTTGGATTATGAAATATTGATTTAATATCCCAACCAGTTTAGCCACTTAAATGCGTAGACCCCAGAGTCGCTGTTCATTTGTATGTATTGTCAGCCTTCTCTGCGTTAATATTGTTATCAAAATGGTGATGATATTGATTGACGTAGTCCTAATTATTTATGCGTTTACCCATACAGCTAGCGCTTTTCATGATTTCCCATGGGTGTTGTCATTGATGATACGGGGGAAAATACGCGGTAATGCACAATCTAGCAATTGTAAATATTTAACTGGGCCTGTTTAAATATTTACAAGCACACTAATTTTAGAACTAGCAATAATAGATATGTATATTGTTGCCGATGCAAAATGAAACATATATTTGTACATAGTTACTTTGCATTATTTCTAATGTCAACTGCAGCTAACTACTATTGGTTATTAAAGCTTAAGTAATATATGTATTTGTAGAAAATTATTTAAATAAAATATGTATTACAATAAGAATACTGACCGTTTGTAATATGTACTACCTGCTTACAAAATGTTCGTTTATAATAAAGTACTCGCCGTACACTATGGTCGTCCAGGCGCCAAACGGGGTGCGGTATACCCCGCTAAAAGGAAGGTCATCCGATGTCATAGATGACAATCAAAATTAAATTAGTACATTGACCTGAGAAATAAAAAGTTGACGGCTAGACGGCCGCTGGTCTACGGCGAACCTATGTTTGTGGTGGAGGTGCACTCATTCGTCTCTCACTCTGTCATCTACATATATTATTAGATTTTGAGTTTGTCTGAATTATGTTTGATTTATTATCCACTACCTTTGGTCGCGGCTTTGCTGGCGTAAACGTTCGTTTTTTCTATCGGGAATAGAACTTTTTTCGGGATGAAAGGATGCAAAGTGTATGCAAAATTTAATTCGTCGTAAAGGCGTGGAAGCGTAACAAACATACAAAGAAACAAACAAAATCACATTCGCAAATAAACACTACTAAGGATTTCGATTTCATTAAAAAAGGCAGTGCCTATTGTAGCAATCACAATAATTATAACATAGGTATGTACCTTAACTGAAATTAATATATTATTATATTATGTCTGCCTGATCGCGATAAGCTACGCTATAACGGATTTTCATACGGTTTTTACCAATAGATTCATGTGATTCATGAGAAAGGTTTAGGTGTATAGCTAATGAAAATTTTGTGTAAATTGGCTGAAATTGGTTTTGTAAAAACGCTCGAGTCGGCGCTTAAACGTAATCAACTAAATCAAACCATTCTACATTACCTCCAGTTTTATACAATGATTATACCATATTCGGCTTCGGTGAAAAATCTTGCGGTTTACATTGACTGTAATATGTCATGGACCATTCATGTTATTGAGATAAGTAGGAAAGTTTTTGGTACCTATCATTATCTCAAGCGTATTCAAAATTTTCTTTCCTTTCAAACTAAAATTTCTTTAACAATTCCTTCTCCTTCCCTTCTTGACTATGCTGTTGTCTCCTTTCTCGACACTACTGAAGAACTTTGGGATAAACTAGAACGGTTGCAGAATCTATTTATCCGCTTTATATTTGGTCTAAGGAAATATGATCATGTCTCTGATTTCCGGAAACAACTTAAGTGGTTACCTTTTCTGTCGAGATATTCAAATACTTTCATTATTGTATTCGATTATTCACAATCCTACCTCTCCTATATATCCACGTGAGCACTTAGACTTCCTTGTTCCAAGGAGCAAAGCTTGTCGCTCTTTATCTTCTCTTCTTCATCAAACTCCTTCTCATAGTTCAGCTCGCTATGATAATTATTTTACTGTTTCTGCGATACCGTTGTGGAATTCCCTTCCCCATCCAATACGCGACAGCCTTTCATTAAACATTTTTAAGAAGAGAATCAAGGATTAGTTTCTTTCTCAGCAATAATCAGACTGATATTAGGTTTACATGTATGTATGTACATATTATATTTACATTGTATATATGTAAGTATGTGTATTAATATTATTGTTGTAGTATAAATGTAGGTATACCTCTATAATCAGTTACTTATGTATGTTCTATATTTTTATATCAATTATCTTTACGTACACACGACTTTGCCTCTTATTTACCTCAATATCCTCTTTTCACTCCGAAGGTTTCCTGGAAGAGAACTCAATTATGGGTTAAGCTCGCCTTTGTACATACCATTTTCCTTATGTATAGTTTGTGATTGTTTTTGTGTACCATAAAGAATAATAATAATAATAAAAACAATAGAAATTGCCCAAACGGCAATTATTAAGAAAAGTACTATTAATTATATACTATATCCAAAACATTATTTTACAAAGAACCCAATACAATCAGAATCCTTGTTAGGCAACTGTTTATTCATGAGATAATTCTAAAACAACACAGTGAAGCATCTTTTGACTCGTGAAATAACATAAACCGTAGAAAACCAGGGTTTGTGAATCCAGAAAACAGTTTCACACTTCATTTGTCTGAAGTTTCTATTGTGAACTTGGGCCCTTCCTCCATAATACAGAGAATAAGATTCAATGTAAGGCAGTTATTACGTGGCTACAGTCAATGAGCTGTTATGAAACTGAACAATTACTGTCGGTTGTACGTTAAGATATTTTTATTCATAATTTAGCTTTTCGTTTACATATCCTCTGACAAACACTCATATATATATATGCACTACACGCAAACAGAAGTTAATTTTCACACTGATATTTTAAGTTATTTTGTCTTCTTTTATATTGGCTATTCAGCTAGTTTAGGGTTATATTTTGTTTGGACGTGGAACCGAAATCCGAAATACAGCACAGAAGATTTATAGCAATGTAAAATATAAAATAGCTAAAGTGCACAAGACAGTTATAACAAATATTTATTATAAACTAGCAGCGCCCCGTGGTTTCACCCGCGTAAGTCCCGACCCCGTAGGAATATCGGGATAAAAAAGTAGCCTATGCGTTAATCCAGGTCTCCAGCTATCTACATACCAAGTTTCATCGCAATCGGTTCAGTGGTTTTTGCGTGAAAGAGTAACAAACATCCATCCATCCAAACTTTCACATTTATAATATTAGTGGGATAATATTTTATTTGTACTTAATTTTTGCCAAAAGTTATTACAGGCTTCATAGTGTTTGTATACTCTTTGGGCTTCATATTGAAAAAAATTGCACCAAAATATTCCCAGCTTTAGTTGTTTACAAATGATGTGAGAAATAAGACCGCCTTAGTCCGTCTATTATGACGGTGGTGCAAACCTTTCACAAAATACATAAAACTATTCGCTGACACATGACTATGACCATTCCATTGTTTTTTCATATGAAGCCCAGAGTCTAGTTTAGAAGGTTTAAAAGATTCAAAGGCATAAAATATGTAAAAAAAATTTGAATCCTTGATATTTTAAAATTCATTTACATACAATAATCGTACATACCTCAATATGTAGATATAACAAAAGAAACAAACTAAATGCGAGTTAAAAAGTAGACCAAAATAAAACAAAAATGGGCTTTATAATCTAACTCAAATAATTAATAACCATTATAACATAACCTTTAAATCGTAGAAATAGCCATAGCCACATAGGTACATAAAAAAATAAAACAATTTCGCTGACATCAGCACCAGAGTTTAATCATCCGTTTGATTAATCACCTACCCGTTATTTCTTGCATGCAACGTAGCTTGATTATTTCCATTGTTAGTTTCTGAAATATTGTTGCAGACATAATGGTTGATTCCCAGGTATGTAGTGATACAAAGTAGAATTTTTTTAAAACTTATTTGCCTGACATTACAAAGAATTTGTACTTATAGGTCCATAACGTATATAGGTCTAAAAGCATATAGGTCTATATCTATAACTCTGTAACATCTTACAAAAATAAACTCAAGAAAGTGGCATAATTGTTATTCAGCTTTTTGTCTGTTTCTGGATGGATTCGAAAATCACCTATTTCATAGAGAAAATAAATTTTAAATTGTCGAAACACCAAAAAGTCGACTGATACGCTTTGACAGCTCCTTCTATTTTTTCAATTATAACCCTGGAACGTTCAAGAGTAGAGTGAATGGGTTTCTCTTGGATAGGCGTGTACCATCTTCGTCTTTATCACAACTTTCTATAAGGTGAGTTAGAAGACAAACGCCTACTCCATTACCGAATAAAATAAATATAGGTGTAATCCACCGCCATCTTGCTTATCGGGGAAATACCATTTGAGTGTTTATAAAAAAAAATTTGAGGCAGTATCTACAGAGAAAATTGCTTCATTGCCAAGCATTAACAAAATGGAAGGTTAATGTTGTAGAAATCCGAAACTTGGAGGTTTTCTAATTTAGGTAAATCAGACGCCGAGCCTATAGGTAGTTTTATTTCTGTCACGCTATCTCCGTTTATTTATATAATGGGTGAGATCGTCGGCCTTCAGTTCGAAATTCAAGAATTATGTCAGCTACATCTGTAGTCGACATAACTGACAGTATCATTTTAAGGCCCTCTATCTAGAGGGTCACAAAATGATACTGTTATCATCTGACTAGGCCCTAGGGTATATCTGTAACTGAAATCGACTTTACTTACGTTTCAAGTCAAAACTTTACTGAGTTTTACAACTTCCTTGATGTAGGTTACATCTGCCGTTCCTTTTTTCATTACTGTACCAGTACCAGTATAAACACATTACTATAGTAGTAGAATTTTTGGCTACGGTTTCCTTTTCATTCCTCAGTCAGACAAATTAAAAAAAAACGAATAACGATTGTGAATTGTAGCCCCCGACTAAGCCGACTAAGGAATCCTAGGAAATCCCTAATCTAATCTATTAATCATGGGAAAGCTATGCTTCAGCACATATGGACCGGCTCGACCGGAGTGATACCACGGTCTCACACAAAGCCGGCGTGAAGCAATGCTTTCCTTGTGTTGCAGGTGTTTATTTTCGGCGATAGTCACTTACCATCAGGTGACCCATCTGTTCGTTTGCCCCCTATCCCAAAAAAAAAACCCATCTTGTAGGATAGCACGGTTATTTAGTATTAGTGACGTAGTACTGTTTTTAATTTTATGAGCAGTGTTGTAAAAAGTTCAAGGGAGTGTTGAAAGATTTGAGAACGCACCGGAACAAACGTTGGTTTTGCAAGTGTTTATAGGCACCACTTAGCCGCAGGGGGACCATTTGTTGGTATGCCAAGATTTATTTTCATAATAAAAACAGGTACCAGGGCATGACCATTTCATTCAAACTGCGTTTTTATTCAATTCTAAGCCTTTGCTTGCTGTATCTTTATACATTAAGGTATCTCGGTAGAATATGCCGACATTAAGATGTATTTTATATACCACTGGTCACTTACAACTATAACTGGTAAAATACATTTGACGACACAATTCACAGGTAATAACTATCATTTTGACAGATCGGACGGACGACAAATGTAACGCGAAATGGCCCATTCAAATTGCATCGCAACAATGCTTCCGAGATATTATTTGTTATAGAACCTGCTTCTTGTAGGAGCTGTAGTTTATAAGCTTTTAACAAAGTTTCCTGCGCCGTTCCGAGCTGAGATAAAGTTGAAGCTTTTTAAGTGAGGATTGTTATTAAAGCGAAGTAATGGAAGAAAGCGGAGGATTCTTCTAGTTGAGTAGTTTTACAGATTTCATGCCAGGCTTTACTAAGCGATGTCTACTATGTGTAATAAGTATTTAATGGCATTTTTTTAAATACATTTCAACGTAAAGAAAGTTCTTAATAAGAATCTTACTAATATTTTAAACGTGAAAATTTGTGAGAATGTATGTGTGTATGGATGTTTGTTACTCTTTCACGCCAAAACTACTGAGCCGATTGGATTGGACTGGACTTACGTGGGTGAAACCGCGAGGCGCTGCTAAATAAGTTAAGAGAATGTGCCTCTGTAAATATTATATAATATATTTATCATGTTACATAAGCGCCATTAATGACAAATTAAAGTAAACCTTTGCCACTGGCATTAGGATACTTTCTTGATGGAGCCGCTCCGGTATATGCCGTCAAAAGAGAAGGTTTTTAATTATGCTGATATTTATGTGTCTTAGGCGATGTGTCTACCATTCGTAAAACAATTTTAGTAATTGTTTTTATTGGTTGGGTTAGTGAAATTAGTTCCGGGCGGGAAGCGGCAGTCGGCCCCCGCCCGAAGAGGTACGCGAATGGCGTGAGGCCGCTCGCCGAGCCACCATGGCTCGTTGGTCGTCCCGGCTGGAGGCTCCACGTGCTGGCTTTGGAGGCGCTCCAGCCGGTCATCGTCGAGTGGGCAGGGCGGCAGCACGGGACCCTTTCCTTCCGACTGATGCAGGTCCTTTCCGGGCACGGCTGCTTCGGGAAGTACCTGCACTCGGTCGCTAGGAGGGAATTGAGTCCCGCCTGTCACCACTGTGACTACAGTGAGGACTCGGCTCCGCCCACGCTGGCGGTTTGCTCCACCTGGGCGACGCAGCATCGGGCCCTCACTGCAGTCATCGGAGGGGATCTCTCGCTACCGGCCGTCATACGCTCCATGGCCGGTAGCGACAGGAATTTTACCGCGGTCGCGACCTTCTGTGAGGAAGTCATCTCGCAGAAGGAGGCGGTGGAAAGGGTCCGGGAGGACGACCTCCACTCGGACCTAATTCACCGCCGGCGAACCGGGCGGCGGAGGCGCACTTACCAGCGCCTCATGCCGCCCTGAGTGTGGCCGCGGGTGGACGGGACGGGTTTTCCCCTCCACCCGCTATAGTGGGGGCCACCATAGGGGGGGCCACCCCGCGAGGAGGCGGCGTCCGCGTGTGCCTGGACGTCGCCTAATTGAGAGGTTTTTACCCGAAGGTGGTGCCCGCGCTTTTGCGGGCAGGCGCTAGGAGGGTTCCGGATGTCTTAATAAAAGCTGTTCCCGGATCCCTCCTACTTAAGGCGCAGTACGGCACACCGTGTGGTTTTAGTCGGTTCGATTCCGACACACCGCCCCACCGAAAACCCCGGTGAGGTGACGGCCCGAGGGGGTTTCCACACGCCAAAAAAAAAATGGGGGTTTAAATTAGAAAAGAATTAATACATTGGCAATTTTAAAATACCAACATAATCATACATGTTCATACAACGTTTTTCTTCTGTTACTGGCTTTCTTTTTAAAAGAGTTTGGTAAAAAATATAGTACTAAATTTAGAAATATATAAACTACAGTATTTTAATATATTGCATATAGCGCATTCTAAGATGTGGTCCTGGTAGTATATGCAAGTGTTTTCTTTTTGTAACAGCAAAGTAATCGTTGATGGTTTGCCGTCGTCCAAGTGTGTCTCCTCATGGGGTCTATAACCTTATAAAGAGAGTATTTCAAATTTCGTTTTTACTAGAAAATCTGGGATAATTATTTTTCAATAGACGTCTGCAGATTAATTGAGGATAGTTGTTAAGGAGGGTTACCCACCACTCACTGTCTTTTTTGTCTAACTTAAAAATTTTAACAGCTGAAGATAAACCTCAACAAACTGTGATATAACGAGATGTCTCTCCGGGTCTCTCTTTGTCAAGGAAGTTCGGTTTCTGAACTTCCTTAACAAAGAGAGACTCGGAAAATACCTGCAAATCCATTATGCACTTTTCGAAATTAAAGCTAATCAATTATTTTTATGTCCTTACCTGTACCTTGCTTTAGTTTTATTACACAAACATTTTATGTTCAAATTACAAGCGTGATACAAAATAATTTAAATAGAAAAATAATATTGGAATGGATCGCTGGAAATTACTTTAAGTTACCTCGTGTTGATGCTATTTTGAAATTAATTGCATTCACAAATTTTAGGTATTTTATACATGGACATTTTTGGATTAATAAACAATACATCGTTGGAATTGTTTACCTGTAGCTTTATCGGTACATTTTTAAATGTGTATTCTTAGTTACACAATAATATATTGCATAATAGCTGCACCCTGCGGTTTCACCCGCGTGAGTCCCGGTGCCGTGGGAATATCGGAATAAAAAGTAGCCTTTGTGTTAATCCAGGTCTCCAGCTATCTACATACACATCTACATTGTTCTTGTCCTTGTACACTGTTTTGCGATTTTTAAGATAAAGTTATTTTGCAGGATATACCATAATTCTGAATTCCGCCTGAGAGGGAACTTTGACTTTCCCGCGCGGTATTTCGAGTAAAATTTAAATCCTTGCGTTCCAGTCGCAAGCATAGTCGTGCATCGCTTGGATTGCCATCTGTATAACATACTCTGTTCATATTCTGTTCTAGGACATTTATATATACTCTCTGTATCGCAGGAATTTTACAGACTTGCGACTAACGGATACAAAGTAAACCTAGCCTTCAAAGAATTATCTGTGAATAACAGTAATAACTTCAATCTGGGGATCGAACTCACAAAACCAGATGCAGTGGCGGTTAGCAACGTGACCACTTTAATACACACACTTATTCATCGGGATCATATGCGACATGTTCCAGCGCGAGATAAGACAGTACGCTAGGTCAAACAGATTTTATTATCATAGTAAATAGTTGTATTAATGAGAAGAGTCATAAGGATGGCAAGAAGTCTTTTGTACTGAAATGAACTTTAAAATATGGAGAACGCTCCTGTGTGGCATCACTAGGTTTGCAGCATTGGTGGTTACAAGTATCTAATGTTTCAAAATGACTATTTAAATTTATATAAACAGAACTATTACTTAATAGTAATAATTCTATTTACGAATAGGAAGGCTCTTAGTACAGAGAAATTCAATAAGAAAAAGATTAAAAAATTAAATGTATTTCTAAAGGAGTATCTCTTACCTTCACGCATTTCTAAACAATTCTGTTAAGTTGGTACCAAATTCACAAAGTATTGACTCAATACCAAATTGCTCCAAGTACCAAATACGGCACAGTCCATGTTGTGCAATTACCGTCATCAGTAGAGATGCAAACAAGGCGTCAATGTTTGAACTAATTACGGGAGCCACGTCAGTTGGCTGTATATCATAATTACGGACGCCTGTTCATTAGTTCGTTTCACTCGAGAGTTCGTTATTGCGAAATTCAAACATTACCTATAATAAGCTTTAGTTACTTCGTTATTATTTACAAATTTTGTAGTTTAGTCGTTACAAAATTTACATTATTAAACCCGTACTAATACAAACATAAAATTAGTAAAAGAAACCGAACGTAATAAAATCATGGAAATGGAACTAAACGCGCGGGAGCTGCTAGTATTACATAATATATATATATTTAGCCAAACACAAAATGGTTAAGAGCCATTTTCCTCTGTTTGTTGAATGATTTTCTTTATTTTTATTAACTGACTGAAAAAGGAAATTTTATACAAACTAATTTTTAGTCAGCGCCAAACAACAAACTGATTAATTATTATCTAAATTTTATGTGTACCTAGAAATGGAGAAGGCTCTCCGTAAGTAGTTAATCATTTTATTATTTGGCGTTACGTTACGTAAAATTTTTTGTTATTTTGTAGCTATTGATGACCTTCAGTGTTATAAATAAAAAAAATGGGAAGAGTTTTTTCTCTACTTTAAACATTGCCTTATTGTTAGCAAAAGTGATATAATAATCAGGTGAGAATAAAGACAAATGTCTATTCCATTTATCAATAGAAAAAACCGGCCGGACCAGCGCAAGAATGGGTTCCGCACCATCGTACAAAATTTGATACAAAGCCAAAAAACACGTTTCTAGTAGGAGAGCCCCCTTTAATTTATTTTTATTATTTGTTGTTATAGCGGCAACAGAAATACATATTCTGTGAAAATTTCAACTGTCTATATATTACGGATCCCGAGATACAGCCCGTTGACAGACAGACAGACGGACAGCGGGGGCTTAGTAATAAGCTCCCCTTACCCCCTTACCCTTCTTGTACGGAACCCTAATAAAAGATTTATGGTTGACTTACCGCCTCTGGGTGACCATACATAAATAATTTTCTTACCCTCAGACTACCGTGTTATTGTTCGATGCATTAATTTCTCCAAAACATACTTGTGTTAATGACTTGAAATAATTAAACGAAACTGGCACTTGCATTTATGTGGTACGTTAGAAAGTTAACCGCACTTGATAAAGTGATAAAAATAAATTAGAGGAACCTTTACCATTCCAAAATTTAGATTCTTATTTAGAGCCAACCAAGTATAGTTTGAAATATGGGTATTAGAAAAGAGTCTAATATACTTAGATAACTTTTTTCCCTACATACATATTTTTATTCATACTCGTGTAAACAAATATTCACTCGCAGCGGCTATCGACCACATAATCATCTAAGTAATTTTATCTGATGGAATTTTGAGATATTATATAGACTGTATATGACAACGGAAAACTTACGTAAATCACTGAAAGGGCCATGACTCTAGCTTGCAGTTACAAAAAGAATTTCAAGGTATTTTTATCTCCGTTTCTCATAAAATCAGGTGGAATGTGTAAAGTTGAAGATTTTAAATCGTACATATTTTATATACCCTGTATTATCTACACAGATCGACTAATAATTCTTTTCGTTTTTCGCAAGACCGCACACTCTCTAGTTACATCATACATAAAAAAAAAACCTATTGACGGTTTTGTAAATAAACAAAGTTGCCCAGCTTCGCAGATATGAAATTCCTAATGATGTTGTTAAACCAGCTTGTTGTATCCAGGTACTCCTTTTACAGACTGCAGAATTGGCGTCGTTAAAACTCCTAACTAACTTCCTAGGATAGCGCCGACTAGTTTAGTCTAGTGAGCTCGAGCCATCTCATCAGTTACCTTTGGAATCACGTTTCTTTAGAGATGTATGGAAGTAGTACTGCAGAATTCAGTGTACCTTACTTTTGTACCATTGTTCGTTACGGAACAAAGACAAATAAATAAAGCTTCTGATTTGTATAATTAATATAATTTCAGCCTTAACAAAACATATATAAAATAATGAGAGCGCTAAAGTAAGTAGGTATTTTCGACAACGTTAAGGCAGTGAGTCTAAAAGGGAAGTGGATATGAACGATTAAAAGCTCGTTCATTCTCAAGTAAAGTTTTAAAGGTAAGCTTTATACATATAACAATATTAAAGTAGGGATACTTTAGCCTTTTTAGAAATAATAAGAAAACTATTACATTAAAATAATAAAACTAAAATTAGAACAGTACAATAAACATATCGGCGTAGACAACCATGGTTTACGTATTATTGGAAATTTGTACGCTATTCCAACTAGTAACAATCTTCCACACAAACGTGTCCTTTTATTTGCTGTTAACTGACATGTGATTTGAACTTAATTTAATATAGTTCTTGTAGGTATATTATGTAATAAAGTTAATAGATATTATTATGACTAGTTATACCGGTAGCGCCGGGTTTTTGGTCGGTTGACAATAGTGGAGATATAAAAGGCTAGGCATGCATTATAAGTTGAAAACAATCACTTGAGTGCTGATTCAGGTACGAACAACATGGCAGTTACTATTATTTAGTGGTTTTGATAGTTTATAGGAACAGTGGTGAGATTGCTGCTAGTAAATATGAAAATGCATTTTATATGTGTGTATAATCTTTTGCCGAACTTTTGTATACGTGAGTTATTAACATTTTTCGATAAAAGATTCCTTTTCTTTGATTTTAAAACAAGCGGAAATATCACGGCGCTGTACGAGGAAAATGTTCACGAAATTCAATTATTGCGGAGATAAAAGAAAACTTTTTATAGCATCATGGCGAACGGAAAATGTAGACATATTTTATAAACGATGAACTTTTGTGGTTTTACTGAATACTTATAAATACATTTGGCTGTGATATACTCGCATTTTTTAAACATTTTAAAATTTTGAGAAACCGTTTGATGGAATACGATCAAATATCAGTATTACAAACGCGATGAAACGTTTGTAAATACTGGGATTCACTGCACTGGCCACGTCCTTGCCGTTGTAAGCGAATCTACTAAAGCGCTCTACGCTACAATCGTCTTTGTTGGACAGCTAATGTTATTCTGTGGTCAAGGGACAAAGGCAATTACGTGAACGAAACTTTTTATTTACGTTTTTTGTTTTTAAGGCGACACGTGCATAGTTAAAAATGAATTTTCAGTAATTTTATTCTTGACATTTTCGTGATTATGTATAAAGCCCAGATTCGTTGAATTTCAGAGAATTTTATAGCATCAGTCTTCAACGACAAACGGTTGAAACAGTAAACACACTTCAGTACAGTCGCAACGATTACGATAACACCTCCCTAAGCGAAGCTACGTCATAAAGTGCTTACACAAATACAGTCACATACAACCCTCTTAAAAATGTTATTTCTTCTTTCTACACAAAACTTTAATAAAATAAATCGTTGAACATTCTACACTTTTAAAAAGATAATGCAATGTCATTTCCCACAAAATGCAAAGACGTGGTTTGTTTGTGAATGTTGACAATTTATAAAATATGAAATGTTTTAGAATTTTTTAAAGCCTTATGTAAATTATATTATAATTAAGGTTTTGTATGCGTAGTTTTTTTTGTGTTCATGGAATTTTTATTCAATGATAAATATTTGAAAGTTATCATTAACACTGTCACAAAAATGTTGAAGGGCATATAAATTACCGCTATTTTTGTAGTATGAAATAACAAGTTCAAACTGTAGTATCGTAGCTCAGAATATAAGTTTTGAATTTTAATTTTGTAACTTTCAATGATTTAAGTAGGTGGGTATTGTACAATTAGATATTAGCTTTTAACTAGACGGGCTTACGATAACTTTTTTTTTCACACCAAACTCAACCAAAAATTATCTAACAACTAATAATTTTTATTTCGACCAGAAATTTGGTTGGCATCGAAATATAAAAACACTAGCCACCCGCCCCGGCTTCGCACGGGTACAAATTACATACCAAAATCTTCCTCATGAATTACTCTGTCTATTAGTGAGAACCGCATGAAAATCTGTTCAGTAGTTTTTCAGTTTATCGTGAACAGATAGACAGACGCGGCGGGGGACTTTGTTTTATAATAGTGTAGTGATGTAGTGAAGATCAGTAATGATATTCACAATCTATGATGTGTGTAAAACTAAAATATACTCGAACATGCATATCCATTCTTATTTTATTCAGCGATAACATATTATATACAGGTTTATGTACCTAGTACAGATACCAGTCTCTCACACGGACTCACATGTAACATAAATAACTAGATTAAGAATTGTTACTTGTAACCATATCTGTGTGAGAGAGAAATAAAGTTATTATTATACATGCATGTGACATATTACATGCCCAATTTATGCATTAAATAAAGTCTTCAAACTGGAGTGGTAAGATCAGAAGCAAAGCGAATACGAATATTGAGATGGATGTGTGGTGTGACTGGCATGGACAAAGTGAGAAATGAATTTATTAGAGGGAGCCTGAAAATAGCACCGGTGGATGAAAAGTTGAGGAGCAATAGGTTACAGTGGTATAGACATGTGATCAGGAGGGATGAGAAAAGTGGTGAAAAGAGTTTTATTTATGGAAGGTGACGGGTACAAGCGAAGAGGATGACAAAGGAAAGGTGAATGGACTGTGTGAAAGAAGAATAAAATGCATTGCGCCGACGCCAAATAAAATTGTGACAAGGACAGGTAGACGATGATCTACCAATAAAACAATTTGCAAGTACCCTGCGTTTTTTTTAACTCGTAGAAGATAAGATTAATTAATTCCTCGTTGTATTATATATCGCTAAGGTATTTGTTGTACAAATATCAAAGAGCGAAGCTACATTCGTAGCTGATTGTACCTTCACCCAGAAGAAGGCTGGAGGAAAAGGGGGACATAGTCCAAAATGTTGTGTTCTTGTTGAAATGTGGCATTAAAGCACCACAGGGTGTCGGTGTGGTTAAATGTATTTAGAAGTATCGGTAAACGTTAACACCTTACGTGTATGAAAAATCTGGTGCGGTGGAAAGAAAAAGAAATCATACATATTAATTTATTATGTTATTCAACTTGTCAGTGTATTACTTATACTTCCTACTAAACACTTTTGTCCTCGTATATGTATATTTCTAACCAGTTATATGTATACAAGAGTCCCTAATAAAATACGAGAATGGAATAAGAGTTTGATGCGTTACGGTTCGGTAGAGGGTGTTTTATTAGATAATAAAACATTAGTATCTGATCGTATTTCTCACATAGCCAACTCCTATTAGCGCAGGCCTGAATAATTTCGATACCCACTAGAAATACGGCAAAAACAAAATAACAAAAATACCTTTGCCTTCTATTTGATGTCAGAACAGACTAACTCTGTTGTAAGTAGGGAATGTTAATTTTTTTTTTCTTGACAAAGTTTGAGAAAATGCAATATAGGACTACTTAGATCACGCTCCCTGGCATATATCAAGCGGGTTTAATTAAAGCCTGGGATTGGGATATTGGGATGAATTCTTTGGTGTTCACCTTTGGAGTTTGGTGTGACCAATATTAAGGAATTATGCCCTAACATCTAAAAAATCGAGTTTACATTTTGTAATGGTAAACATACGCTTGACGCAATTAGCCATACTAACTTTTAAATTTTCGCGTTCCATGATATAATTATGTATTTTAACGGGAATTAACGCGATCACGAAAAAGTATTACATACCTCTGAATTGCCTGACGTTTCGAACAGGTTGCACTGACCGTGGTCACACAAAAATATCAACCAGATCGAGCACTAGTTGAGGGTAAATATGTTTTGATTTTCCTATTGTCAGTAAATTTATTATAAAAATATACTTTATAGTGTTGTCGCCACATCAAAAACTATTATTTATTTTATTAAAAATTGGATCAAACTATAATAGATGATAAAATAATTCACTATTTATTAAAAATGTGTTAATATGACATTATTATCACCAGTTATACCGGTAAAGCAATGCTATTGGTCAGTTGATAAATATTGATGAATAGCGGGGTTACATAAGGCTAGGAATGGGAAATAAGTTGATAACAATCACTTGAGTGCTGAGTGAGGTATGAACAACATGGCAGTTACTGTTAGTTAGTGATTTCATAGTTTATAGCAGTGGTGGCGAGACTATTTCTAACAATAGGAAGGTTAGTTGTTGTTGATAATTCGTTTAATTTATTGTTAAAATCTGTCTATCTTGCAATATCATAATTAAAGTAGGTAATTGATGGAAGAACCATGTTCATTTCCAAACACGCGCTGCTACAGAGCGTAATTGTTTTCTATTCAGTTTAGAATTAGCAAGCTAATAAGTATGTTTATCGGCAGTCTGGTTACCATAGTACAGGCTCTGCCTAGTTTGGGATCAGACGGCCGTGTGTGAGACGTGTGAAGTTATTATTATTATAAAACGTTCGGTAGAGTACTTTATAATTAGTAATTACTTATAATGAATGTGTGTTAGAATGACGTCAAGAGAAAGATGTTTAGAATACAGTCGATGTTGTAAAGATGGTGTTTGTCTGACAGACACTGCAATAAAATATAATGTACAACCCAAAATCACCTCATCACCTCACCAGAACTAACGGTCAAGTGGTATGCCGGCATCGCACCAACTAAACGGTCACAACGCAATGCTCCGTCACAAGTTTTCAGTGTTAATAAACAGAAATCTGACTAGGTCTAGAAATATTTTTACATGAATTGTGTTCATACTCACCTACCATATTGATTTTGTAATCATAAAGTATGCATAAAACAATTGAATATAAATTAAAAAATCCCCGACACAAAATAATAAAATTAGTATGAACGGCCATCTTGGATTTGAAATTTATCATAGTGTATAGTATTCTACTAGTCAAGCCCTTTCATTTGATACCTATATTGAGGGATTGGGAAAAAATATGTAATCCGCCATTTTGTGGCGGTGGCCATCTTGGATCGATTTTCATCAAACATAGCTAAGAACACTCCCGACTAATTCACCTTTCAAATAAAAAAAAAACAAAATCAAAATCGGTTCATCCTATCGGGAGCTACGATGCCACAGATAGACAGACACACACACAGACACGTCAAACTTATAACACCCTGTCATTTTTACGTCGGGGGTTAAAAACATAATTTTTTATTACTCTGTCCTTCAGGTGGCGGACAATATTGATACAGCCGGGTCAATATGTTTATTTCAATCGTTTTTATCGTATTGCGAACTCATATCTCTCATTTTTCAAACTTTCTGGATATTATGAATAATGCTCTTATCATTATTTGTTACATAAAAAAGTTATACAAGAAAGTACTTCCCAACATCACTTGTTGGGCCGCGGTCCTCTAGGCATAATCACCTAGCCTGATCGCAGGACACTCCTTTTGTATCGGAGGGATATAACACCCGTTCCTCCACTACAGACATATGTATCTATAAAGGCTTAGAGCAAAACATACATATTTAAGTGTGAGGCTACTAACGTTTCCAGTACTCCGAAACAATTTGTGTGTTATGATAAAAGCGTTATACATTATTTACCTGTGTATTATTATTTTAAGCTATAAACGATTTTAATACAGCAATGATACTTAAAGTATCTTTAGAAAGCGGCGAAATTGCAAATTTTGCTGCGTATGCTCGTAAACGAGTCATTCCCAGTGAAATGATAGCAATCTTCTAAACTAGATTGAAGAAATTACTTTCATTTTCTTATAAATTATGTTAGTTAATACTGTATTGTATTTAATATGATTAGTAGGCTTTAGATTTTTTTTTCTAAAATTATTCATCAACTATTTCTTTTGACCCGACAGACCTGACAGACCTGACTTTTCAAATTTCAAAAAAAATGCTTTTAAATGCAATAGCAAATATTAAATTTTAAATGCTATGGAAAAAAGTACTTTCAATTATCTCCAAATGTCCTCATTTTCCGGGCAACTTTTCCTGTTTTTTTTTTCCTAAAAACCTTTTTTGGACTATTATCAACATAGAATATACTAACTTACCAACGACCAGCATATTTTCATTTTCATTTGATAGGTTATATCTTTAAAGTGGGGTCCTAAAGTAATTTGCTGAATGATTAAAATGGAAAGGGTAGCAAAACATGTAACTTAAGTTTCAATTAACGAAGTTCACAACTTATAATTTTTTAATCTAAATATATAAAAATGAATCCCTATTTCCCTTGGTCACGTCATCACGTGTGAACGGCTGGAACGATTTCGCTAATTCTTTTTTTTTGTGTTTGTTATTGTAAGGAGAAGGTTCTCATGAAAAAAAAAAGAAAATTGCGCGGAAAATTAGAAAATTTAATAAAACTTAGCGGTCATTGAATATTGACTTTTCCAATGTAACCTTAGCGCTTTTGACATAACTGACAGTCGTTTGACAGTTAGCGCGATTGACAGAATGCGCGCTGCAAATATCGTTTAAAACAGATGCATCGGTCGGAATTAAATTGATAAAATAATTAATTTATCATTTCTTAATACACATTTCACAGTCAATTCAAATGGAAAATTTATGAAATTTTGTACAGTGAATTTTTTGAGAAGATGGCCAATTATATGTGTAATACCAACAAAACTATTCATATCATACCAGAAAATAAAATTAAGAATGTTGTGTACCATAAAGCATTAGAATAATAAACACTATGTTTTTTAATATATTTTTTTATTAATTATACCAATTCGAATTCAATATTCATAGTTAAGACAGGACAACATCTGTCAGGTGAACTAGTATTATATAATTATTAGTAACACGTGTTTCTATGTAAAAGTCGTCAAGCAATAATGTTGGTAACACAATACATAATGTTTAATAAAATCGGAAGATTGCTATAAAACGCAAGTCAACCGTAGAACAGTAGAGCGACATGGGACGGTGGCATGAGTTAGCATCATTATAGGCTCCTTAACCAATTACCAAAAGACGCATCGTGTCCCTGTTTATCAACTCATTAAAAAAAACTATAGGACAACCAGCTGGAAAGTGTAGGATGAACAGAGGGACGTTCAATGGACGTCCCACGCTTCGCTTTGCATACTATTTGTAAACGCCATTAACCCTATAATTATATCATATTTTTTATTCACACATTTATAGGATAAAGTTATACTACATAAGCATTAAACATTCATTTACACATTTCTGAACGCATAACACGCCTCTTCCTATCATACATCCCCCCCCCCTTCCTTCCGCTCTCCTCTCGCAAAAAGGGTCGACGCGCACGCATTGGAGTTCCCGCTAATACGCTCCTAAAATACGAATTAAATCGCTATAAATCAATATAAAACCACACGCGAGTGTTCCCTGTCAACAATAAAAACGTCTTGGTGGTGATACAACTCAAGAACCGGCGAAGAAAGGAATTTGAGAAGATATTCAAGCCACGTGTGTCAGCTCGACATTCCGGCCCGATTCTTCCCCTCCTTTCAGCGAAGGGTAAGTCACCCCCCACTATTCTATTTGTATGGACTAACCATATTGTTAAAGAATTAGTGAAACGCTGAATGAAGAAGTGATGTGTCGTGATGAAAAATCAAAATAAACTATAACTACCTTTCTTCATTAGCGTAATAAGAACTGAACCATATGAAATGTTATAACGCATTTCAGAGTATTTGTTAAGGAAACTTAATCTTAAAATATAATATAATTTTTTGTCATCCTATTAGCTATTAGATGGCGCTCATTGGTTTTAATTCGAGGTATCGATGTGTTCTCACTTTGATTTATTATTTAGTATATATATATATATATATTATGTATATTCTGTGGGGCACTAGATGGCGGGCATTGACGGGCATTAAATTCAAGATATGGTTTGGTTGCAAGGGGGTGTTTATGAGGAAAGGGTTTTTTGAATTAAGCGTGATTCTCGGATACACCTGTGTTTTTTTATTATTGGCAGTGGTGATTTGTGGTATCCTTGGATTTACCCTGGAAGCGGGTACAGTATTAACTATCCCATTCTATGTTGTGTTTAGTTTCACATAACACATAATTGATAGCTTATTTTAAATCATTCACTGGCTTTTTTACTTCTATTCATAATTATATAAACCAATAAACAGGCGCAATACATCATGTCATTTATGAACGTCAGAACCTACATTTATTCGTTTTTATTTTACACAACTTATAAAACACGGCAGCCTCGATTTAAATCAGTAACCTGAATGTTCTCAACATAAAGGTGTTCTTTTTCATAAGTAATCATATTCCCTTCCCATAGAATTTAAGAATTAATCACCGAAAGAAAAATCTTCTTAAATAAAAAAAAAAACGCATCAGTAAAGTCGCGGGACACCACTGGATGCGGGCAACGTAGGACCGAACGTTATGGCGATCTTTTGTGGGAGGCATATGCCCGGCAGTGGGCGTCAAACCGCAGAAATGATGATGATGATTATGATGATGATGATGCATCAGTAAGCGAAAAAATACCACCCACTAACAGATATGACTAGTTGGTCCTCCCCGTTCTCTTAGAGATTTTCAATAGCGACTGATTTGAGGGAGGACATTCACCAGTGGTTATATTATTATTTAATCTTTATTAACCATGGTGTCTCGCCTACAATGATCACCACAGTAGGTCATTATAGGTATAGCCAAAGTAACCAATGCACTTAAGGGGATAAAAGAAATAGGCAGCTAGTGATAATTCGGGACTCACGGATTAATAAAAAATAACGTACTCGTTAGAGTCCTTTTAACGTAATGTAAAACGGATGTCGTGGATTCGCTTGAGAGAGAGGCGCGACGTGTTCCACTCGCGCCTCTCTGGTCTGATGGGCGGATGTAAGGCCCCCCGTACTCCACGGTGGGGTCGTCTGCTGTCGGCGGAGTCAAGGTCTGCAGGAGTTCCCGGTGGCTTCCTTCCAGAGGACTTGTGACGTAACTCTATCTATCTATCTATCTAACTCTGTGGTTTTAGTCGGTTCGGTTCCGACGCCGAAGATTGACTGAGAGAAAATGCGTATTGCATTAAGTCCGCCTTATTGCAATGTATTAGCAAAAAGTGTAAATAAATAAACAAATATAAGAGAGAAACCATGACATGTAACATGTGGTTTGTTTACTCTTGGACCGTCCCAGGACTTAGCGGTCAGTCATTTTATTGTAACGTCGCATTGTTGACATGAGTTTCTGGAGTTTTAAATACACGTATTAATTCGGCAACACTGTTTGCCTACAACACAGTTGTTGTTAGCACATGAGTCAGGAAATTCATAAATATATGGACATATGTAAACGTTTATGTCAATAGAGAATTTGTAATTGTTGAGAAACTCCCCAAACTACAATACAACTCTAAATTACGGTAGCTAATTGTCAAGTTAAATCAGTTTCTGTTGACTAAACATTAAAACGTACGTTTTGTGAACTTGTATGACATAACAACAAACATCATTTAACTACTTTTAATATTTGGTTTAACTATTAAAAAGTAATAACAAACTTGAAAATAACAACGAATCTAAATTGCAGTCTCATATAACAGTCTGTTTATTCATTTAATTTTAAAATAGGTAACTACCCTATTAAAATATTACAAGCAGTGCCATGAATAACATAAATTACAAAATTTAAAATACTGATTACCCCGACTGAAAAATTTCATCAACGAATAGAAAAGAGCTGGAGAGGCCCTACTGGTATTAGTTAACATGTTGTTTGTATTTAAATCCAACCAAATTCTCTTATTTTTTTTATCACATAGAGAATATTTCTATCACGATTGATGTGAAAAGGGTTTTTTTAGGCCAGTTCGTCTCTTTAAGTAGGTACTATACTGTTAGAATCTAATAAATTGTATTTATATTATAAGGTATTACACTAAATTTATTTTTTACATTACATTAAACTCAAATGATTATCACTCGTATCAAACGTCTTTTGTATTTAAAACCTGATAAAATAATTGCTTTGTACAATTAATTGTCTTCGTTAACAAATCCAAAACAAAAGAGTGGCCGAGAACAATATCAAAGATATCTATAATTTTACAAAAATAATAAAAGCACTATTCATTTTTCTAATAAATTATTTAATTATACTAGATTTTTCATACAACTATGACAAAAATGTTCATCTACTGGCTGTATATGTCATTTTTCTTTAAAATAATTACAAATATGTATGTATTCTTGTTAAGTAAAACACCTATGGATTTTAGTAATTTTATCGGTAAACCTTCACAGTTTACCAGTAAAGTGGTTTCTTTTAAAGATACATGTTACGTAGGTAGATAGCAAGCACATGCAGCCTCTGGCGGTAATAGAAAATTAAGTTACGTCCGAGGCTGTGGGATTGAAAATGAAGTAACTATTCTTGTCGACTTTGCATTGTACACGTAGTATCACAATCGGATTAGTTTCGTTCTCATGCATAATTAGCATTCATTGGGTAGTTTAGCCACATTAATATTATCTATCCAGTATTCTATCTTCATACAATCGGTTGGAATGCGAGTCATACCTACGCGTCTCAAGTTCGGTATACATTCGGTACACAACCAGTCACGAATGCGCCGCAGTGACGAACGAACGGTGTGATGCTTTTGTAAGCAGTAAGCTTGTGATTTGTGTATTTGATTGAAATAAGTACAAGTACTTACTTAATACGGCAATGGATTTTTTATACTTTTAAATTTAACAATAAAGCTTTTTATATGTCTCCGTCGAAGCGCAATTATTTTTCAGTCTTAAAATAAGGGTGGTTTTTTATGAAATCTACTAATCAAAACATAACATGTATTTTTATTGAACACTTCCAATTTCATTCACAACAAATTTCAATTTTTTAAGTAAAAAGATACACTTATTTTTAATATTTACAATCAGAAAATTAGAAAGAGACCCTTAAATCTATTAATAAAAACATATACTGTAGGCGGGCAGCCCTTTCGCGTGTTTACGTACCGCGCGGCTGTAGGTAATTATTTAAAGGACAGCGCCGTGTCACAATACTGGATAGATAATATTACCGTGGTTTAGCATGGTATACATTTGTCACTAGGAAAGAAATTTTGTACAGAAATGCCAAAAATAAAAATTAAGTAGTTCTTGTGATCATGATAAGTCCTGTAAACGAAACTTACTAATCATGCATCAGATTGTTCATAATTTTACAGTTATAACCTTTGTTTTACTGTTATTAGAGGTATGTTTTGTTTCTTATTAACAAGCTTAACTAACTTTTGTAAGCCTAGATTTGCTATCTAGAGTCTATTTATCACTTTTTTCATTTTCGATAATTTGGGCTGTATGGATAGATCTATAAATCACTAACATCGCCTTTACCATTGTGTACCTATGTCCTTAAGAAGAGATTTTTTTTAATTCTAGAAGTCTTCGGGCAATATTTCTACGATCTTATCGTAATTTGCCATCTTTTCCAGGCAACCATTGGATAGTATTTACAATATTAGGAGATTAAAAAAAAAGTATAAAACAATTATTCGATAACTGTTTCAGTTTCCACTTTCCACAAATTTATTTTGTTATTATTGATACCAATATCCGATGTTAGTTTATTAAAATGAATGAAGTAATTTAACATTTAATTAAAAACAAACTACTTCCTTGAATGTCAATGAAATTTTAGTTAAAAACTGATTTCATTATTATTTACAGAACTCTTTTAATCAAAAAGACGAACGATTTCTTTACATTCAAACAAATATTTTAAATTAGAAATGGCTACAACCTGCGATAGTCGTAATATGCTATAAGAATGACCCAGAATTCTAGTAATTTTGTAACAATAAATCTCTGTTGTTGATAACTCAAGGTTAACTAAAATAATGAAATTTTGAAGCATTTGCTATAGTAGATAATAAATATTTCACATAGCAAAGCAAATGATTGTACTTTTATGCATTTGAATGCACCCTATTTCCTATATTAATCTTATCAGCGAATGCATCGAGGAATACGTTGAGGAAATAAGCATGCAATCTTAAGTTTAAGGAACCGTTACACTGGCTGGCTGAGGGTTTTTATTAAATGTGTTTAACTATTCCAATAGAATTTTGAGATAATAATAATACTTCACACATTTCACACACGGCCGTCTGATCTCAAACTAGGCAGAGCCTGTACTATGGTAACCAGACTGCTGATAAACATACTTATTTGTTACTAAATACATACATATTATAAATAAATTGCACCCAGACACAGAACAAATGATCATGCTCATTACACAATTATTTTTCCTGGATGGGAATTGAACCCACGACCTCTGGCTCAGCAGTCAGGGTCATTTACTACTAGACCAACAGGCCAGTCACCATTTTTTCCATATATAGAACTACAATAGTTGAAAGGAACATATACTATACAGTTATTGATCCAAGAGATGAGAGATAAGTTTAGGGGCTCAGACATGTATGCGACCCTGTCACCCTGACTTTCTCGAGCTATCCCAGTTCTGATGTATAAGCAATATCCTTTTCCTTCCCAAAGGGCCCGGCGGCAATAGACAGGCCTGTTGGTCTAATAGTTAGTGATGCTGACTGCTGAGCGAGTCGTGGTTTCGATCTCCATCCAGGACAAATAATTGTGTGATGAGCTCGATCATGATTTGTGCGGTGTGTCAAGTTATTTTTAAAATAAAATAGGCTGGTTCTCGTAGGCTGGTAAATGGGACTAAATTAGAGTAGGCTGAATGTGGGTGTTCAATACGCCCACCTCTTCGGGGATACGGGTGTGAGTGTATGTATGTATATTGCTTCAGTCTTTTTTTTATTGACATAAAAGAAAAAAATCAAAACTGTTGTGTTTTAAATACATTTACATGATTACATTTTACATCAATACGCTTTTATAAATGTTACCAATATTATTCCTATTTCCTTCTAAACTAACTGGGGGTGACTTACCCTTCGCTGATAGGAGAGGAAGAATCGGGCCGGAATGTCGAGCTGACACACGTGGCTTGAATATCTTCTCAAATTCCTTTCTTCGCCGGTTCTTGAGTTGTAAATTGATTTATAGCGATTTAGTTATTATTTTAGGAGCGATTAGCGTGAACTCCAATGCGTGCGCGTCGATGGTTTTTTTCGAGAGGGGGAGCGGAAGCGGGGAGTGTAGGATTGGAAGGGGGATAAGGTGGGGCGTGTTACGCGTTCGGAAATGTGTAAATGAATGTTTAATGCTTATGTAGTATAACTTTATCCTATAAATGTGTGAATTAAAAATATGATATAATTATAGCGTAATTTGCGTTTACACTAACCCGTATCTGGTTACGTATGTAAAGTAATTACACCAATCGTCAAAGTCTACTATAATGCGGTTAATTATATTTTTTACACTTGAAATATATCTAGCATAAAAAAAAACTGTAAGCGAATATGAATCGTATACATCTTAATTACTCTTGCTGACCTACCCAACTAAACTAAATGCTTCTGCAAAGAGAGCTCTTGATTGCGAGGCCGTTGCATCGGCAATTAGGTTACCGATACTTCGCTTCAATGGATAGGCGTGCAGTATAATATAATATGTGATTTTGTTCGTTATTATTAATATTGATATTTCAAAGTCTACACAGTTGAAATAATTTTAGTTATGTTTATTACCTCTGTACGGGTCACGTACACTGCTTGATAGAAGATAGAAAGGATAGATATTTTACTTTTAAACTATTTTATTGATTCACGCACTAAAATGGTATGATATGTGCTAAAGAGAACACGATACTCTTGATGAAGGTGAACTAAACTGCACTTGTAATAAAATCATCGCTGTCTGCGTAAAATGCTGACCGCTGCAAAATGTACGGTCATTGGCCCGTACAACCTCTAACTTTGTTAAACTGGTGTTCAGAAGCAGAAAGGTGATGTTTTATTACACAAAACGATTATCCATCGGTATTGAAGTAACAATAATTGTTTTTCTGTTCGTTTTTATGAAACACGTATTCATAAATTTCGACACTTTTCAGTTTTACAAAAACAAATAAGCAACTTTTTGTGCGCTCTCTATAGTTTATATTGTTCAAAACAAACTTGCTCCACCACACATGACAATGAACCGAGGTTACCGTGTTGCCTATTAAAAATAAATTAAGCAATTCAAAGAGGAAAAATGGAAATTTGTTTTTTGATTTAATAACATATTCCTGTTACATTTTATAATTTCAAATTCTATAATATAGTCTAAAGCTTTTATTACAAAACTACCTTTAAGAAAGATTTCAAAATTGTTGTTATCACTCAAATTATATTTGTCCTTCTGAATCGTTATTTCTGAAATCTGCTAGAGTCTGTGCGGAAAGAGAACCGTCGTAGGATTTGAGGTCGCAGCAGTGCTAAATTACCTAGTAATAAGAAACGGACCTTTAAAATTTGGTATAAAAAATGGATAGAGATCCATTATTTATACCAAATTTTTAAAGGTCCGTTTGGCGGATTCAAATACGATTAAAGTTGTCACATACTTACAACTTAAAAACACAGGATGGTGTCTATACCATTACATAAATAAATACCCTAAATTATTTTGGCGTTTAAAGACCAAGGACCGGGACGTATGGCGCACATTGGGAGAGGCCAGGTCCAGCAATGGACTAGAATATACTAATTGATAAAGGCTGAATAAATGCCGTTTTTCTTTACTAACGCTACCAAACAGTAACGTTTAAAAAAAAAAGGTTAAATTACAAGTATATTTTTACGTTATTTTACAAAATGATACAAGAGACGCAATATTTCTTCATGACCGTTCCTATCAATGGAAATGGTTAGAAAATTCAAGAGGTTGGTTTGTTCAATATCCCCATTAAATTTGATCTCGGGATAAATACAATTGGGTCTTTTCGGTAAATATCAAGTTTCCTTAATGTACCGGTCCAACTCATAAATGTTTTATTATCGTATCTGTAATAATATAAAATGTTTCTTTTTTGGTTTGTATTTACTTTAATAGTAACCCATAATAAATTCACATTCATGGACTTTTATATTACAAACTATTTAAACTGAAAATGATTTTGGTTCATAAGTAATCCACGTTGACTTAAACGTACTATATTATTAGATGGAATCAATTCCATTATTTTTCTTTCCATTAGAATTATATTGTATGCTCTTTAGGCATTCTTTATTTTGCTGAATCGTTGCTGATTATGTCCGGTGTAGAAGCAAAACACGAGTTGAAGTATTAGTCCGTGTCAGATAACGTTTTGCGCATTACGGCTTTGATGACAGTTCACTTGTAGTAATCAAATTTTGAAAAAGGTACGGTAAGGTTTGTAAAGAGAGTTTGGTTTGTCTTTCCTCTTAGTCAAAGTATTGAGGTTTATCCTTGGCTATTGTCAGCGTAAGAACTTACAAACCGAGGGTATGTAGTCTGTTTTCACTTCCCAATTACGTAGCATTTAACGATAGAATTTCGACATATATTGCTCGTTTAGTTAGTTACTGAAGACCGTGTAGTTTTAGTCCGTTTGAGCCCGACATATTCTGCCAGTAGACACAGTAAGGTTGGACAACCAATAAAAATATTGAATTCACGTGAAATCATACAGACTAACACATGTTTAGACGCAAATACAGCTGTGTACAAGGCGATTGTATTATAGCGGTAATTTAGGTAGTTAAGGACTTTTGGTACATGTTGTAATTTTGTTCTAAAATTGTCCAATATTCCATATTTCAAGTACTTATAACGTGTTCGGAATTTGAGAAGGTCAACGATCTTTCTTTGTAGCTGACGTGATAACTAAGGTCTGTATTATACAGATAATAAAAGTGCATAAGACATTGAATAGAACTGGAATCACTAAAACTATAAAAGCGATTTGCAGTGTAAAAGAGGCTTCATATTTCACAGCTCCGTATATCCTGGCTCTCTTTGAATCCTCTGTGGAAATGGAAGCGATTTTGTCCTATACAAGCGACATGTGCGAGTCATTCAGAAATGCTTTCTGAAAGAACTTTATAAGTAATGTTATTTTATTTTAAATCTTGTAGAAGATGGTTTAGTTTATTAGGATTTGAACAAAAAATGTGAACAAAACCAAAGGTACCACGCCTTTTGTTTTGTTATCCCCCTAAGGCCTGTTTCTGCTTATTGAGTATTCATTTTTAACCCACAATGTAGACGCGGTTTTATAAATTTAACGTGTGTATCTTTGTGTCCGTCTGTGGCATCATAACTCTTAAAAGAATGGACCGATTTTAATGTTTTTTTTTGTTTGAAAGGTGACTTAATCGAGAGTATTCTTAGCTATAAGTCAAGAAAATCTGTTCAGCAGTTCGTTCGTTAACTTCGTTCATTAGCTTTTTTCTCATCATTGTAGGGATTTTTAAGTCGGGGTATTTTAAATTTTTAATGTCTAAGCACGAGATACGGCTGCAGAATTAGTGCGCTCATCGAGTATTTGCTTAAAACCAAATGTTTAGGCATATTTATGATTAGGAGAATATATTTCTAGCAGGCTGCCTATCAAAATGTGGTCAAATTTAACTGATTTTTCGGAAAAAAATTAATTCACTTGTTTTTTAAATAAAATATCGTCCACTTCAAGGCCATGTGTATAAAGACCCTTTTTTTTTATTGTGTGGAAACCCCCACGGGTCATCACCTCACCGGGGCCAAACGGCGAGGTGGTATGTCGGACTCGAACCGACTAAAACCACACAGTGTTCCGTCACCGGGTCTTATAGCCGGGTCTATAGTCTCAGGTGTACCCTAAAAAGGAAATCCCTGTGAACCCTGAAAAATCACAGTTGCCATTGCGCACTTGGCCGCACTTCTTCGCAGCCAGGTGTAAACAGGTATGATTTTGACATTTTTATACGTTCATAACGTACATTTATTATGTAAATATCAAATGAAAGCTAATTTTTTTCTGTTTATTATGATATACGGCAGCTTAATTAAATTTGAACGCAAACGAGGGTTGCGGGCTATTAAAGATGGTAAATATTTAAGGTATAGTGAAAGAGAGTTAGCGCGTAACATCACTAGTCAGACGAGGAAAGCGATTGCTAGGTGTTTGACACTTTATAGCCTTTGCGCATGCGTCTAATGCTAGTGTTCTCAACTGAACAGCTGCGACATTTTTATTCTAACATAAAACCACGATGTTTTGGAGTTCGTAATATACTACGTTATATATATTGTTGTTTTATTTGTGCATCTATAAATTATCAAATTAATTAGTAGTAGTAAAGTAAAATTGATAAAGATGAAGGCGTGTTTTCTGTGTGACACAAAATGCAATGTACGTGACTTTGATAATGCATCACTCAAAAAGTGTTCGCTAATGTTATTGTTTCACCGGAAAAAAATATAAATATCATGACACTTTATTAACAATTGAATTTACTGATGATTATGGATATCATACAGAGTGTCTAAACAAATTACAGTTGTAAAGCAAAAAGATAAAGAAGAATTCGAAAAATTTTGCAAAACACAAAGCGTAAGTGAAAAAAAGAGGCAGTCATGGGACTTACCGACGGAAGTGCAAACTTAAACGATACGACGAACTTAAAACGTCACATTAACAGCTTGGTGACATAAAATTATAAAGAGACACAACTCAATGTTTAGATTAGCGCCCTCTAGTTATTGGACCTACGTTTCTCAATATGATGAAAGCTGTGATGGTACCCTTTACAAAATTCTTCTACCATGTATCAAACTTTATCAACATATGTCAATAAAAATATGAAATGAACAGAACAGTAGAAACAGTGGTGTAAAGGATGAGTACCTAGTTTTATAACATGATACTTCTATCTTACACCAAAACTACCCCTTATTCTTTTATCTATTAGCTGCGCCCCGCGGTTTCATCCGCGTTAAGTTTTCTTAAATTTTCTAATTTTCCGTGCAGATTTATATTTTTTTTCTTTCATAAGAACCTTCTGGTGACTGACTCTTGAATTATCGAAATCGGTCCAGCCGTTCACACGTGATGCCGTGACCAAGGGAAATAGGGATTAATTTTTATATAATATATATAGATTTGGTCCATCCAAAGGTTGCCTGTAAGAGAATCACTCTCAGCGATAAGGCCCCTCATTTTACGAGTACATAATTATCTACTTTGTGTATTTGTGTTAAGCAATATGTCGTTAGTTGGCATTATGCACAAAAAAAACTGTGTCCCACGACACCACACAGTTTTTTTTTACGAAGTTCCTTATTATAAAAATATTAATTTCAAGTTCTATTCGAGGTATAAAGAAAATAATTATTCGGGTATACATTTTTTATTATGATTTTTTTCTCTAAATCTAAAAAACTATTTTTCAAAATTATCTTAACACCTTTCTTTTATTTACAATGATTTGTAACTGATTTATAACTCACTGATTTGTAACTGATTTGGTTTGTGACTGGCGTGATTGATTTGTGACTGGATTTTGACTGGTTTGTGACTGGGTCGAGACTGCTTTGTGACTGGTTTGCCACTGGTTTGCGACTGGTTTGCGACTGGTTTGCGACTGCTTTGCGACTGGTTTGTAAATTCAGCTCGGAAAATAATGGCTGGCTGCTATTAGATGGTTTTCTAAAACCAACATGGTTCCTGGGAAACTCAACACCAACGCAAGTTCAGAGTGTGCTATGTGATTCTATAATCAAATCTTTCGATAATGACGATTATTGTATTTGTAGCGATGAAAGTGATAGCTGCGATGATAATCTAAGTGAAAGCTCCGGTGATTCAGATTTTTAAATAAGTGTCACGGAAATATAAAAATATGAGATATATTTTTTTTAAATTTTTAATTTGTTTAAATGTTTACTTAATATGTAACAGACGATTGGATACTTGAATAAAATTTAATATTTTTTCAAACAGTACTTGCACAATAAAATTTTCTTTTACATAAGTAATCTTGGTTTTATTTTTCATCAGTATTAATTTTTTGTTGTAGTTTTTAAATTAGTCATTTTGAAAAGGAAGACATTTCTTTTGGAGTATTTATTAAGTCGTCCCTACTAATGTTTGCACCGGTGGTTGAGAACACTAGCATTCGACGCATGCGCAATGGCTATAAATTGTCGAACAGCTAGTGATCGCTATCCTCGTCTGACTAGTGATGTTACGCGCTAACTCTCATTCACTATACCTTAAATATTTACCATCTTTAATAGCCCGCAATCCTTATTTGCGTCCAAATTTAATTAAGCAGTCGTATATCATAATAAACAGAAAAAAAATTAACTTTAATTTGATATATGTATATGAATAAATGTACGTTATGAACGTATAAATGTGTCAAAATCATACCTGTTTACACCGGGCTGCGAAGAGGTGCGGCCAAGTGCGCAACGGCAACTGTGATTTTTCAGGGTCTTTATACATATTGCCTTGAACTGGACGATATTTTATTTAAAAAACAAGTCGATGATTTATTTCCGAAAAATCAATTAACAATAATTTAATTAAAAATACTAGCGGCCACATTTTGATAGGCAGCCTGGTAGATATATATTCTCCTAATCATAAATATGCCTAAACATTTGGTTTTTAGCAAATACTCGATGAGCGCACTAATTCTGCAGCCGGATCTTAGACCATTAAACAAATTATAAAAAAACAAAACGAAAATACAATCTGATCATAAACATAAATTTGAATGTAATAGCAAGTTATTTGTCACTAAAAAACAATTCAGAATTTAGCGTCAAGTTCAACCATGTTACAATGTGAATATTGTGGATGATTTAATGCAAAGTTGAAGAATTTTTTTGTTGCACAATTATTTTCATACCCAAACTTAAAAGGAAAAACTTGTCAAGTTCATATTAAACCATTTGGACTGGAGAACTGGCATAAAATGCAAAAAAAGGTGGTACACAAAATACGTTTTATCTGCCTACTTACAATGAAATAAAAATCTAAATTTTCAAGCTTAGGTAAATCTAATACGCCACCAGCCTACCGATTATTGTCCCCTGTTGTTTTCATACAAAGGTTGTCTGGAAGACATCGCTTTTAGCGATAAGACTGCCCATTGTACTTGCCGCTTGTATAATCTGTTAATAACTATGTTTAATTTCTGTCCAACTGTGGTGTACAATAAACAATGTTCTTTCTATCTATATATCTAAACTATTAATTGTCAACTAAAGTACTTATTTCTAAATTAAAGTATTCTTTGGCAAGCTCATTCTTGGACCAGTTTAAGTAAAAATCATTTTTAATTAACCTATTACTCGGTAGTGACGTTATTTTAGTAACGTTTATATTTTACCGACCGACGACCTTACAAATAATCAAATGTCTTGTTACATCCCCTCGCTGCCTACGCCAGAATAATTAAATTCATTTATTAAAATCTCGGGTTTTTCTAAGTCCTCCGGCTGGCACTTCTATAATTAGCTACAAAACTTTGTTGTGTGCAAAGAAGGCCGGTCGTTATTGATTTTATATCTAAAAATATTATTGACATGTATTCATATCAATTCTCTAGTTGGCATCGCTTGAAGCTTTTCACAATTCACAAAACTAACATTCTAATGAGTGGATACTTTGTGTAGGTTTGTTTATTTTACCTTGTTTGCTTGTCACCTCTACGGCTTACCTAAATGTACTTACCGACTTGTAACTATTTACTTAGAGATACCGCTCCTAATTAGCCTAATTGCTCTAAATTCAAACATTGTTAAAAACGATTAGTTTCAACAGTTTCAAATCCTTTTTTTATAGAACCGAGGTGGCAAATACATGCGTTGCGTTATATTAAGTGGTTATAGGTGCCAAGATATATTCGCTACATCAATTGCAATGGTGTCAGATGCATGTTGTCAACCGAATCCCCGCAAAGTGATCTGGCACGTCAGAAAAATTACCCTACGGTAGTAATGCGGTTTAACTTAGGTCTTCTATAGGAAGGATTGATTTCTCGGAAAGATGCAATTATAGCAGAAATTTATGATTGTCATTTCTGTTCTATGCTTCTCTAGTATAATTTATTCTAAATCCTTTTCCTAATTCTGTATAAAAACTAATGTATTTTAAATGTTTTGTAATTTGTAATTGTTAGTTGTTATTTAAATCGTTTAAGTCTAACTTTAAATACATAACTGTATATATATCCAGCTGATGATATTGGAACAGCTGAGTTATGCCTAAGAATACTTTCAATCAAGTCACCTTTCAAACAAAAAAAACGCACACAAATCGGATCATCCGTTTGGGAGCTATGTTGTTACAGACAGGCACACAAATACACATGTTAAACTTATAACACCCCTCGTTTTTACGTCAGGGGTTAAAAAGTAACTAAACCCGATTTAAATTTTTTTAGACATAATGGGATATTATTAGTAACATATCAATTTATTATCAGTTACCAATAATATCTTATAAAGTAGTTTTATTAATATTTATGACAATATACTTAATGCAGTATTATTTTTAATTGGTATAGATTTGTGCTGAAGATCGCCATTTTGAAAGAAATGCATACAAAGTTGTATAAAATAAGTTAAAGAAAGTATCTACTGTTTGAGACAGTATAAGCTTTATACAAATATCAGGTGTTGGAAGAAGATAACAATATTATTACAGGTAGCTTTTTCTTATCGACCCTTCAGAATATTATTTACTCAGGACCAGAAAGCCTACCACGTCTGCACTTCACCGAGTGAAAATATTTGAGAAGCAATCTTTAAAAACTATTTCTTTTTGATAGCCTTTCTTTCTCAAACGTCTTTAGAATTTTATCAGATCCAGTATTTAATCTATTTTTGATTTATATTTACTTTGACGCTTTGAATTGGATTGTCCATAAATATAGCATATTTTATTTACTAGTCTGGTCAATGCCCTATTGTGTAGCATTCGTAATTTGATTCGAAATGATTTATTTTTTAGATTTTGTTTTGTATTCGATCATGAAAAGTAGTAGAAATGACGTTAAACTTTTTTAACCGACGAAAAAAAAGGAGGTTCTCAATTCGCCAAATAATAAAATGATTAATTACCTACGAAAAACCTTGTCCATTTCTATGTAGGTGCATATAAAATTTTTGTTTATTGCCCGTGGTCCGATCACGGAGTTCTACTGATCGATCCATGGGCAATTTTTTTTGGCAGTGGTGAACGAACCACTGCCAAAAAATCGAAATCGAACCATTTTGATAATTAATTAGTTTATTGTTTGGCGCCGAATCAAGATAAGTTAATATAAAATTTGATAATTTATATAAATAACCTCAAGACTTAAAAGGATTATTTATTTTTTGCTTTTTAATTCTATTCGTCGGTTTAATTTTTTGTTAAAAAGATTTTTTAAATTACTTTTTTTCGAAAAATCACATGGTGCGTGTATTTTTAAGCGGCGCTAGCGTAATAGCTAAAGTGTCAGACTTAAAATCGAGTGGTTGCCGGTTCTAAACCCATCCAGAGTACTACCGAAGTGAATCAACTCCGAACAAGCATTTAACTTACTTGAAGAGGTTAATATAGCAATAGTAATTTATCGCCCACACTACTAGTAGTATTCTTTATTTGAAAAAAATCTGTAACTGTCAAATACTTACCGATGCTCTATTATAAAACAAAGTCCTCCGCTGCGTCTGTCTGTCTGTTCGCGATAAACTGAAAAACTATTGAACTGATTTTCATGCCCTTTTCAATAATAGACAGAGTGATTCATGAGGAAGGTTTAGGTGTATAATTTGTTAAGATTTTGTGTAAATTGATTGAAATATGTTGATGATTGTGACGGAGAAATCTTCCGTCATAACTTGTCAGTTACCAGAGTTACATGGCAACATACAAATAATTGTAACTGGAAATTTAAAAGTAGCATAAGTACAAGCAACCATACTATTAGGTATATGAGACTAAATATCACTATCTAAATATCTGTGATTATTAAAATTTTGATTTACATAGCCATAAACGTATACATTTGCTTTACACCTTTTTGTTTTAAGGCAGTAATGTATTATTATACCCTGAATGATTACCTACACCGAGGTAAAAAAGGGCTTAAACTACAGTACAAATCTTCCGAACTTACTAGCCGCTAAGGCCAATAAAGACGCATTGCTGTTTAAGCCGCGCTCAGTCTTCCAGTAGTCTGTTATCTACATTAATGTTTTCACACACAGAAAACCGCAAGCCGAGGTAGGCGACGATAAATTTAATCCATTGCGACATTCTACAGTGTAAACAGTTGAACACACCATTATGTACCTTAACATGCTATAAATAAGCGTTAATGAGGTGTCAAGGTATTACGTAGTATTTACGCACATAGTGGCTATGAGCCAAATGATCGTGTATGATAAATAGACAAAATATACCACGACAAGTTTGCACATCCGTCAAAACAGTAACGGTATTCATTTAGTAAATTCTTTGTTTATTTATCGTATCTTTTTTGTATTCCATTAATTTTTGTTATCACCCTTTATTTTAGTTTTAAATTATTTTTTTTGGCTCAGAACTACAAGTTAGTGCTAAGATAAATAATCAAGGTATTATTTATTAAAAGATATTGTCAATGTAAATTATTTCTTGTAGTATACGATCCAACTCATCTTTGTAGCCACCTCTCTATAGAAATAAATGCTTGTATTTTCATGCCGTGAGTGTGTAAATCCCACTAATATTTTAAATGTGGAAGTTTAGATGGATAGATGGATGGATGTTTGTTACTCTTTCACGCAAAAACTACTGAACCGATTGCGATTAAACTTGGTATGTAGATAGCTGGAGATCTGGATTAACACATAGGCTACTTTTTATCCCGATATTCCCACGGGATCGGGACTTACGGGCGTGAAACCGCGAGGCACTGCTAGTATGTATATATAATAACTAGCATCGAGGTAGCGAGCCAGAAAATCACTCTTAACATTACGATTAACCGGCGCTTCAAGCAAAATCTTCAAAGTAATCATACTACACTACTTTTCTAAACTGGGTTGATTCGCACAAGTAATACCACTGGTTTACGAGTGTTTAAACAGGCTACTATAAGGCCGTATGTTTGTTTGCCAACTTAAGAAAAATAAAACAATAAATAACATATATTATTATTAAGTTTTTAATTGTGAAAGACGATTCTGAAGGAATCTTTAGACCTAAGTGCTCTTCATTCAAAACTTGCCAACTATTACAACATTGTTGTAATAATCTCGTTACAAGTTGCAACATTATAGATTCACACATTACAAATCAAGCACATTACTACTGAAAATGGGACTAATTGAATGCTACAACACAGGACGTCATGTCATCTCTCAAATTACCCTACATTATACATTAGTGTAATACCGGCGCGGTTATCCCAGATGTTGGAGCCCTATTCACGTTAGACTCGTTCGTATCAAAATATATCAACAGATTATAAATTACGCATTCTTAATAAAATCTAATAACTTTAAACGAGAAATACTTGTGTATATCTATACGTGTTTAACATATAAACGTTTTGGGATTCAATTTTGTATTCAGATAAGGTTTTACTTTGTATGTTTAAAGGCCGGTAACGCACTTGTGACTCTTGAGTTGCAGGGGCACAAGGGCGGCGGTAGTCATTTACCATCAGGTGACCCGTCTGCTCGTTTGCCCCCTATGCCATAAAAAACAAAATTGTAAATAAACATATCCTTATCATATTTATACATTTATAAATGCATGAGTACTAGAAAAATATACTAACGTAACAAACTAGATGTATGTCTCTTGAGATACCATTCATAATCTCTGAGAGAGAGAGAATTGTCTGTAATAATAAATAATACTGTTGTTATGTACATATAGATATGTATGTAACAGTATTTCTCTCACCGGAAGCTATTATACGTCCGTTAATGTAATATGAAACATGGTTGATATAACTCATCAGTGTATCTCTTAAGTGATGTATTTGTATGTAAAATAACAGTTGTTTAATTTTGTTTATACTCAAGGCTACAAAATGATATATATCCCACTCATTTTAAATTATTAGTTGAACATCGTGTACCTGTTATCTACGTTGAAAATAGTTTATGACGCATTTTTATCAAACCCCTTTGTCGAATTGTTTTCTTCTTTATCATTGCAAACATATCTACAGAAGAAATCTAATGAAAAAATGTTATATGGTAGACGTGCGTGTGATACGATATGATAAACAGTTTCTATATGTACCTATATTTAGTCGTAGGATGCTGATAATGATATTAAAGAGTTGGTAACATTTAGTTTCGAATACAATCTTACTAATATTATAAACGTGAAAGTTTCACTCTCACAAGTTACTCTTTCTCGCAAAAACTACTGATCCGATTGTGATGAAACTTTGTGTGTTGATAGCTGGAGACCTGGATTAACACTACTACTTTTTATCCTGATATTCAAACGGCACCCGGGACTTACGCGGGTGAAACCTAAAATATAATCTTATGTGTATTTGAAAATAATTGTAAATAAATGTAGAAGTGTCTATCGCAAGCATCTGACACAAACACAAAAGTGTTCACCGTACTGAAGACTTCGGTTACAGAGCGCTACACTACCTAGTGTGATTCTTATTTTGCTGCTCCTAAGTAGGGTTGCCACAGTTTTCTGGGAGAGGGGACATAGTTGACAACACACAAGTGTAACTATCAGGTATTACGTGTAATTCTGTCCTTTAGTAACCGGTTACAATCGTGATCACAAGGGGCGTGTGCTTTATTGCCCACTTATCTCCATCGTCAATTTCATGAAACAGATATTTTCTAGTAACGTCCCATAATCAATCTCATAATCACTCAAATACGTTGAGTATTTGAGTGATTATGAGATTACTTCATTATGAAAATACATGAATTCAAGCAAAAGACTCGATAGAATCGATAAAAAAAATGATTAAGGCTTCGTCACAATAAAATCTAAGTTTATTGAATACTATGCGGTTTCACCCGCATAAGTCCGGATCCCGTGGGAATATCGGGATAAAAAGTAGCCTATGTGTTAATCCAGATCCTTGGTATGTAGATCCAGCTATCTACATACCAAGTTTCATCGCAATCAGTTCAGCAGTTATTGCGTGAGAGAGTAACAAACATCCACCCATCCATCCATACTCACAAACTTTCACCTTTATAATATTAGTAAGATTATTTTTATTTAATACCTTGACTGCTAATAAACATTTTTGTCAAATCATGTATTTATAAAGGCTGTCACAAACATGGGACGTCATTTTATTTATATGTGTACATAAATGAGATACATTTGTGTAAGTAAGTTAATACAGATGGGCAAACGTAAAAAAAACATTGATAATATGAAAATGTGATAAAAAAGTTAATTGTGCTGGCAATAAAGGTTTTAATGTTTTTTGTTAATTTGGACCAATGTCACCTTGACATACCTTTTGTTGCTTAAATATGTATAGGTACTATGTGGCCATTTTATTTGTTCTTTGTACTGTATTTTTATTCAATGTTACCTATTTTAATATTTTAAAATAATTAGTTACTTGGAAATACTTTATATCTGATCTGATCTAACTATGGATATTTACCTTAAAAACTTGTGAGATTCCATTTCAACGCAGGGTCTTTTTTCCTAGTAACATGGCAAGTTCAGAAGATGGTGAGGGATAATAATGAGTACTTCAATATTAAAGTGTCACTCTTGTATGTTCTCGTTGTAACTCTATCACCGTTCCCTACAGCTCTGACGGCTCTTCTTAACGTCAGAAGTGGGAACAGCAGCAGCAGCAACAGGTGTGGGAGAGCCATGCTTCGGTACGTATGGGCCGGCTCGACCGGAGTGATACCACGGCCTCACAGAAAACCGGCAGTGAAGCAATGTTTGCATAGCTTTTCGCCGAGTGAATGAGGTTACTGGAGGCCCTAACCCTTCCCTTCCCTCCCCCCTCCACTCTCCTCCTATTCCACCCTTCCCTCCCCTCCCCTCTTCCCTTATTCCACCCTTCCCCTACTCCCATCTTAAAGGCCGGCAACACAGTTGTGACTCTTGAGTTGCAGGTGCCCACCGGCGGCGGTAGTCATTTTCCATCAGGTCGTTTGCCCCCTATAACATAAAAAAAGAAACTTCACCTGTAGTAGAAGTGATTTAGCTTAGATTTTTTTTAATTGAGTTAATAGGTTTCGTTCAAAATTTTCATATTTTGGAAAGTTCAAAATATGAATTATTTTTTTTATGAAACTTACAAAGAACAAGATTAAATTTGTTCAGCTTAACTGTAATTTAGCTTGAAAGTAGAACATATATTTGTGTATATGTTAAACTAAGGCAGTTTCATAATGAACCTTATATGCTTGTATCAAAATACCAAAGTAAGTCTGCTATAGTAAACGCATATTGTGGTATCTGAAGTGATTCGGTTAATAAATAATTGATGTTCAAGCCTCAAAAACGATGTTAGAGGTCAATTTGTAAACATAAAAGTATAAAAATTGTAGTTGTGTGTCATAGCTCTCAGACTAATTAACCTTGCCATGTATCCGTATGAAGATTGTTGTTTATTGCTAATTATCTAATTATGCTAATAATTAATTATTAAAACTGAAAAGGACTAAGCGTCAAAATAAAATTGTTTATTTATCGCAAACAGATCTGCAGAAATTAACAAGTGTTTTTTGTATGGTTTCTCATATTTATATTCATTTTACCATTTTTTACTGTGCCATTAATGATACAATATAATCTATGATATTTCTGTGACAAATTTCAAAAATATTTAACTGCTGTATCTACTTGTTGTAATGAGCATTAAATTAATAATAGCTACGGAATAAATTTTATTACAGGTATATTTAATTACTCTTTTAACGTGGGAGAGTCATGTTTCGACACGTATGGGCCGGTTCGACCGGAGTGATACCACGACCTCACAGAAAACCGGCTTCACAGCAATGGTTTCGTTGTATTTCGCCGAGTGAGTGAGGTTACCGGAGGTCCTAACCCACCTCCCCCCCTTCCCCCATGGGCGACAGTAATCATTTACCATCAAGTGACCCGTCTGCTCGTTTGCCCGCAATACCATTACAAAAAAACTTTATAGTATCGTTGCTTGTTTTGACATTTATGTAACTTGCTACTTTAAATGTATACACAATTTATTGTTAGTGCTTATATACTTGGTTTTAAACTGCACCAAAAATTCAATTTTCTTTTACTGTTGCTGCTTTTGTTCAATACATATAACGTTTTTATTATTTGTATGGTATTATAACTTTAAATTAAAAATTTAAATAACCCCCGACACAAAATATTAAAAATTGTATGAACGGCCATCTTGGATTTGAAATTTATCAGTGTAAGTATTCTACTAGTCACGCCCTTTCATTTCATACCCATATTGAGGGAGTTGTGAAAAAATATGTAATCCGCCATTTTGTGGCAGCGGCCATCTTGGACCGATTTTCATCAAACATAGCTAAGAACACTCCTGACTAATTCACCTTTCAAACAAAAAAATCAAAATCGGTTGATCCGTTCGGGAGCTACGATGCCACAGACAGACACACACACAGAGACGTCAAACTTATAACAACCGGTCGTGATTACGTCGGAGGTTAAAAATAAAGAACTAAATTTACGTAAAAAAATGTCGAGATAGATAAATGATAGTCCCTTATTAACGAAAAAGATTGATTAAAAAAATATCAATGACAAAGTCTAAATCAAATGATGTCGTTATAACTTTATTCACCTATTGATGTTATGTTTATTACACGAAGGTCTCAAACACAAAATATTGTCCCTATTTGTTCTACAAAACAAAGGGCAGACCAAAAGTTTTGTTATAAATTACTAACTTTACATGCATTTTGTTAAGGAAACGTTATTACAATTTGAAATTCAAACACTAAAGAGCCATTTATATTATAAGCAATTATAAGTTTTGTCACACTTATAATAATAAATTAAATTCCATTCCTTTATCTTCATTACGAACTTATTACAAATTTTCAGTATTATTTTGTGGAAAAAGCGATGGTGATTTCTTATTCGCGAGGAAATGTACGGATACCTTTCCATATTCCTATACAAAAATCAATGTTATTTTACGTATTTGGAGTGAGCATTTTCTATATGGCTACATTAACGCAGTTATAAAGTATTATATTTGTAGTTAGAAAGACGAAGAAAAAAAAATATAATTTATTGCAAAAACCTCAACGTACATTTTTTTTTCTTTGTTACCTAAGTCTAATTCACCTACTTCACAAACATCTTATTTTTAGTCTATGATATGTCTACAATATGTCATTAATGTCATGTAGAATGTATGTAGGTGACGTGGCAACATGGGGTTATTCCTTTTATTTTTTGTATTCAAGAATAGTTTTAAATAGTTTTAAGATCGGCAACTAATATGTAAAAAATGAATTAATATAACAATAAGTCGTTTTGAATGCATGCTGACATGCTCTCACGACTACAATCCCCGAAGGGAGGTCAAGGATATGGCGTATATGGATGGATTGGGGAGTATATAAGTCCGAGCCCTTTTATAGTATATGTACGAATATATCATTAAGTTAGAGCATATAACGGGCAGACGCGAGTGAGAGTATACAGCGTGTCAGTTGAGTTACGCGAAAAACTTACAAAAACCTCTTTCTGTTCATACTTATCACAATACGAAAGTTCATCATAAAAATGCGAAATTAAGGATTTATAGTTATTAGTTTCATTTAGCCCTACGCAAAGTACGTGCAACCTGCGTAGGTATTCTTTTTGTGCGGTATGGTGAATGACCTTAAACGTTCGTCGCTGCCTAGACCAGCTGATTGCATAAAATGTTTAAATGTTGTTTGATTGATTACATTGCAGATTTTGGCCGTATGCGGTATTTATTAATTTTTTTTTCGTTAAAATGTTCTGTGTACGCTGGTACCGATGGTCTGAATATACTATTTCAGGATTCGGTACGATGTCTTTTACACCCTGTATATATTTTTTAAACTAAATGATTTTCTTCATCAAAACCCGTTTTAAGTGCAAAATTATTATTTTCGGTACTCTGACAACAAATATTCATGAGCTACATGCATAACATGGGTTCTCGTAATGTGGATTCATTGGCTTATAGATAGATTTTTATTCGCATTTGCTGACAAGAGCGATACAGATAGTAGGTATTGTATTTGCAGATAATTATGGTAGGAAAAACGAGACATCCTTAAATTTACTAGGTACAGACGTACTGTCAAAGCAACTCGCATTGCTTGTTATAGAAATCCTCGAGATATTTTCTACAATAACCTTACAGACAAATTACTACATCAATGTGATTTTCAATAACAGGTCTCCAACTTTAACAATTCTTCTCATTTTTCAGTAACTGGAGAGTAGTCTGGAGGTAAATAAATCTGTCAACACAGAGTATATTTAAGAGTCAAACTACTTGAGTCACACCATTTTAGGTACGACGCGGCGACGGTAGAGGGTTCGAATATATTAAGTTTATGGTTCGAACAAACGTCAGGGTTGCAGGTTCGATTCCCTCTCAATGCAAATACGTGTATGCATGAACATCTATTACCTCCATTGTACAAGTGTGTGTACCAGTGTTTAGTTTGGGTGTGGAAAGACCTGTGTAAACCAAGAATATCATTGCTATTTTTATGAGTTTTTTTTTCGGTCAGGAGGTCACATCTTTAGGGTAGTCGTCCTTGAGGAAAGTAAATAAGAACACTAGGTCTAGTAATAACAATAGTTATGTTTATTCTGAATGCACGTTAGCGAGTGATGGATTCGCGCGGATACACGTATTTTCTAACATACATTGCGTACGCACACATTGACGTACACACATACATTGCGTACGCACACATTAACGTACACACATACATTGCGTACGCACGCATTGACGTACACATACAAGTATTACACAGATAGTTGTAACCCCTACAAATACAAGCAACTAAGTCTGAGAAGTGTAGTAGATCAAACATTGTTTATATGCACCGATAACCGCTCAATATTAAGCTTTCTCAAGCCTTCTTAAGCTTCTTTGCCACCTTTATTTAATTTACTCATGGTGATTTTTATTCATAAAACTCATTACGTATCCTTATTTGCAATCAGAATAATTGTATTTCTTAATAAATCTTATCTTGAACGAATTAAAAATATCTAAACAATGTAAAAACTAGGTACTAAGAAGTAGGTAGGTATTCTAGGAAAATCAAATTTTAACTAAAAAAATATTTGATGACCATGTGGCGCAGCGGCAGTGTATGCGCCTGCCACGCCGGGGGTCGCGGGTTCGATTCCTGCTCAATGCAAATATTTGTATGCATGAATGTATCTTTGCATTATTCTTTGTGTTTCTATGCATAATGTGTACGTATTTACAAAAAAAAAAGTGTATCTATGTACATCTTTAACTGTGTTTCAGAACTCATAATACAAGCTTTGGGTCTAGATAATGATGTGTCATATGTTTAATTTTGAATACAGACAATGATCAACACATATATTACGAACTAGTAGCTCCCACGGGGCTTCGCTCGCGTATACATATATATTTTGGGCGGAACCCTAATTCTTTTTCAAAATAAAAGTAGCCTAAGTTACTCCTTATACATATAACACCAGCTATCTGCTAGTGAAAGTCGCGTGGAAATCGGTCCACCCGTTCCGCAGATTAACCGGAACAAACAGACAGACATACAAAAATACAAAAAACAGATTTTTAGTCCTATGTATCGTACAAATAACTGTATGAGCTTAAAAAACCTATTATTTTGACATTATAAACAGACACTTCAATTTTATTTATTTGTATTGATATATTGATAACAAATAAAACTATAATTAACTATCTTTCGGTACTTTACTAAATGAATATAAAAAAAATTAAAAATTTGTTTATTGCCAAATATTATAACAATGTTGTGTTTTACTGTGGCCCCACACTAGGCAAGCCTGTCCTGTGGGTGCCAGGTGCGATTATATATCACATTGGATGTGTGTCATTGTTCGCTCGGAGGACATAGAGTTTTTCAGCAAAACACATTAAAACTAAAACCATACCATTATTATTTACATTCGATTTAAAATTACGCACATAATATTAATTTCCTTAACTTCCTCACTAATTACAAATTACAACATTACCTATGACAAATGAACAAAGAGATTCTCGGTGAAGTCGTAGGGTAGTGAAAGGAGCCATCTTGTGACTTTAAACTTTGCTTCTTTCACCGAAAACAGTTTTATGTCACAAGTATTATTTGTTTTGTTGTAGATATAAGTTAACCAGCAGTTCCGCACTATTCACGTAAGTCTGCGTGTGCGTGTGTGTCAATGTATTATTTTTTTTTTTCCTATAAATGTTTCACAGTGGGAGAGCCATGCTTCGGCACGTAAGGGCCGGCTCGACCGGAGTGATACCACGGCCTCACAGAAAATCGGCAGTGAAGCAATGATTGCATTGCTTTTCGCTGAGTGAGTGAGGTTATCGGAGGTAAGGCCCATTCCCTTCCCTTCCCTCTTTCTCTCTCCCTTCCTCGCCCCTTATTTCCACCTTTCCCTGCTTCCACCTTAAAGGCAGGCAACGCACTTGTGACTTTTGAGTTGCAGGTGCTCATGGGCGGCGGTGGTCATTTACCATCAGGTGACCCGTCTGCTCGTTTGCTCCCGATACCATAAAAAAAAATTGTTTAAACGATACATATATATCATTATATGTCACAAGTCAAGTTTTGGGTATAATATAATTTAAGGAAGCGGTCAAACCTAAAATATCTACGTTCTTAAACTAACTAAAAATCAATTTAAATCGTAAACATTTCAAAGAACTGAGCATACTCACAGATCACACACCAAGTCCGATAGGGAACACGGGTTCGCAATATTACCTTCAATCTAAAGGATTGTAAAATCTGCGCTGTAATGAAATAATATAAAATGAAATTGGTTCACTCGATATTCTTTCATCTACAGAGCTCAACGTAAATTGAAAAAATGATCTAAAACGTGAAAGGGCTATTTTGTTTGTGAAAATCTACCCTTCTTCCTTGGTTCTTTTTTACCCGACTACGGCAAAGTCAAAAGGAAGGGTGTGGGAAGGGGAAAGGTTTAATTATAAATAAATTTCAGCCAACAGTCTCGTATGTACATAAGAATGTTTTTATTTACGTGTGTTCCACCGTATCGCCTAAACTAGTAAACCGATTTGGATGAATGAGGTATCGATAAATTCGTAATAATGGTCCGGGTGACATAGATTATATAATATTCTCTTTTCTTGATAATAATAATAACTTGTCACATCTCACATACGGCCTGATACATATTGTCGCGCCTTTTTGGTATTACCTTATTACTGACAGGTGACAAGCGGTACTGAAGTATATAGAACATTTTTTTGAATTATATAAAATATAGAATAGGTTGAAGTCTGATGGAAGCGACGGTCGATGTCAGAACGGTTCGCCAAAGAATGACGTGATCAAGATTTATTATTTGATTGTGTTAAAATTATGCGTAGTATTAATGTGAATGTAATATTTTAAAGGTTTCAGTAAAAACCTAAGTTGATCCCGCGTAATCTTTTATTCCTCTTTCCTAGAAATTAGATCCTTCTTTCCTGGTATGGCTCACCCTCTGAGTCTTAGCAATATTTTAGATAAATTACACCCAGACACAGAACAAATGATCATGTTCATCACAGAATTATTTGTCCTGCGTGGAAATCGAACCCACGACCTTTGGCTCAGCAGTCAGGATCACTAACCAACCAACAAGCCAGTCTTGTACATATATGTAAGTATGTATGTACATGTACACATGAAGTAGTTTAAATGAGAATGAAACCAGAACTAGGTATATAAACTTTTAGCGTACAACTGTTTTTTTTTTTAATTTTTAAATGGCAACTTTTCTCATAAAAGGACATAGGATTACCAGTGCGAACAAAGCGCATCGCGGAGCATCGTAGGGAAGAAATTTTATATTTCAGCACATATTTTATTGTGTTTATGTGTTTATGTTTCTTGAACATATAAAAATAACAAAAATATGTAAATATTAAGGAGATAGGGCACAGCAGAAATACAGAATGTATTCTATTCTATTACAGAAAGGTGTGGTCAAATATTAGGAGCGTTATGTGTAGCCGACAAATAGTTGATTTAAATTTAATTATTAAAATATTTTACTAGTGGAGCTGCACATTTCTAAATAACACGTTATAAATTTTCATGTCAATTTCAATTATTTAGTTTTTTTATTTTTTTATGCGGACATTTTCAGAAAATTCTGGACATTCCATCAATATTTCTTTAAATACCTGTAAATAGTTTCATTCATGTCAGCCCTCTCACATACGAAATATTATCTTTATCGGTCAATTTTCATCAATCGGTTTAATTTTTTAGTTTGAAAATAAGATTTATGTATTAAAAAGCACGAATTTTCATAAAATTGTTAGCATTTTAGTTATTCACGGGATCTACTACGCTACAATATGACCAAACTTTTCTGTGCCAGGCCTGCTGATGTGCCCAATTCAAGTTAAAGTTAGAGTTAAGAATAAAAATATTGTAACAAATTCATTTGAACGAATAATTTTTGTTACAAATAGGTCAATGAAATGAAGTAAAACGTTCGAAATTTAATGAATTAATCTAACTTCGACCACTAGACAATCAGTACATTCATAGATAAAACCACATAGACAAAGACTTATAAAAAAATAATTGAGATAATCATGACATGTTTGTTCCCCAAAGTAAGGTGTTGACGAGCACATTACAGTTATGGATAAATATCATATTGTCTAAGTAAATCAATATGTTTAAATTGTTAGAGACTGCGCTATGTACGGCGCTGTAGTTACAATTAATACTTACTATAATACTTTTTTAATTAATTTAAGATTTATACAGAACAGATATTAAGCATATATATAATATTTACAGCAGTAAATTATAGATGAACGTTAATACTAGGTTTTTCTGCTATTGCGGAAGAATGCAATAGCGATTCTCGCTCCCCTGATCATAGGCAAGTAGTGGAACACCGGGGTGGTTTTTAGTAGGTAAGAGTCCGACAGACCCCTTCGCCTCCCCAAGGCGGAGGACATCCATGTAGGATCTTCCACCTCGTCAACAAAAAAAAAAAAAAGTTTTTCTGCTAGAAATAAATCTAAATATCTACCCACCTAAAGCTTTTGGATAAGATGCAAGGGATGTCTATACTGTATGTGTATGTTCTATAGTTAGATCTTGTCTTTTCAAAATATTCAAAATTGTATAAATTATGGTTGAACTTCGACCAGGCGATGTCTAGTATTTATTAATTAATAGACAAAAAAAAGGTACTAGAAAAGATGGACATGACTAGGGCTGCCTTCCGTCCGGGTTTCCCTGGATTTGTCCTAGTTTAGAGGGCGTCCGGGCAGGGTTTTCAAAAAGTGTCCGGGTAAAATCCGGACACTCTGTGCCACCGGCAACAATTATTAGATGAACAAGCTGTTTAATTTAATAAAAAAAATGGAGTCGGCGTTTTTTTTAAGGTGTCCGGGTAAGAATCTTGATTTCATTCAAGTGTCCGGGATTTTTGAAGAGCTTGTCCGGAGTCGGCAATTTAAGTGATGGCAAGCCTAGACATGATAGACTTCTGTGTACTTAAATCGGATCATAACTTGTAGTCTTGTTTTTACACTTTTTACCCTTGAGTACGGTCACCAAAGATCCTTGAGAACAGAATAGAACATTTATTTATATCATAAAAATGTCGAATGTTCGTGTGGTACGATAAAGTCGTATGTTTGTTTGCTACATCTATCTAATTTAACGAGTTATTCTTGTCTATACAAGGTTGAATTTTAAGCCACCATGCAATTTTTCGTTGTTTATTAGGAAAAACTCCAAGGTCACCGATTTTGAAAAAAAAGTGTACGTCAAATTGTTAGGATATTTTTTTAATCTGAAAAAATATCCAGCTGCGTGGTCACTAAGTCAAACGTAAAAAAATATTGAATGCGGTGAACTAGGCGGTTTCAATCGAGTGGTCATTGAAAGTTAGCGCATACGGAGTGCAGTGTGTCTACAAACTGAGAGTTTCTGAGACAAATTTTGTGATGCAAATTATTCAATATTAAATAAAATATCCCATAACTTTCATCAAAGATTCTGTCTGAATTTGGGTGGTGACTAAAAATCAAATACCTCTAACGATTTTTAGGTTTTGATTACTAAGTTTTCCAAAAAAAAACATGTCGAGTAGAACTCGGTCGCGCCGGTACTAGGAATCCTAATAATTACTAATTAAAATAATGACACTATCAATCAAGGCTATTACGGTTTATAGTTTACCAATCAGAGGGTCTTGTAGCCGTAACGGTACCCGGCACAGTGTATTAAGCCCTAAGCCAATTATATTCGACACGACTCCTCTGGTCCCAAATTGATCACGGTACTCCATTGGGACGGATCAAGTGACAAACTGGTTATTGAATTGACACGTCACGTCGTACGTTACACGGTTCGTAACGTTTTATGACAGTCACAATTTTGTTACGAAAATGAAATAGATTTTATCTAATTATATGATTTTGACGTGAACTGGGAGCGGCGACGACACGGATGACAAGATGAATTATGAGATTATGAGAACGGGAAGGTGACTGTTGAGAATGGATGTGTGGAATTAATGATGAGTGAAATCTAATTATGTTGTGTATTTTCTGAAAAAAAAATATTGGTTGTCTGTAAAGTCGGTTTACGGACGATAATTTTACGTGATAATGTCATAAGAAAACACAATTTTTAAAACTCTGGTCAAAATCATTAATTTTTAATTTTTTAATATTATTTACAGTTTTGCAAATTTAATTTAAATAATTTGTTTAAATATAATCACGAACAATTAGTCACAGAAATAAACAGAAATCAAATCCATGTCAATAAACGAAAGCTTAGGCCGATCGTGCCTCTCTATCGCTTGTTCCGCGCTCTCGATTGTACGCTCGGCTCAGGCGGAACGTGACAATGAGTCATGCCTTTTCGTACGTGCAGCTGGCTTTCATCGCTTTATAAGACGTTATCACGTCAATAATGTTTTTGTAAGTTAGGCTACTAAGCATTAAGTATTGTTAAATATATTTCTAACCCCGTCGGATCTTGTTCTAAATTTGTATTGTCGTTATAGAACTTAGTTCGAATCCCACCCAGGCCAAATAATAATGTGATGAGTCTGATCATTTGTTCTGTGTCTGGTTGTAATTCATCTATAATATGTATGTTTATCAGCAATCTTACTCTTGGCGAATAAATATATTATCTTATCTTATTTTTACCGATTAAAGATAAATTAAATTACTGTTTTTTTGATAAATTATTGTATTGACACCATTTGATGATTTTAATTCGTCTATAAAATAAAAAATATAATTAATTTCTTAATTCATAGATTCCTCAACTATGAAATAATATCATCAAGAGTAGGTAGAGCTATTTTGGTACGTATGATCATGCCAGGTTTCACGGACTGAACGTAATTAATCGCAATGATGTTTAAATGATAATGATTTTTGTAAAATGTATATTGCACGGTACGGTTAGGATTTAAATTTTTAAATGTATTTATTTTTGTTTTAAATTTTAATTTATACGCTGGAGTGCTGGAGCTCGGGAAAATTAATTACGTATTAAAGCAGTTTCATAAAATATGATTATATAATTGACTAGCAGCGCCCCGCGGTTTCACCCGCGTAAGTTCTGTGGGAATATCGGGATGAAAAGTAACCTATGCGTTAATCCAGGTCACCAGCTACCTACATACCAAGTTTCATCGCAATCGGTTCAGTGGTTTTTGCGTGAAAGAGTAACAAACATCCATCTATCCATCCGAACTTTTACATTTATAATATTAGTGGGATTATACTATTGTTTATTATGTGCATATTTTATACTATTTACCGTATTATTCATAATAGTTTACTTTGATTGGTTATTATATTTGTCATTTATCAGTTATCTTCTCCTTTTCTTTGTCATTGTAATAACCTGATTGCTCTCCGTTCGTGTACATCACTAGGTGTTAGCAGAATACCAGCAGTACTTCCCCTAAGTGACAGTACGCCATGACCATAACCTATGACCATTTTGGACTGTTGTAATTCTCTTACCTGTGAACGAGGTCAAAGTAAATTTGTTTCTCACTTTCTTTCTTAATATTGGCCTACATTAATAAAGGCTAATGTTATTAATTGACAAATTATAGTATTGTGTATTATTCATAAGAAATATACATTATTATAATTGATTTCTCTATGTTATTTAAATAATTATCTATATAATATAGTCACTTCCATGTACAATTTTAAGATAGAAATATAAAATGTCAAACGTGTTTACTTCGCTTGTTCTGAGAGTTTTACAAGACCTAATTCCTAGACCAAGCGTAAATAATTATCGTATAAAAAAAACCAATTATTTTAAAATAAATAATAACTAAATAATACTTCTATCATTACCTATTTGGAAACGAAATGTTATTTTTACCTTTTATGGACCTACTCAGAGAATTAACCCACGGAATAAAAAAACATGAGAATCTTTTCATGATGTTGCAATCAAATGTTCGACCCCCGACGCCTTTTGTTTGATTTAAAACCGATTGTGCATGTACGTTCAATCGATCTATATTCCGTCCCGGAACTTTTGCATGAAATATACATACTCTTCTGTGAAGTACTTGGAGGCAACGCATGGTAACAATACTTACAAACAACTCAGTAATAATTATACTATCTAAACCCCTTCAAATAAATTTAGCTGATGTTCATTGACGCAACTATAGATAAGACTGTTCAAATGCTGACTAATGTCTAAATATACATTATGACAATCGTATTATCAAACTGAAGTTTTGTATATTTTTCAAGCCATCACCTGCTTCTTTTCTATAAATAATTGCTACGCTATAGATACGTTTACGAGTCACTAAGACTTTGAAAATATATAATGGAACCTGTAGATTACACAAATAGTTATTTATTTAAAACCCTTAACATTCAACTAGTGAAGTAGCTTAGTAGCGAAATACTTTAGACCGTGTGTCCAAGATGGTTAATACGTAAATAGCCGATAGCAGCAATTACGCAAGTATCCATTTCCTTTCAGATGACGCGATTGCTTTCAGAGCATGCCCACTTAGTTATCCAGGTCTCTGGATTTGAATAACTAAGTGGGCATGCACTTTGTCGATTCGCATTCATGAAATTTTCTCCAATTGGTGTGATATCAGCTCTGGTATTCCTCAAGACTTATCTTGTCCGGTCTAGCATTACTTTGTACTCGTCTCTTGTCTTTGTTCGTCAGCTTCATATCTAGCAATTTTCAATGTGGATAACATTTATATGAACTATTTCTTTATTTCCCTTCCTCAAAAGGAACCCTTATAGGGCACTCACTTTGTAGTCCGTCTGTCTGTCTGTTTATCTGTCAAGATTCTTTTTCTCAGGAACCCGTGGACGCATCACGTTGAAATTAATACTAAATACATAAGTCAGCAGTAACTTGAAGCTGTTAAAAAATCAAGCTCGCTCGCAGCTAAGTAAACGCAATCAAAAGATACGCAATAAAAAAAAAAAATTAAAGTGGGATTAGGTGAAGGGTTAGGGCCTCCGGTACCCTCACTGACTCGGCGAAACACAACACAATCATTACTTTACTGCCGGATTTCTGTGAGGTCGTGGTATCACTCCGGTTGCACTCCGGTTGAGCCGGCCCATACGTGCCAAAGCATGGCCCTGCCACTAGTAAATTGCAATTATATACTTAAGAAATAGTTTAAGATCTGTCTGTATCAATCAATGCTACAATACCATATGGTATTAGTACATATTTATAGTTATTCGATGTTTCGGTAATACCAATTAGTCTAGACGTTAAGTAGTTAGTTTACGTACTTGATCTGCATGTTTAGGCATTCGGGTACTGGTACAGGTACTGACTATACTGACCAGATCTTCCCAAACATTTCTTTTTTACTTTCTTAATTAGGTGCGACAGTCATCTTTCCTAGAAATTTTCGGAAACAGAATCAATTATTCAAGCTTTTTGCCATTAACATCATCTATTCCAAATAAACATAGACAGTAAAAACATCATTTAATCATACATGCATTCCGTCACTATTTGACTCACTAATCAATTCCGCCATATGCTGTTGGGTGACTATTAATAGCTGTTGTAGAAAGCAAACATGAGAATATTTTGACACGGTGCGCATCCGACAACTGTTTTGACATGAACCGAACTAAAATATACATTCTCTATAATTGAACTAGTACAGAAATATGAACCGAGTGTGACATTCGTTTATTTCCAGTATTCTGTTGAACTTTGGCTAAACTCCAGGTTAAATTATTTACTAGCCGATCTCCACAGTTTCAACCTAGTTTAGGTTCACCTCTCCGCTCCTAAGGGTCTAAAGGGTAGTAGCGTGATGTTAGCCCATAACTTTCCTCAAAAATTGGGCTATCAAAGACAAAAATATTTTTTCAAATAAGGCTGGAATTCAGATATCAGCGCGTTCAACCAAAATTAAAACAATTTTCAACCTTATTAATAGTGTAGATTGCTAAAAAAGCATGACTACATACTATAAAACAAAGTCCCCCGCCGCGTCTACATGTGTAACATAATTGTATACAAGTATTAAAAACTAGAGAGCTAAAGGGTCGCCTGGTGGTCGAATTTTGTCCATAATTCATTTTGGTTTATTTCATTGGCCAGTATAACTTTAACTATCCCTGTGTAAGCTTACGTACCATGAGAATTCAACATAATATACATTATACTGGACGCGAGTAGCTTAATGTAGCCTTGCATTACATTTTTTTACACATAAGTGAAGCCGAAGCTGAAGCCGAAAATTAAAATAGGACGCATTCACTACGATTTTTTATGAACCAAGCGGAAAGATAAATCTCTGACTTTTATACATGTAAAACTTCAATTAAATTGAATATAATAATAATATTAAAGAATCATATCTTCTGGACAATATTACTTTTCAAATAAACAGAAAAAATATTCAGCTTATGGGGCTTAATATCTGTATTATAAAAAAAAAACAATAACTTCCAATTCAAAAACAATTAATGTAGTCGATTGTCTGGCTAGGCCAGGGTACGTCTCGTCCCTACTTATTATAATAATTATGAGTTACTTAGACAGGCCAAGAGCTTAACTTCCTCAGAGAATGATTCTGTTCAATGGAAGCTTCAGCTTCAGCTTGGAAACTAGTTTCCCAATACTAAATGACAAAGTGCGCACACACACGCACCCATAGTTGCTGTGAATCTGTTGTCGAGTAAATGCAAATAACGTTATATCATAAGTTTGTGTATTATAGCTATAATTCTTATTTTTAATTTAATTATTTATTTTCTTGTAGTCTATTAATAATCTTATAAAATTAGTGGGATGGATTGTACTCAAGGTTGGTCCCATTTTAATTTGAAAAAAATATTTCCACTGTAAGGGTGGAAAGTTAAGGGATGAAGAATACAGATTATTACTAATTATGAAATAAAAATAAGTGTATTCTCGTTTTGTCAAACTATTGGGCTTTTTTATGATTAATAATGATGTAGGTTTCAAATTTGTATTAACAAACAATGTCACTAACATGTCTCGTTGGCGGTCGGTTAAAGATTTTTGGTGTATTACATACAAATACATGTACATTCAAATTTTTCGACATCTACATTAAACTGATCTCATTCCTCAACACTCACTGCAATAATAATAACAATTTCGTATTCTGAGAGTGATGTTTCGTGTTTCATAAAAAGGGTCGTCATTGCTTTTGAATGACATTTCACATTGTAGATGCTTCTCTTCCACACAAATAGCGTCATTATCCCTTAGGATTTTGAAACAGTATTATCAAGAGAAGAAAGATATTATATATCGTATATATATATATATATATATTATATATATACGATCCATAGTTGATAATATGTATGTACATCCTAGCTAAGGAATAATTTAATTGTATGTTAAACCTTTATCAAACTGGGGCTATTGAAATTCCTGTCTTACATTTCAAAATTGACTACCGTCCCTCAATGAGCCAAGGGTTCAATGCACGCCATCTGAATCTACGGGCCGGGTGTCCTGGCGACTCGGAAACTTCACGAGACTCTAGGCGGCCCGGGCATGCTCCCGGGCCACTTTGATGGCCCAAATAATATAAATAGGGTTTTCTTGATGTCCCGGGATCATATACATTCTTTGAGTTTAACAGATATGTCCTGATATACCCTGGATCTCAATTTGTGCTGAGGAGTGTCGGCCAGGACCAAGACCTCGGATCAAATGCAACTGTCACTAATGGACTAAGTCTGGCAATGCATAAACTCTCATTGCCATCCACGCTCCAAACTATCACTTCCATAGTATACAGATCAATTGAGAACCATCTTTGTCGAAAGTCTTAAAGAGGGTGGTGTATAACCAAACGTTGAAATATTTGGACAACATATACTACCTGATTTGCAGTCTGTTTTCAGAAAGGTTCGTGGGACGACAACTGCCCTAGCTGATGTAATAGGAAACATCCTTGAGGCTCATAACAGAGGTGAGGGGACGATACTGGCTCTCCTTGATTTCTCCCGAGTGCTTGACACTATTAACACCACACTATTGCTCTCCAAAATGGCTTACTATGGATTTGCAACGGAAACAATAAAGTGGTTTGGAAGCTACTTAGAAAATAGGTTCCAATTCGTTGAAATCCGGAAGAAAAACGGGAGTCTTGTCGTCTCCTCCACTACCTATCTCACGCGAGGTACCTCAAAGTTCACTTCTTAATAGCACTGTACAAAAGTGCTGATATTACAGCGTCATTCAAAACTGTAAATATCATATGTACGCAAATGATATTCAATATATACATTTTGTAAGGCTGCAGAAGCGTTGACGGCTGTACAAAAAATGAATGTCGACTTGCAAAGAGTTGTCACTTGGTCAAAGCATAGTTCTCTGGTTCTGAATCCGGTGAAGTCTAAATATATGGTTCTATGCAGTAAGAGGGCAGTCAGTGCCATGCTGTCAATTGGGCCAGATATAACAATTAAGGGTGAAAAGATAGAAAGAACAGACACAGTAGTTAATCTAGGGCTGACAATGGACCCAGAGCTACACTTTGAGAAGCACATAGTTAATTGTAAGAGGAACTGTTTATATAGACTAAAAACTCTATAGGTTACGTACCTCAGAAAATACTTGACTGTAGCTCTGGGCAAACAGCTTGTCTAGCAAGAATTAAAAACAGCAAGGACTAATAAATTGATTCAGCGGATACAAAATGCATATATAATTGTATAAGGTTCCGTGTGGACATACCACGAGAAATTGAGTTGGAGAGAACATCAATACAATAACCACATACGCTAGGCAACAAAACCATTGTCCATTCCTCAACACAAAACTGCAACTTTCAGGGGGAGTTTCACAAATGGCCTCAGAAAGGGTCCAATGATCCAGGTTTCCAACAGGTAGTGACAATAACCGCATCCTTCCCCCTTCCCCAAAAACAATGACGCGTATCTCCGTCGAAGTAGACATTTCAGGATGTTATTCTACGTATTTTTTTTAAATTTTAAGCCAAGTATCGTATTTTTATAAAAGACCACCACCCTCTATTGCTCTGGCGTTCGGACTATATGTAGTCCGTAGAATAGAATAGTGTCCACCCACAGATAAATAAAAATACAGAGTACAGAGTGCTTAAGGATGACCACAGACTATTTGATATTACTACCTTTAAAATAATATATATTTTTTGTTGATGTTTGTGTTGTGGCACCATAGATAAGGTAATATTTTTTTTTGTTATTTTCTTCTTTTCTTGTGTACCTGCATGTTTCTTTGTTTAATATAGTTTGTGTGCGTCCAATGTTTGTGTAAAATAAAAGGGTTTTTGTTTCTTTCTTTCTATTTACACATTGAAAAGAAAGTGAAAATAGCAGACGCTAAGCACTTTGATCGTTAAAGTATGGAACCCTATTCAATTACATAGAATACTTTCGTCTTTTAAAATGAAATTCACTTTTAAAGTTTGTAAAATAAATAGTAACTCTCGCTACCATGTCAATACAAGTTGTACTACGCACTGGTTAGGAATCATCTGGAACACACAGCCAAATACAGAGTCATATTGGAATAGGTCCAGAATAAATTCACAACAGACTTTGTACAAGAAACTGTACAGTTGATCTATTTTACTGGTTAATATTTCCCACTATATTTTGTACTCCGTAGGTTTACTACTCTGTCAAGAAAGTACCGGAAAAAGGTCAATAAAACACAAAATGTTAACTATTCTTCAGAATTTATTGTATCACCTTCGAAGTAGGCCTCTTCAGAAATAATACACTTACGCTAACGAATAATCCAGTTATCAAAACATTTTTTAAATGCATTTTCTGGAATCGACTTCAGTTTTCACCGCGAATTCTCTTTGATATCTTCTAACGACTGAAAACCTACCTCGGGTACCTCGAAGTGGTAATTTAAGTTTTGGAAAGAGAAAACAGATGGCCGGGGCCATATCCGGTGAATGTGGTGGTTGTTCGATAGTATTTGTTGAGTTTTTGATCTAAAATTCGTTCACAATGATGGCGTTGTGCGATGGCGCGTTGTCGTGGTGTAATATCCAAGAATTTTCTTTTGCTCACAAATTTGCTCTCTCAGACGCCGTATAACGCTCAAATAATGTTCTTTATTTTTCCGAGTGCACGGTTTTCTAGATAGTCAAAGAAAATCGTCAATATGACCTTGACTTTTCATGGACTTTGTCGTGGTTTTTTCGGTTTCGGCTCAGTTGGAAGTCGCCATTGCGAAGCTTGTTGACTAGTTTACATGTCAAACTCATAAACCCATATCTAATCACCAGTAACAATGCGTTTTACGAATGTAGGGTCGGAAATGACTCGTTTTAGTACATCTTCAGCGACTTTTACGCGATTTAGTTTTTTGAAGAAAATTCAGATCTTTCGGGACTAGCGGAGCGGCAACGTGTTTCATGCTCAAGCGATCGTTTAAAATGGTACGAATCGATTCGTGAGACACAGAAAGTTTAGCAGCTATCTCTCTCAAACTTAAATGAGGATTTTCAGTCACAATTTACTTCACTTTAGCGATGTTAACTTCAGTTAAAGACGTTGATGGCCGACCAAAGCGAGGCAAATCTTCCAACAAATCTCGACCGCTTTTGAATGCACTGTACCATATATCATACTCATATGCACGAGTTTTTGATAAAGTTGATTCACCGTATGCTTTCTGTAACATTTTTAGCGACTCTGAACATGAAATTCCATTTGCAGTGCAAAATTTGAGTCAATATCTTTGTTCGCTGTTTTCATTCATTATAAAAATCACAATACACTCTTGAGATGAGCTTACAAAACCGAGTACTGAAAACAAACTAAATGACAGATATTACTCAAATTTTGCGCCCATGTAGAAAACAGTTGTGCCAACTTAACTACAAAAAAGAATTATTTGAATTGAATTTGAAATTAGACTCAAATTATTATCAATTCCCGATACTTTTTTGATAGAATGTATAATTAGTCGAGTGAGCACCGTGAGTTTTTTCTTGGGGACTATGTATTATATTAAATGTATGGTGAATTAAGTTTCATAATTCAGAAGTATTTTGGTGTAAAAATTTTTGCTTGCTTTAGCTATGTGTTGAGGCGGCCAAGACCGCCAGAACGATCTTATTACCAAAAACGGCTCTTTACATAAACATAAACAAATTCTCATATTTCAGTGAACTAAGAAAGGCAATGTTGTTTGTCGTTTTTAAAAATATTTGGCGCAATATTACTTATTTTATAATTTTATGACTCATTTTTTTTACAACAGTAATAATAGTATAAAAGTTCTGACGCCATAACCAAATAGCGACCTTATTCAATCACAAACGCCCAATATACATCAATTGCAATTAAGAGATTGAAGACCACGACTGGTCTAAGACACTCAAAAGCCTTAATAAAGGGCTATGATAACAAAGTGTCAAAAGAACTTTTGGACAGGAGCTCAAAAAATACATAATTTGTACAGTAACAAGAATCCTCACCGGACACTGCAAATTGGACAAACATTTGTTAAACCTAAAGTTGGGTGAGAACACAATATGCAAATTCTGTCGAGAGGAAGAAGAAACTACAATGTATATTCTATGTTTTTGTGTCCCACTAATGCGGCAAGTATTAACCTAGGGCTGTACATCATGCAACCGCAGGAAATACAAACAATCACTGCTCATAGGATATGGAGGTTTCTCGAAGCCATAAGTCTTCGTTAGCTAGTTCACATACAAATTATCTTATATTTGGCTAATCAACTTATCGTCTTTATGTTATATTATTATGCAAGTTACTGTTTTTACATTCTAAGGTCAACATATCTTTCTAAAAGTTTAGTTTGCTGGTAAAAACTAGCCAAGTCAAATATTGAACTTCAATTTATCGTAAGTTATCTCTTTTGTGTAAATAATATATGATCAAATTTATGAAGTTATATTTTACAATAGCAAACATTGTTGTAGCAGAAAAAAAAACAAGAAATTGTATCGTAAATTTATTTCAGAATGTTATATGTTTATATAGGTAAATAAATTTCAGGGCCATCTATAGAACTTGGCACCCACTTAGATTTTAAGTCGTTTGTCGGCGAAATCGACAACCACGAATGTTCTTAATATTGAACTTGGCTCCCATTTTCACACTTATGTTTTTGATGGAATATCATTACTTTTTGTAAAGAAATTATTAACTTTTAAACTTTCGCGTTCCATGATATAACTTGCAACCTGGTCGAAACGTCAGGCAATTCAGAGGTATGTAATACCTTTTCGTGATCACGTTAATTCCCGTATAAATACATAATTATAAAAAAATATTATTATTCATACGTCAAAAGTGATCTGTAAAATTAATCTTTTTGTCTGTATACTTTCCTCTTTAGTGCTATTTTCTAAATTTTCTTAAATATTAGAACGCATTGTCCATTCATAAATGTTGATGATTGATGAATTCTGTCTTACGTAATCCACATTTTTTATAGAGATTAGATATATTTTCAGAGTGCCTATTAAACGTTCATAGACAACAGGAATCGAAACTGGGCACTTATAAATCACAGACTTTTACTATTTTCAAATATATGTAGCAAGATTGTGTAAGAATGTATTTCTTTCGTAACACAATTGTTACAATTGTTTGCAATGATGTGAAATCGCTGAACCAGCGCTGCCAGTTGCAGTTTGGGTTATTATTGGTTGTCTACGTTTTATAGAAATCATTTGGTATACAAAATGATAAAAGCGATCTTTACTCATGGAACCCATTCTCCTACGAAAGAAAATTTCTTTACTATTATAATTTTGAAAGGCGCTAGGTATTAATAAAAATCGATTGCATTGAACATATTTACAATAGTAAAAAACATCCTGTTTTCTGATTTTTTCTTTTGTATATACATAATTACCCAGCTGGACGCTAAATTTCAATTTTCTTAGCCATTTGGAAGGGGGTTAGGTTTTTGATCTATATGTCAGTCAGACAGTGATAAAAATACCGATTTTTAGAGGTTAATATCCCACTGACTGTTTGAATACTGTATTCATGAAATTCGGGGTTCTAACTAATCTTAGACGTTTTAATAAATAAACCAAACTTTAAGTGTTTATGTTAAATAGATTTTGAGTTATTAAGGAGTGAAAACTGGCTCAAAAAGGTTGGTGTAATATAACGCACGGCTACTGCATCGCCAGTTACTTTTTTCTTGAACTTGGCTCGACACGCTGCCGCGTGTCTAGATGTAGTTTAAGTCGTCTTCATACAAATTGAAAATTATGCACCATTTATTCCTAGCCACGACCTCCAATGCCAAAACCGCACTGATTACCCTAACAATGCGGCTTAGCCTCACACAACTGATTGAATAGTTTAATTTACTGGCGATGTTTTATTTAACCCTATTAAGAGAAAAAATAAGAAAACCTACTTAAAATATTGCCTTAGTTGGTGGCAGCGAGATTCACATTAAGCGAGACCCTACTGCGTCAACCGGTAATATTGAATCGCGGCACGTAGGTATATAATTTCCTGCCTATACCACAGATTTATAATGGGACTGTTCGTACTCAAACTAAACATTGCATCAGAGAAAACAGTATCTCATATTAAAGAAACTGAATCTCTTTTTCTCCTCCTTTTTTAAGCCTTTATTTTAATATTCCTGACGCAAATGGTAATAAATTTGCACTAGGCTATCTAGTGATAATTTATTACAACTTGCTTTATGTTCATAGATATAGCAATGATTAAGTATTATATATGCCATATGGACGTTAGCTCACCGGTATTTTTAAAGTAAGAAAGTAAAAATTAGGTATAAATTCGAAAGTAACCCTGTTTGTTTGTTTGTTCCCTTTTCCCGACTGAACGGGTTTCCGTGAAACAAATTAGAATTTTCCATAATATATCATCATCATCATCATCATCAATACAAATAAATGAAATTGAAGTGTCTGTTTGTAATGCTTCAAAATAATAGCCTTTTTAAGCTCACAGCTATTTGCACGATACCTACGCCTAAAAATCAGTTTTTAAAATTTTTGTCTGTCTATCTGTTTGTTTCGGCTAATTTACTCGGTTTACTGGCAGATAGCTGGTGTTATAAGGAGTAACTTAGGCTACTTTTATTTTTGAAAAATAATTAGGGTTCCGCACAAAATATATAAATATGTACATGCGAGCGAAGCTACGCGGGAACTGGAAGTTTTAATATATAAATCGAGAATAACGAAGTCGCGCGCAACAGCTTTCTTTTTTTTTTTTTTGTCGTGTGGAAACCCCCACGGGTCATCACCTCACCATGGCTATTGGTGAGGTGGTATGTCGGAATCGAACCGACTAAAACCACACGGTGTTCCGTAACAAGTGAGTCTATCGCAAGGGACTCGGGTATACCCTAGGAAGGAAGTCCCCGAGAATCCTAGCAGACTTTGGCCGCCCTCAAATAGAAGGCAGCCACACCATTGGTAGCGGAGGGCCTTGCCCTCCTTCCAATTTAGAGAGGCGTGGAACACGTCGCGCCACCATCTCAGGCCTGCTTCTGCTAGAGTAACGGGCAGCCTCACTTGTTACCCCCAGGCCAGCGCTCTTGGAGGCCGGAGATCATTGTGCGCTCTCCGGCGCCTGGTGCCTCTTCTTCGGGACGGGAGAGTACTAGTCCTCTCCCGTTCCCTTTCCGCCGCCTCTTTAGTGGACATCACTTCCTCACAAAAAGAAGCGGCGGATTCCCAAGCACTCTCTGCCAAGCCAACGTCTGCGTGCCATCACTGCGGAGGCTGTCGCGCGCAACAGCTAGTAAAATATAATTATGTACAATCTAGTCCTTATTACAGAGTCTTTGTCAAAAAACTAGCAATATAAATATTAAAAATAATTACTAACACAATTAAAATATGCAAGCTATATTAACCAACATCAAATACATCTTTTTGATTTTTATATAATTGAAGCCAATTTAGGTTTAATCGCAAATGTCATTACATTATACAAATGTTACTTTTCAAAAGCATCAACATTCTTATTAAAATAAATTCGAGTATAATATTTGAAAATTTAACCCTTTTTTTTTCATTATTCTGAACAGCACTCCGTTTGATGGCGCTCTTAAAAATAATATTACTGTTATTTTTTAGTTCTATTAGAGGTTTGGCGTTAGGGGGTGTCGCGTTCATTTTTATTCACAGCCTTTTATTAAGGTTTCGAATTATTTTAATTAAAGTGAAAAGCGTTTTTGTATAGTCATCAACATTATTCACAGAATCTGTAAATTCAATAGGGACAGTCCCTATTGAATTCTTGAAAAACTATCTATGACTATGAACTATGGATGAAAAGTTGTATGGAAGTATCGTCATATTTAGAGCTAGAAGCTTGAAACTTATTTTTTAGGTTGTTGATTCGATATAAATACACTATTCCACGCAGACGAAATCGCGGACACAGCTAGTACTGTATAAGTTAACTTCAGTGGCGTACAGAGAGATCTCACTATTTTAATGACAGTTCTGAACCAAGCGTTTTTGGTCATTGACTTTCTAAGCACTAGCGTGAATTTAAATTCGACGAGTTTTCAACTGAAACTGCGCTTGAAACTGAAAAGAAAATAAAGTATGACGAGAATGTAAAATGATCGGCTTTTCTTTCAAGGGTTGTTATAAAAAAATATTATTGTGTTGATTAAAAACAAAGTCATTTAAAGTTTTAAACGACGAAAGTTACTGAGACCAAATTGGGCTTTAGAGAATTTACAGCATGGGGAATGTGTGTGGAATTAGATGGAGAATGTTTCGATCAATTTATTAGTTTTGTGCATCGCTGACGATGAAAACCGAAAATATATATAAATTAATTAAAGCAGCAACTTGAACATCGAACCTATGTATATTTCCATGAAATGTATCGTTTCTTGAACTGGCCAGTTTGTAAAGGGTTCTAAATAAGGCTAGCAACGAATATTCGATAAATACTCGGTATTCGGCCTATTCGGCTACTTTCATACTATTCGGCAAAATAACAAATTTCTAGGTATTATTCGGTCGAATACCGAATATGAAATGAAAGATACGATTAATTTAACTTTTTTGTACTATTCTTCTTATATTCTCTCAATAAAATACTCATACATAATTAACTTCCATAATACCATAATATGAAAAAAAAACAACATCTATTCACGCATTTGAATCGTAATAAAAATAATATTTCTGAATTTTCCGCCAATAGTTGCACTTAGTTTTATCTTTCGATGTCTCGATATGGGCTATGATTTCTCTACAAAATACTCCTCGTAGCAATCCATAAAAGAAAATAGATGCGCTTGGGTGGGCTAATTGCTGGAGGCGTTAAAACAGTGGAAAGTAGAAACAAGCAACAAACATGTCGATAAAAGTTTCCTGCCACGCGTCAGCCGAATAATTTTCCGAATAATCGGCTATTCGGCCAGGAAGCCTGCAGAATATTCGGTATTCGGCATGTGGCCGAATACAGTATTCGTTGCAAGTCTAGTTCTAATATATATTTTCGTTTAAAGACACTTTACAATTTTTATAAATAGAAAACAACAATTTTATTGTTTGAGTTTCACGTGCACCTAACAAAATTTCGTGAAAAACTGTTCTGGTATTCAATACTAATACTCACTTACTTTACTTACGTCATCCATTTATATTTATTTTTATTGTCTGTGTTTCATTTTCAACCTATTCCAGTCGTGAAATAAACATGTGTCATGTACAAATTCATGAATTATTTCGCGTTAGTTCATATTTGAAGTGTGTATCTTACAGTAAGTTTCAACATTTCAAGTAGTTTTCACTACGTGCCTGGTTTAGTAAAATATTTATACATAACTGTAGCTAAAGTTACACAACCCAGATACGTTGTCAAATAACGGTTAATGCTGATAAACAATCTTTTTTTTTTCAGATTGAAGGGAAGATTGATTTGGCACACAGTAAATCTATCGCAGTGTCAATTAATGATTAATTATAAAACTGTGGTTTTACTGCCTTAAAGAATACTATGCTATAAAGAATTTCACGAACAAATAATGAAATTATTGGTTTGTGAAATTGTTCGTTTAAAATATTAGTCGAAATGGCAAAAAATAAAATTTATCTTTTAAAGCTTAGATAATATTTCTTCATATTCTTACATTCCTAAACTTTTTTTTTTTAGGCTAGTGACATTAATGGCAATAATTTTCTATGGGTTAATATTGTGACAATTACCTTTATTTCATATGTCCTATTCAGAAGTAGGCCCTCTCGTAGCACTTTTCCTACACATACTAGTATTATTATTGGGGCCATCCATAAATTACGTCACACGAGTTTCATGATTTTTGGAGCCCCCTCCCCCGGCCTTGTCATAGGTAGTCACATTTAGGTAATCCCCCCCCCCCCATCCGTGGTGTGACGGCACCTATTTTTTTATTTAATTTTACACCCAGAACTGAAAAGAGCAGTTCTAAAAGTAGTCTTTCGTTTACAGGTAATGTTACTTTAGATTTTGACATGTGACGTCACGAAGCTTATGACCCCCTACCCCTTGTCACACAATGTCACACTTGTATGGAGGGCCCCTTGTAGGGACATGAAAAATACAGGTACTATTTCATAATCCTCGCGACACGGGACATAATATGAACACTATATAGAACATATATACAAGAAAACAACTCGATTATCCCAATGAATCAATGGTGTATTCTTCACAGATATCCGGATGTTGATAATGAAGTGAATACGATTGGTTTAAAATTATACGTTCGCATACATTACTCACTACACGCGTCACAGACTGTTCCACATTGACTTATGTACGATATAAGGCTAGGTTTATAATGGTGAAATGTACCGTAAAGCGTTCATAGTTTACATACATCCAAATGTGAATTTCGAAACTGTGCATGTTACACACACCAGGCACAAAACTATTTTATGTTATTTAAATGAGCTTTACTTAAACTAATCGTGGGAGAGTCATGCTTCCGTACGTATGGGCTGGCTCGACCGGAGTTTTACCACGGCCTCACAGAAAACTATCAGTGAAGCAATGCTTGCATTGCTTTTCACCGAGTCAGTGAGGTTACTGGACTTAAAGGCCGGCAACGTACTTTTACCGTCACACTGGACCAGCGTGTTTTTCTACCTACTGAAAGAGTCGCTGTCAGTGGCCGTAAAGCGTAACGGGTCTACCCTGGCATGATTTGTTGTTTAACTATACATTTGTAATGGCATCGGAAAATTCCACTAGCGAAAAAACTTGTGTGTGTTAAAGTAGTAATCTTAAGGAGGTAATTACGAAACACTATTAGGCGTACTAAAATTAAAATCAGAAATAGTAATTACATATTAAACTTTAGCGTAGTCAGGTTCTAACATCTTTTTTCTTATCTTTTTTTCAAATGGAAATATAATTTATTTTAGTTAACAATATTATGCTGTTAGCCACCTTGCCTTATGCCTAGGTATCTGTTGATTTTGGAACGTTCGCCAAACGGAGTGAAGGAGATTGATGCGTTGACAAACACACTAATGCCAGTTCCGTTATTATAAATACATTAAACCGGCATTCAAAGCTTTTTAGCTACCATTTCAGCTACAAACCAGAATTTAATGTGCTGTCATTAAACAAGGAATCCGTAGTACAGTTGTAAAAAGAATACAATCACGTTACGAAAATGGTACTCATAGACCACGCATTATCAGGCGGGCAATATTTTGAAAGGTTGGCAACGTCATATATTATTAAATGAAATTTCACAATTTCGTTTGATGTCGCTAACCTATCAAAATCTTTTGTATGTTAAACGATATCTTAACCGTTTATAGACCAATTTGACGATTGTTCTTTTATTTTAAATGAGCTGTACCTCAAACGATGTCGTATTTTAACATCGAAAACAAACCACTATGAAAGATAAAAAGCGAAAGTTACTATTGTTTTTCTGTAAGCTCATTGAAGTATTTAGTCTTTTCTTACTAGCTTTAATTATCTTGCATGCAAGCTAGTTATCTCGTATTGTACATACATGTTTATACAAAATTAATGTCTTGTCTTATCGCTTTTTAAGTATAATAAGGCATGGCAAGATGTTCTGTGCAAATCAGACAAACCTGACTGGGGTAAGAAACTTAATCTACAGAACAGCGTAATTAAAATAACCTTGTATTGTGTTTGCTCCAGATTATCTAGTACGAGCTTTTTCGTAATTACTTGCTTTAAGGTTGACTACAATTATATGAAACTGCTTAGCATATATAAGGGATGTTGAAACTCAATAATGTTAAGGTTATTCGATAATATCAGCACATAACCATACAATTTCTGGAAGTTTCATAGGTTCATCATTCCACTAATCTCTACTAGGTATATGATTGATGCAAGCTGAAGTGTGTTTCCTTGTATATTTACCTTTTGCATTCAGGCATTGCAAATTTGAGAGAAAATATACAACAAAGGTTATTAAATACAAGCATTAAAGAAAAATTACATTAATGAATCAATAATATATGTAGTATGATAATTTAACAATATTAAATCATGCAAACAAGCGTAGTGTACTAAGTTTATGCAAAATACAAAGCGATTTATGACATTTTACATCGACACAATATTCTTATCAAAACCGTTTTTTCCTTTTTATGTATTGACGTGACAACGTCTTATAAATTGGTTTGCCGGGTGACACTTCAAGAAACTGCGTTACGCTCCGCTCACGTTATGCGCTCACAATGAGAGCGAGTGAGAGGCACGCGTTTTAAATATAATTCTTTGTATAAATAAATGTTTTAAATTGTTACTATTATTTCATCCTTCTTCCTACTATACGAATGAATATTCACACTAAAATTATTTTACCACTCAAAGTCGTTGTCACGTAAAACTTTCGCCCGTATACCGACTTTACAGGCAACCAATTTTTTTTTGTTAGCCTAATGTTTAGGTATATTAATTATATTATTTTTGTAAAAGATATGTAATTTGTTACTAGTGTTTTGCTTCAATGTATTCTTTAACTGAATAGAAACATTTTCAGTTAAGAATGCTTTTAGTTTTTTAGTGAATAGTGTATCTGTAGTTTCAGTTTTTAAAGCTCATCTCTTTATGCGAATCTATCGCTGAGGCTGGGGATTTCACATTTCTTTTACTGTGCTATTTATATTGAGGATTTATGTATATTGAGGTCTAGGTTATATTGAACACGTTTCTCAGTGCTTTGGTCTGAAATCTATCTAAAATTTCGATGTTGCTGTTTCAGTCTGTGCCCCATATTTCAATACCTGTACAGATTGGCTTAATTACGGCATTGTAAAAAATCATTTTGCTGTAGTTGCTAGTGGCAACCTGTTAGCCAATATATACTGCGAAGTTTACTGCCAAGTTGTTTACGCTTGGTGCAAATGTTAATCTCCGATTCAAGTTACACCATATTAACACGTTTATTTCGTCACATACTCACATTCCAGGAACCTTAGTAATTAAAGTCACTCGCAAAACTTAAGAAACTATAACGAGAAGACTTCGACTTAAAGCTAAGTAGTTTCAGCTTATAACTTGTAAGCTGTTATGAAACTTTGCATTCTGTATTTGCAAACTAAGTTGATTTGACAAAACAAAAATATATTGTGCGTTAGACAAATTATTATTAGAAGTAGTAATCACTCACAGAAAGTTATCCGAGCTTTTATTTTCAACCAAGCATCGTAATAGTTATACAGTTACCTACCTTTCATGGACACGGATGAGTATAAACATTTTCTATATATGTAGGTATTTATGAGCTATCTCCTGTAAGTTGTGATGTTCTTTGCCAGTATTCCGATTCCGATTAATTCTACTGTTTACCCCCTTTTTAACCAACGAAAAAACGGAGGAGGTTCTTAAGTCAACCCTTTTTTTTTAAATATATTTTTTTATGTATGACCACGGATAATTATAATATTTTATTAGTTATTCAATATAAAATAGATTTAAAAAATACATAGATAGTGAAAAAAATTTCTTCAAACTCCACAGGTGGTAAAATCAGTCGCTGGCGGGCAAAACCACCTCTTCAACCAAGCATATAGCGACTTTGAATAGCGACTCATTTAGTAGGTAATTTAATGGAGAACAATAAAGACATGGTCACATAATATGACGAAAAACGTACTGTAAACGAGATATCACACGAAATGTAAAAAAATTGTCGTTAAATTTGTTAAATAAAAAAAAGACGCCATACTTGCCCAGACTGCGGGGTATTGAAATTCTTATACAGCGCATTTTGTTACTGTTTATCCAAAAATAAAAATGCGTGGTAATCGAAATGTTCATTTTTTATCATAAAACAGCTAGGTTGACTACGCCATTATTATTGAAATCAGCATCACGTGAGAAACCAAATGCGAAATGCCTACAAAACGGTAGAAGTCAAATGAGTATCTTTTTACTAAACGTTAAATCGGTACGTTCGGTACATTTTTGTATGAAAGAACTAGCCAGAACGTCACGGCTAGTGTTGTTAAGTCGTGTACTTTTAATGTTCATTTGATGATTACAAAATAAATCAAAAATGTTGCAATATAAACTATTATTAGTTTGAGAATAATTTTCAGATGTTACATTGCCTGACTCTGACAAAATAATTTATTTTGAACAAAGGAATGTACCTGATTATTATTATTTAAGACAATTATTTGTACCAGTGGTCGCCACGAGGTATCAATTTGACCTTTATTCATTAAATAAGCTCGTTAACAGCTACATACAACAAAAGAAAAGAAAAATGGGTGACAAACAGAGAAGAAAAAGATATTGAATTGTTGTGTCTTTTACACCATCTGGATAGGTGTAGATAAATCCTACTAATATTATAAACGTGAAAGTTTGTGAGGATGTATTTTTTTTTTTATGGTATAGGGGGCAAACGAGCAGACGGGTCACCTGATGGTAAATTACTACCGCCACCCATGGGCACCTGTAACGAGAGTCGAGTCGAGTCGAGAGTCACAAGTGCGTTGCCGCCCTTTAAGATGGGAGTAGGAGAAGAGGGGGAGGGGGGAAGAATGAGGAGAGGGGAATAAGGAGAGGACGGGAATAAGGGAGAGGGAATGGTTAGGGCCTCCGGTAACCTCACTCACGCGGCGAAATGCAATGCAAGCATTTCTTCACTGCCGGTTTTCTGTGAGGCCGTGATATCGAGCGGAGTCGAGCCGGCCCATACGTGCCGAAGCATGGCTCTCCCACATGAATGTTTGTTACTCTTTCACGCCAAAACTACTGAACCGATTGCGTTGAAACTTGGTATGTAGATAACTGGAGACCTGGATTAACATATAGGCTACTTTTTATCCCGACATTCCCACGGGATCGGGACTTACGCGGATGAAACCGCGGGACGCTGCTAGTGTTTAATATTTTATTAACTCTGTTACATAACACGCGGGTGAAATAGATGAACTGGCTTCAAACTACTAGTAGTTTAGCTGAATATGTTGGGCAGATCCTATTGGAACTGCGCTTACGCCCAGTAAGGCGTGAATCAAAATGATGACCTTGATGACCTTCAACACGGCTGTCTAGGCCCTTTCCAAACGCAATATCGGTATCTCAGGCCGGAATACAATAAGTTACAATGAAGTAAGCTAAAGCAAAATAAATAGGCCGTAAGCTAGATAACTCAGCGGAGTATTTAAATATTTTTTAAAAAGTTTATAAACTTTTTTACCCTAACCACTAGAGAGTTAACTTTCTCACGATACGGAGATATTATATAGGTTGCGTTTCACTGCACATGCGAGCAAAGTAAACTGCGGACAAAGCTCTGATGTATGTCTTGGGCTGAATATAACAAACTTTGTTCCCCAAGTTCAAACTTGCTCACAATAGAGCAAGTTTGGAGCCAGCCATTTCATAGTAAAACAGACTTGGCAAAATAGAGTGTCTCGGCCCTGTCCCTGCCACGCACCACTACCACTTTATCATCCGGATATATTATAGAATTAGGATTAGTAAGGTTCTGCACAAATCGTACATATATAATAAGAAGAGGTTAGGCCCAAGGATACTACCTTGCGAAATACCATACTCAAGAAAGTTTTCCCTAATGGTATAGTATAATAATAACTCCACAGGTATGGCCATCTATTTTGACTATCTGAGAGCGACTAAGTCAGCTACTAAATACACATATCAAGCGGAAGGCTTCTAATTCCAATGAGTTCCAACTCCCTAAGCAAACGTGGGGCAGAGACAGTATCAAACGCTTTAGAAATATCGAGAAAGATAGCAATAGTTTTGTTTATATTATTCAAATTTAGTTCACTAAATTAAGAACGGCATCTTCGGTGCCTACTTTTATTTCAAAGCGACAATGCTGTGCTCTGTTGGGAGTTAGATATATTATTTTCCTTGGAAATGAAATGAAATGATACTTTATTTGCAGAAATACGGTACATAGGTTGTAAACAGTCATTATAAAAGAATCACATATTTCGTCAGTCTGTTCTGACATGCAAAATTAAAAATGTAAGTAGGTGCATGCATATTATAATAACATTATACTTAGCTCATGTCAATAAACAAATAATCATAAATAATGTCAAATATTGCAATGTAAAATTTTTCATTCCGATCATTTATAATATTATTAATATAGAATAGATCATATAATAAAATATTATCATGTATCATAGTAACTATCGCTCATTCAAGTATTCATTTACTGAGTATATCATTTTTTCTAAAAGCCATATTTTCAATTTCCTTTTAAATTTCAGTAAGGGTAACATCTTTATGGTTGGTGGCAATTTATTAAATATTTTGATACACATATTATAACAATTTTTTTGGAATAATGTAGTTCTGGGAACAAAGTCCAGGACTAGTCTTTCACTATCACGAGTGTTGCGTGGGAATATGTCTTTTACCTTCTTAAATAAACAAGGATTACTTTTAACAAATACACTAACTTCAAAGATGTACATACAGGGCAACGGTAATATTTCAAATTTTCTAAAATAAGGTTTACAAGATTCATAAGGAGGAATGCCCACCATAGCTCGAACACACCTCTTCTGTGATAAAAACGCCCGAGTAGCATCAACTGAGTTTCCCCACAATAATAGACCGTATCTTAGTACAGAACCAACGTGACCATGATACGCGAGAAGTACTTGGCATCTTGTAACACAAATAATTCAACTAATCGCTACTACTATTATTTGAGCCAATATTGTTCTCAATAATAATAATAATAACTTTACACATCTCACACACGGCCGTCTGATCCCAAACTAGGCAGAGCCTGTACTATGGTAACCAGACTGCTGATAAACATACTTATATATTTCTAAATACATACATATTATAGATAAATTGCACCCAGATACAGAACAAATTATCGTGCTCATCACATAATTATTTGTCCTGGGTGGGAATCGAACACAAGACCTCTGGCTTAGCAGTCAGGTTCACTAACCACTAGACCAACAGGCCAGTCAATGATGATGATGAATGATGGGTATCATGGTTACTAACTTATCAGTTACTCGATTTTTAAGAACTAGCTGCAATAATATTTTACATTATGATAGCTATACTGAAATATCGTTACGAAACAGGTGAGAAGCTATAACCCTACTCTTATTTGATATATTCACATTTCACCATATACAATATTAATCCTTAGGAAGCCATCTTTATGAATAAGGTATAACCTTTTTCAATAAGTTATCCTCGACACAAGAGATCGCTGCCTATCAGTCTTGTTTAAATACTGCGAAGGCTCTTTAAATTCAGTCTACACAGATACACCGCTACCATTAACATTTTACCCGCGTAGTTTTTGCTTCAACATGAGCAGAGAAAAACCTAAAAGGGTGTTTTAAAATTATGAATGGGATCGTTAGAGGGTACTTTCACATAATTTTTTATAAAAAAGTACTTAGTACCAGGCCACCTCGCGCTAAAAGGAGAGGGTATCATTTTTTACGGAGGTAGGTAAGCAGTGTCGAAAGAAATAACCGTATATCAGTATGTTCGAGAGATTCGATTTCGAGCCGCCGATTGTTAAATTGAATGGCGCAGTTTTGAACTTCAAATATAAATGGACCGTTACGCAAATAGAAATATAGGATAGTTGCTCCATGAGAATGAATGAATTTATGGATGCATTATATTTGTTTATATGTTACGTCTTGTAATGTGTAAGTTTGTCAGTCCATTATAAACAAAAATGTCTTGAAATGTATGATATGGATATTACTCGTAAAAAAAATGTTGTAGAAATTGATAAGTTTTTTTTTGGTTCCTAATGGTTTTTCTAATTTTCTTCTTTATTTAATCATAATTAGATGTTTATTATAATATGATAATTATTATAAATACGTGTTACTGATAAGGGTATCTATAATAATTTTTTATGTAAAATTATCGCCGCCTTCGGATCAATATAGCTTCAAATTACCGTCAATTGTAGAAGTGAGACAAGGACCATTCATACCATTATGTAGTTATTCAACTGTGTAATCGGTACCAACATTATACTATTCAAAGGTATAATCAGCCGGAAGGTATCTTGACAACTTTTCTAGTAATTTTGGCTGCATTACTAATCACACAAGCTATGACCACAGATCTCAAAATTTTTATCAATCGCTGCTCATTAACTATCTTGTGTTACGTAATTGATAATATTGACATAATATATATTGTATGTCACCGTGTGATTATAACCATTCTAGCGAAATTTAAAAACAAACAAAAAATTGTCAACTGCAACCAATCATTTACAATTTAACTTATTATTTCTCGATAGTTTATAATCTATCAATACCAAATCGTCAAATTGTGAAAAAAAAACTGCAGGGTTCACAATCTGTCCGGTTTTATCACCCGTATCATTGTGAACCTGATTGGTCGGTCTTTGCGGTAGATCGTTCGGCATCCATAAAGTAAAGAAGCAAAACATAGAAGTCAAATAACATTATCAAAATAAAGTATGAAATTATTTTTTTTTAGTCGTGACGTATTGATGTTCAACTAATCAGAGCGCAAGAGGCGTTTTAACGAATGCTTGTTTGATAGCAGTTCACAATTTCACGATTTGACATTGATCGATTATAAACCATCGAGAAATAATGAGTTAATTTATTGTAAATGATTGGTTGCTGTTCTCAATTTTTCAGTTTATAATTTCGCGAGTATGATTATAAACTAATGATGTTCACAATCAAAATCAAAATTATTTATTTCAAGTAAACCCATTGTAGGTATTTTTGAATTGTCAGGAGGAGTCAGTCCGTATAAGTCGGTTGTGAATCTAGTTGCCTGTTCCAAAACGTAGATCCTATGGAGAAGAACAGGCAAGAAACTCTAAGGGCACTCTTTTTCAACATGGTTTTTTTTTACAAAGTTATTTTTTACATTGCTTATAATCATAGGATGACATATATCTCGTTTTTTTTACTGTTATATATATAATATAATCTGAAATAGTTCCCTACCTTGTGCGAAGGTATTGTAGAGGTAGGTAGGAAGGTATTGTAGAGGAAGGTAGCGAAGGTAGGGAATTTTGATTACCCGACGATTCGACCGAAATAAAAATCACATTTAAAAAATTTCGATTACAAACTACTATTTTGGGCCTGAAAAATTGACTGTGATCTATATCGGTTTATGGGGGAGTATTTTTAGAATGCCAAAGTTTAGTTTGTCTATAATTCCGACTTGAAAACTAATTTTGTAGTAGTATATACTCGGAAAAAACAAGCAAAAATGTTCGAGAATCGATTCCCGAGATAGACGAACTTTCTACATACAGGTTTGTACGAAACCCTAGGTGCACGAGTCAGACTCGCATTTGTCCGGTTTTTTACTATTGTTCGCACTGTCCGTACTTGGAAACTATTTCACACTGTCGAGTTGAATGTATTTGATGGCGATTGCATTTTCTGATGACGGGGTTCTTAGATGTTGGCAGGTGGTTCCCATCTCCTCGATTGAAATTTTTATATTTCCACCTGTAACCATGATCGGTACAATTTAGTCCAAAGGTAGCGTATGTAATGTTATCGGGATTAAGTCCCTGGTAGCACCTCGTTATAAAACTTAATATTTACATTATGAAAATATAACATGACTTTGAATTTAATTAGTGGAGGCCCAGAGGTCGCCCTCTAAGTAGGGAAAGTTTTAAAATAATAAAGTTTTTATTTAAATTACTTATAAGTACTTTAAATAAAAACTTTAGAGAAACTTGAGAGGTATTTTTAGTTACAAGGCCGTCGAAGCATAGCTGTCACTTCGCATTTCATCTATGCCGAAACTTAAAGAGATTTCGAAGTCCTTTTGGCCTGTTGTTTAAAGTTATTAAACGTAATTTGATTTTTTTTTTATTTATAATAAACAGTTGTACTCACGTGTGTATTTCGACTGACGATGCCCGACTTGTATAACGTTCAGACGTAATACAAATCGGGCATCCGCGGCTGCTCCCTTCACCCTTTGATAAAGGGCCCCTGTTAGGCCCGAAACTAGAAGAGCATCTCCGAAATACATACGTAAGTAGTTGAGTACAACCATATATATTTAATAAATTAGGTTTAAGTCTTATTTTATACCCCACCGAGGACATCGACCATTACGTACGCGAGTACATTTTCGGGCTGATGACGTACTCGCGTACGTAAGATTCTTTAATCAAAATCTAGGAATAATTAGATTAAACTAACTAGGGTTAATTTTACAGAACTAATGACGTATAGATAATGTCAATCTGGTAAACAATTTACTACTAAGTTCGTAGGGTTTTTAACAAGAGTCTGTAAACTTAGAAAGCCTCGTTGCGTCGTTGGTTTATGTTATTTACATTTGAGTATGTGCCGACTTGGTGTCGATTTGAATAGATGCAGAATCTACCACTATAGAACGATGTCTTGATGGTGTTGATGTCTTACTTATACTTGAGAGGTAGGTATATAGTGTAGGTGGGAAGCATGAAGTTATCTATAACCAATCGCTAAATAATTAAAGTAAGTAAGAGTACACCCTTCCAAACTCAAATAGTTAGCCTATTGTAGTAAAACTTAACGATTATTATTTTATTAATTTAAAAATTGCTGAATAGAATGAGAGATTTAATTCGTGGGAGAGCCATGCTTCGGCACGTATGGGCCGACTCGACCGGAGTGATACCATGGCCTCACAGAAAACCGGCAGTGAAATAATGCTTGCATTCCTTTTCGCCGCGTGAGTGAGGTTACCGGAGGCCCTAACCCTTCCCTCTCCTCCCCTCTCCCCCTTCTTTCCCTACTCCCACCTTAAAAGCTGGCAACGTACGTGGGACTCTTGAGTTGCAGGTGCCCAGGTGCCCATGGGCGGCGGTAGTCATTTACCATTACGTGACCCGTCTGCTCGTTTGCCTCCTATACCATAAAAAGTACATATTTTACATGCAGAAAGCCCATATTATTTTAACATAATAAAATTAAATTAAGAATATTACAGTGTAACAGTAATCTCATATTTATTTTTGGTTTAATTTATGGCCGTTGTTGTTGAAGTAGTACATCTCATTCAACTTACATTCTGAATATGAGGCAGTATTTTGTTTTAAACCGTCTCGAGGGGTATATTCTGAGCTTAATAAGTTTTCTCAGAATGTTTTTCGTTATACAATTCGAATGATTAAGTACCTACCATTTGAAATAAGGTAATGCCAAGTATATTTCAACAATAATCTTACTGATACCGGAACCTTAATTTACATTTGTACTTGTAAAGTCAGTGCAGCGATCCATCCATTTGCACCGAATAGAATTGTGTGTGACGTCATCCATCTGAGTTAAAACTAGTTACTGAAGCTTCTAAACGCCAGTTGTGCCTGTCATAACGCAGTTGAATGTCTGACACTTGTGATCGATTAACTTCAGGTGCATTATTTAAAGAGATTTCGTATGCTACCAGAGTGTACGTTGTCACTGTTGGATTGTGACCTCAGAATGGAATAGCATCAAAGGAAATTATGTTTATTTTCTCGAGTGAGCGTTAAAGAGAGTTGCACGTACGTTTACGTATCGAAATTAGCTGTACCCTACCACAGTTTATATCGTGGAGTTTACCGACTGGGGTAGTGTCTTTTTTTTTCTTTTTTTATGATATAGGGGGCAAACGAGCAGACGGGTCACCAATAGCCTACAAAAGTCCAGTGAGATGGAATTTCTAGCACACCGCGGCATTTATGTCTGCTAAGGACTACTCACTTGCTCTCTACAGTCAGCTAAGTATAGTAAGGGGAGGGAAATAATTTGTCACCACAGTGTTACGCATGTTGATAGGCGTTGGTAAGTGCTTACCACCAGAGGGCTATGTGGTTGTTTGCTAATTTAGTTGTGTATACAACAATCAAGGTATTTGTTATCATATCAGTAAGGACTACTAGGAAATGTACGTACGCCAAAGGTGGCGTACGTACATTTCCTAGTAGAAAGTGCATCAGTTTGGTTTCACCTATGGTATTCATTCATAACTTATGGTAACAGAATGGTTCCCTTCTTAGTATTATGCAGAATTAGAAATACGATCATTACCAATGGTTTGAACCTAGATTATTAAATTATATCCCAATAAATTCACAGTCAATCAACTAATCAGTAATAGATTTTCTAGAACAGATAAATTAATTGCTCAGAAGATATACTCGTTTCTTGGGGGCTTCCTTCCTAGGGTATACCCGAGTCCCTTGCGATACACTCACTTGTGACGGGACACCGTGTGGTTTTAGTCGGTTCAATTTTGACCTACCACTTCACCAATAGCCATGGTGAGGGGATGACCCGTGGGGGTTTCCCCACGAAAAAAAACAAAAAAAGAAAAAAAAGAAGAGATAGTCGTAATTCCTATGATATTTTAATATTTTTGATTTGTGATAGAATTCCATTCTCACTTAAGACAATTTTATTTGCATCAGCAGTCATGTGGAAACAGACAGTAAAAGAAATTAATAAAATCAGCAACCATTTACGGTTTCTTGGTTTATGTAATATGGATAACATATCATATGTTTTTATAATGGAACACTTGTAATTTCAAATTACGGAAAGGTTATTTCAGACTAATTTGGCGAGACTTTACTGTTGGCAATAGAGTGGAGTTAACGGAACTCTTATGTTTGGATTTACTATGGCAATAAAAAGAGTTTGGCGCGTAAGCTTGTTGTGTTGATTACGTTCTACACTGGCTTATTTTACTATTAGTTTAATTAGATTGCTAAATTTAAGATACGATCAAAGAGCTGAACTGGAATCTCTCAACAGGATGATTGTGTACTGGAAAACTTATTAGTTTAACAGATGAATCACAGTAAATGTTGATCAAAAACTTTGTATCAGGTAAGCAGCAAGGCAAACCATCACTCATGATATTCTTTCTCAATGTACCTGGTGTTAGAGATGCTTGTCAAAACAAATATTGCTATTTTCCAGGTTCAGACTGAAAATTGAAAATATTTTGAGAGAACTGTGTTATTTTTATGAAAGAAAATTTTGGAGTAATAACTTTTATCGATAACTCAGTTTTATTTATATTATTATGTAAACACTGTCCCATATTTTTTTTTGGTTTTGTACTTATAAACTAAACATCGATTGCACCAATATCATTATGTTTGACACAATTGTTCTACCCATCAAGTCTTGAGGCCTTGTTTAATTAAAATTTACTATGATTCTAAAAAATTAAAAGCTCTGCAAGCTTGACATGACAAATATAGAAATTATTACGGGGGAGCCATGCTTCGGCATGCATGGGCCTGCTAGACTCCGCTCGATACCAAGGCCTCACAGAAAACCGGCCGTAAAACTATGCTTGCATTGCTTTTCGCCGCGTGAGTGAGGTTACCGGAGGCCCGAACCCTGCCCTCCCCCCTCTTTTCCCCTCTAATCCCCCTCTCCCATCTTCCTGCTCTTCCCCTATTCCCACCTTAAGGGACGGCAACGCACTTGTGACTCTTAAGTTGCAGATGCCCATGGGCGGCGGTAGTCATTTACCATCAGGTGACCCGTCTGCTCGTTTGCCCCCTATACCATAAAAAAAATATATTAACAGGAGATTTTTAGTTTTCCTTTATTTGTGTTTTGGTTAGGTATTACTACGGCACTGGACTACTAATGGCGATCTGTGGCCTTTTAATTTCACCTTGCACTTTGAAGTGACTCAGGGAAAGATGTTAATAATTTCAAGACACGTGCCAGTTGCAATTAATCTGTATAAAAAAAAGTTTTTATTTTCAATTAATTATCATCATTATCATTTTATCCATAAAACGTTATCTGCTTAACATAGGCCTAACCTAAATCCGGGCGGCGGAGGCGCGCTTACTTGCTTCAGCGCCTCATGCCGCCCTGAGTGTGGCCGCGGGTGGACGGGACGGGTTTTCCCCTCCACCCGCTATAGTGGACCCCCGCGAGGAGGCGGCGTCCGCGTGTGCCTGGACGTCGCCTAATTTAGAGAATTTTACCCGAAGGTGGTGCCCGCGCTTTTGCGGGCAGGCGCTAGGAGGGTTCCGGATGTCTTAATAAAGCTGTTCCCGGATCCCTCCTACTTAAGGCGCAGTACGGCACACCGTGTGGTTTTAGTCGGTTCGATTCCGACACACCGCCCCGCCGAAAACCCCGGCGGGGTGACGGCCCGAGGTTTCCACACGCCCAAAAAAAAAAAAAAAGGCCTAACCTAAATACACAAACAACGGTCTTACAACTACAACAGATTTTTTGTTCGACCGTTCAGAATTATCATACAATAATATTATAGCTGTTTCTAAGCTAGTGCAAAATTCTATTTCCTAAAAACAAAAGCAAATAGTAGTTTTTTTTTCATGTTATACCATAAAAAAATAGTAGGATTGGAAACGGAAAAGTTGTCAACTCGTGACATGGCTAGTGTTCCAAAGGTCTTCCGGTAACCATTCATCACACAGGCTGTATGCTTGTTTAAAAAAACCTTTTTTTAAATTAACAGACACAACAAATGTACATGCATCGATAATATAATAAATATAATTTCGGTTATTCATACAAAAAGAGGGAGTGCTTTATAACAGCACTGCTGGTTATCGCAGTCTACTGCGGATAACCAGCAGTGCTGTTGTTTTTATGCTAGCAAGGCCAGCTGCCAGGGGCAGGGTTAGCAACTCAGAAGGGACACCATGGTCGTTACAAGTATTTAAATATGGACCAGTAAGCGCTTCCTATCAAGCGGGCCACATGTTTGCTTGCCATTTTAGTGGTATTGTTCAAATTTATATATCAAATAGTATTAAAACCAATTCATAACACATAATTCCTTCTGTAATAAATTATTTTCAACAGCAAATCTTCTTGTATGAAACAAACATGACTACAAATTCCCACATAAATGATTTACAATGTAGATAATAAAAATCACAACGTCGTTACACAAATTATTCAATTTCGTATGATAGAGCAAGAAACGTCAACATTAATTTTTTACTGGCAATAAATCATTTTAAAAGTACAGGCGACAACAACTTTTTCATTACATACATTAAGTATCTTGTTGTTACTTACATAATATGTTGTCATTGCCCACTTGTAAAAGCATAAAAATAAATTATGTATTTGTGATTTCCAACCGATAAACCGGTAAATAAACATAATATTTTGTCACGGTTTATACACAAACGGATATCTTTCTATTGTATGGAATCTTCTGAGTATTAGGTCGACGAGATGGCGACAAAGCTTCAATCATATACATATACCACAGCTGTTTGATCGAAGCTCAAAAAATAGTACCAAATAAACTGTGCTTACATACAGTTGTAAGCACAACAGAATTGAGTTTTTAGGCGTTTTGCGCCTGTGCTAGCGGTGTGACCTTTTAGGTGTATCCGCAAAATGCTAAAAACATTCTTTAAAAATGCAAAGATGGCATGATATGTCGTACTTTCGATACGTATAATTTTTAAAGTATAATAATGGCTTTGTAACAAACGATAATTAACAAATGAGTTTGTTATTGAAGTGAAAACTTCTTTAGAGGCGTTGTGCAATTTTTGGGATGAGTAAAAAATGTTGACGGATAATTCGTATGACGGAGCCGAGTTTCTTTTACTTAAAAAAATATTTTTACTCCATCTGCAGATTATGCGCGATGTATACTGTAGTTTGATATATACTTATGTATTCTATGGTATAGATCCACTAGAGGGCGCTAATCTAAACATTGAGTTTTGTCAGCTCCTTATTAATTAATCTTTAAGAAATGTCTTTTCACTTCTGACGTGCAGTCCTACAGTCCTACGACTGACAGTTTTTTTTTTAAATACGTGGCTTCCGCACCTGTCCTTTTCACCCTCGCAAGCGTGCGTGTAGAATACGTACCTCAAACCGCACCGTATTAGTAAGTAGTAAGCTACAGACGCTATTCATTGCAGTTTTTGTATCAAACTATTACAACATCTATACACAGGAACGTTCATTGTATGGTCTGGTATATTATTACGACGGTATATTTAATGTATGCACGTAAAGTATGTGGAACTATTGAGTGACATTATTTGACGAGATTTGTGTAGGAGATCTTGTATCTATGGTATATTGGATTCAAGCGACAAAGTGACTATATCGGAACTAAACCGACTGAAAGCTGACAGGCTGACAGACAGAACTGATCTTTTTGGTGAGAGAGGCAGTTTGACCGCAGTGTTGAAGTGACTATCAGCCCTTAGCAGATTCTGGCCACTAATTTCGTGGCCTCGTCTAGTCAGAGCGGAGAATTGCGAGAAGCAAGATTTCTCTGACATAGAAAGAGAAAAAAAGGTTAACAGACTGCCCTATGATGAAACCCCAAGGTGGTTACAGTTTAGTAGGGCGGATAATGTCCATTGGATCCACTGGATAATGTTTTCACAAGGTCCACTTCAAACTACTGTATTAAGACGTGTTGTATTACAATTGTATTGTACAACTTGAAAATTGAATAAAACTTAGAGAAAAAAAATTCAATACAACAAATGAAATAAACTGACTTCTTGAAGGACTGACCTTTTATAAAAATCGGGTATTTTACTTCTTCAATTTACTTGTTTTCTATCTACTCTGTGTAAATCACAAAATGTCGTAAAGGGGTATAAAATATATCTCTCTCTATAGTTGTGTAGCTTAGTTTATCATAATTATAAAAAAATTGTAACGAATGATATGACTGAAACTGAATAAAATAGTTTCCGGTTTCCACCAAAAATAATAACACTAATTTTGGAGAAATTTATGTTGCTGAAGCCAAAAAACAATATGATGGACATGTGTCATATTCTATGCTATTTGTATGAAATATAAATAACGAAATATAACACACTTTACTTTGGCAACTACTTCGTTTATGTCAGTCAGTGTATAAATAGAATAAAGAAAGATGTTGACTAGGAAACCAATAAACAAAACTTGTCCATTATAAATAATGTTTAAAAGTCAATGGTCTTTCAACATCGCTGAATTTCAATGCTTATGCTTTGAGCTACAAATTTTTTGTCTTCGGTTACATGAAGAGCCAGCAACAACAACAAACATACGGGCACTCAAATCTCAAATTTCGAACCTCTATAGTTAAAGTACCAAGTTGAAATTAATATCCAATTTATATAATAATAATCTATGGACCCTGAACGCTCTGTTAAAAATCAAGGTTTTAAGTCAATGGAATTAGAATTACGCAGCATATTTTCTCACTCGCAAGTAAATCAAAACCTAAAGGGAATTTTTCTTTGACCTGGAATCGTTAACATTGGTAACAAGTAAAGGAAAATTCGAACCCGAAATTTGTAGTTACATCACACATTTTCTTCGTTTATCTAAGACTTATTACGATGACATCTTTTTTCTACAGCAAATTTTACTTTGTTTAGTAGGTACGTCGGTAGTTTGCGGTAAGTTATCTAATGATTATGAAGTTAAACAATCTGTGAACTATCAGCACACGTACAACTATCTGTACATATAATTAAGATTATGCGGAACCCTCGTTGAGTTCTACATGGTTTTCATTTTATATTGCTATGATAAAAAATTAATCTCTGCTAAAACCGCACAAAATTTTTTTTTTTTTTTTATTAAGTTGTCTAGCAAGACACTTCCCGCTTCATGCTAAACAGTTTTCAACTGCCTAAGTATAGATAAACACTCGCACAAAAACAGCACTACCACGCCAGCACTATTTACCGTGACCTTCTGGTAGTTATTTTCCCGTGTCGGTTTTAATTTTCAGTAAGACTGTAATCGCCGATAAACGCAGGGATATTTTGCCGCTGAGATACTCATTCAGATGCATTAAAATTGCCTGAGGCTATTTAAGAAGTCATCACGAGACGAGAATAAGTCCTATTATAATTTAGTAAGTCATTTATCGGCATACTTAAGAACTACGGTGCAATGAAATGTTATTAGAGAATGATATTATTCAGTATATTTTTACCGACTTCAAAAAAGGAGGAGGTTCTCAATGCATCGGAATCTTTTTTTTATATATGTTTACTGATTACTCGAAGATGCCTAAACCAATTTGGAAAATTCTTTTTTGTTTCAAAGGGTATACTTCCCAGGTAGGGAGGTCCCATTTAAATTTTATCGACATCGGTCGAGCGGTTTTTGAAAATCAACAAATATCAAAAAATTGTAAATATCGATCATATTTGCGTTTACTCCGAAACCTCGCTGTCTCATTGAAGCAGTGCGTGGTCTAAAATTCATGTGACGTAATTTATGGATGGCCCCTTATTACAATTTATCATGATTTAGGCACATTGAAGTCGGTGATACTTTTTTAAAAGATAATTATTAACGAAATTAATAAGATTCACTTTAGCACCGTAGTAATTACTAGATGATAGCGAAAACATAATCTTAAAATATACGTAAATATATATATATAAATATATATATAACATCTTGTTCCAAATCAGTAAAATTTCTAAATGTTTCCTTCAAAGTTGGCAATATTACTTTAAATGATGTCGAGTCACGTAGCGTAATTGTCAAAAGATTACAACCATCGAAAATCACAATCAAATAATTGTGAATGCGATCTTAAAAGTCTGAAATATTAATTTAAATGATGAAAATACATGAATGCAATCAAAAGATTCGATAGAATCGATCAAAAATCTATGAAGGCTTCGTCACAATAAAATCTAAATTTATGAATATTTACAGTTAAATGAGTAAAGTTGGTGAATACGTCCTTGAAATTAAATAATACTCGTATGTATTCAAATGAGTGCAAGTCATGACTAGAGTAATTCCATCAACAGGTTCGATCGACACATATTTACGATCCAACAAAAATCCATTAACAAAATGTAGAAAGTTATAAATCTACAACATAACGTAAATTATCGAATGAGTGTTTTCGTTTAATTTATTATTAATCATTCATTTTAACTTGATAGTGTTGTGTGTAAACTCAGAATTAATATCGTTATTGCATGTCGTTTGTCGACCTTTGGTCAACGACTAATTTACATATTACAATTCCGTACATTTGTATTTTAGGTTAGGACCGAACTATGACAGTGATTTTTGTTTGAGATTAAAAAGAGTAATGTGTATTTTATCTTATAGTAAATCAATGTCAAAAAGAATCCAATGTCGCTAGGAAGGCTTCAAAGGTTATGTTATCTGTATATGACGTGACGTGACAAATTAAAGTTCCGAAAAAAAATTTGACTCAACTAATAATCACATTTTATACGACTTCATTATAGATAATCTTATATTTTGTCAATTAGTACCGGGGGTTCAAGTTTAAGGGGATGAAGTAATATTCCTAAGTATAAAAAAAACAGATAACGATGTCAACAATATTTTAGTTTTTCTTCTTAAGTAATTAGTCGATAGTATTAATTCTGTGTGCAAGTTAGTACTTGATGATCTAGTGATCAGGGCTCTTGTTAAGTACAAATTTGTATAGAAGTGCAATCTAACGTCAGTCATTAATCATTTCTATGATGCCACAGACGTCTTAGTTAACATTAACGCAAGAGACTTTTTTCTGTAAGTGATGTTATGATAACTTTCAATGAAAACAATGAAATCAACCTACAGTACTTACTCACTTATGCCGCGTTCCAATAAACAAGAAACGATTCATTTTGCTTACGGGCGGTAAAATTTGTTGAATCTTCAATGAAAATTTTACCGTCCGTAAGCAAAACGAATTGTTTTCTGTTTATTGGAACGCGGCATAAATCAATTTAGATAAAAAAAAAATTAAGTTTTGCAGTTAACTTAACTTGATTAGCTATAGATGCTTATTCTTGCTGGCCATTCATATACTTTAATTTTATAATAAAATACTGACTCAATTTTTTTTTTTATTTCCTTATTGGTAGATATTTTTATAACAAAAGCTAGTTGGTAATAGAATGAATGCTAGACTTAGATTTATTGTTGTATCACTATTTATTACCGTGTATTTATATTTGTACCTTTTTTATCTTTATGTACGTATATTTATATTATGTTTATGTATGTTTGTATGTATATTTATTCATATGTGTGTATATATGTATGTATATATGGTTATAGTTTTAAGTTTATCATATTCTTAGAAAACTCGCAAATGTATATTAAACATAAGGCAATCTAATTCTAAGTGTTGAATTAATTGTACACTGTAACTCCTCATCTCATCCATAATCTCTCTTTCCATCCAATGGTTGCCTGTAAGAAATCGCAAATCGCGATAAGGTCGCCAATTGTACTCAGGCTTTAGTTTGGTAACAATTTACAAGTTTGTATTAATTTCTTTCTTTGCTTTACAGTAAAGAGGTTATCTATCTATCTGTCATAGTCAGTTCAAACAGCTGATCGACAGGCAAACTTTTGTTTTATACATTTAAATAAAAGTTTTAATTTAATTAACATTATTATTTGCGTCTAAAAATGGTTATGGGATTTGATTATCTGATGAAACTATCTATCAAGTACTGTAAATAATGAATTCAAAACAGGGTGATATACCGATATACCTAAACCGAAAATGAATAATGTAACAGGTCAACCTAAATTTAGTGAACTTCTACATTGACCCTTCATTTAATTGAATCATCAATATGTTAAACACGTTACAAAATTAAACATCTACTAAACATAAGGTGTATTAAATATCTATTCAATTCTTTAATTAAAACTTTTAGAGACATAAATTCCTTTACTTTATTATTGAACATTAAGGTTTAAATACGATGACATTTACGTAAAACAATCTGCAAGGTTAATGTTATAAATTTGGTACTTACAGCAATTTCTAAATATGTACCAACCGAAAATTTTAACACAGTTGCAAAAAATAAAATTAATAAAGAAGTGTAAACCATACAACATAAAGGTACATAAATATAACTCAAATATAACCGGGGGCGTAGCTACCGCCGTATCAGCCGTATTATTGGTACGGGGCCCCCGAGCTACAGAGGCCCCTAACGTGTGTAAGCAAAAATTAGTAAAATGTAATCCACCATGTCACTTAATCTCGTGCTTCCCGGGAAAAAAACATATAAAAACACTGTCAAACGTGCCCATAGAGTTTTCACTTCAGAAATGACAAAAGTCAAAAAAGCAATCTCTTTTTTCCCGGGTTAAGCGTTCCCCCTAAAAGTTGGCAACATCTTACATCGGTTATTGCGGGATTCCCCCGTTTAAAGCATTTTTGTTTCTTTTGGGAGATCTTTACCCTTCATTTAGGCCCCCCAACTAATTTTGATACAGGGCCCCTCCAAGGCACGCTACGCCACTGAATATAACCTGAAGAGTAGATCTTGTGAACAAAAAAGATGACAATTTATTTAACTCTATTTAATACTAAACTAATGACTATAGTAATTTTAAGTCAAATCAATTCATGATCATTTATTTCAATGAAACCGATTGCACATATTTTTGAATTGTGAGTTGTAAGAGTCAGTGAGTCGTGAAGCTAGAGTCACCGTTTACCTACGATTCTATCAACATTTACTATCAACTAACTAATAATCAGAAACAACACATTTTTGTCAAGTGAAAATAGTATTATCTAAAGATAATTAGATAAAAAGCAACAATAATATGTAATTGAAGTTGAGAGCTACAGGTGCGGACTGAAGAGCGCTTGCACGCATCGACGGTACTTCGTGGCGTCGGCCGCAGTTAGCTCGCGCATTCGGTCTCGAACGGACGATCGCCGCCCGTCACATCAATCGACATGTACGCGACTACGAAGAAGCCTTTAACATCTTAAATACAAATAAATGTATTGGACGTGAAGTGCTGTGAACAGTGTTATACAGTAATATAACATAGGTATTTTGTGTTTCCAATTATAATTATCATATTTGAAAGTAAGACTAATACGAATATATCTGTTAATCGCGCCAAAACATTTAAAATCACTTTATTTTTTGGAAATAAATACGTATATGATTTTAAAGAACAAGTAGCGAAGCTCTGTTTACGACTGGAAACGAAAGATTAGGCTAAAAAACAATTGAGAACTGCTGTAGTGAATTGCATATATTCAGAACTATGGCAAATATAAAACTACTTTGGGTCCAATGGACTACGTGTTTGATTCATGGTTAAATAATTGACAACGATTTGATTGGATGTTTAAAATAAGCTACTGATACTGTACAAAGTTATTTATGTACTTGTGTGTGAAATCCAAGTTTATAAATGCAAAGATTTGGACAAGAATAATGACGTTTGCTGAACAAATGTAAGTACCTAGTATTAATAAAATTAAATAACTTTGTATGACTACAGGTCAAATGACGTTAAAAACCCAACAACTTTTCCATTCCGAATACGATAAATAAACATTATAAATTAACATTGACGATTCGAGTGATTTCGATGTTCTATATCTTATTTGAACAATAATACGCAGCTGACGTTATCTTGCAATTTTTATTACTCCCAGAATATATGGACATAATCTAAAATTATCAAATACAAGTTATTTGTATTATATACATTATATTATAAATTGTAAAATAATGATCTATATGTTATCAAAAGCTATGGCGCACATTGGGAGAGGTTTATGTCCAACAATGGGCTGCAATAAGCTGATTGATTGATTATCATCAATAGGTATTGATGATATGATGATAGGTATCTGGTGATACGCAATCATCCAAGTATTAATTTCACGTCGTCTTGTGCGACTCAACAGAGAAATTTGTTTCACACTCATTTAATTTTGCTAATGATTTAAGTAAAGCTTGTTTGTATGACGTCTTCTATCGTAATATTATTATGAACAGTTATCATAGTTTACGTTGTACATTAATGAAATTCCATACGTAGAGATCAATTTCGTGTGAATATTCTTGAATATCATTATCTACAAAGGTAATACAAAACTTGGTATTTCATATTCTCTTATGTAAAGAAGCAAATATATTAGAAATTAGTAAAACTGCCGATTCATTGCGGTTAAAATAATTTCAATATGATAATTTCATGTACAATGTAAGTACATTTCAATTGCCAATCACAGGCATACAATTTTTTACAAAAAAAATACATAAATTTTTAGCGTTGAACCTTTTGCGTCTATCATCGCTTTCTATCAAATTGACCACCGAGGTATACCGTAAGAAAATTGGTTTTCTTCGTATTTCACCCTCACAAAGGTTGGGCGATATTACCATACTCTAGATATCTATCTTTTCTACGGCGGCTCTAATATGATAGGAATTGTCGATAACAAGTGCAAATCAGTTTAATTCCTTTACCCATTGCTATAAAACATCACCCGATCTCTTGTGAAACCACCATCACACCATCAGCTTATCTAATAGCTATAAGAGACATTGTTGCATTTAAACCTTATTCTTTTGGACACTAGAATTTTAAAGTTCAGAAAGACATAAGCGATGACAATAAGTATATACGTTTTCAACATACTCGTATTTACCAGAGCACATGTAACATAAAAACGATACAGAAATAAATCTATAATATTAATACGTGAAGCGATAACTTTGGATCCCTTTTTACGAAAATTGGGCGGACGGAGGAGTATGAAATTTCGCACACTTATAGTTTATACAGAGAAGTGACGAATGCTAAAACTTTTGAAGAATATTTGCTACAAAGTTAAAAAAAAATGAAAAAACGGGTACATACAGCTATGAGTGTCCATTATATATTTTGACCTGTCATGGTACAAAAGTCTATATAATGACAGGTCAAGTAATATTGGCAAATGAAATACACCATGGTCGAAATTCGACCACCACGCGATCTCTAGTAATAATAATAACTTGAGATACCTCACACACGGCCGTCTGATCCCAAACTAGACAGAGCCTGTACTATGGTAACCAGACTGCTGATAAACATACTTATACAGAAAAAATCATTCACTGTGACCCCTAAGTTCCAAGACACAGCCCTCACCATCGCAAAGAGTATTTCGAGTTTTGGTGCCAACATTTCCAGCGACGTCCAGTTTCGTAATCACGTAGCAGGCAAGGCCAAGCTGGCATCCAAAAAACTTGGAGTGCTTAATAGAGCGAAGCGGTACTTCACCCTGGGGCAAAGACTTTTATTACACAAGTCACAAGTCCGGCCCCATATGCAGTACTACTGTCATCTCTTTGCAGGAGCACCTGGATATCAGCTTTGGCCTCTTGACTCGGTCCAAAGATGAGTTGTGAGAATCATCGACGATCCCAAACTCACAAGCGGTATTGAACCCTATTGAAACCTATTGAAGTCTAAGGAGAGACTTTGCCTCCTTGTGTGTGTTCTACCGCTTATATAATGGGTTGTGTTTTGAGAAACAGTTTGACATGATGCCTACGGCTGCATTCTACTACTGCACCGCTCGCCACCGGCAGGGCATTCATCCTCACACACAGGGTCCTAAATGGTCGCGCACGGTACTGTTCCAGAAGCATTTCCTCCCGCGAACGCTGCGGCTGTGGAATGAGCTCCCTGCCGAGGTGGATGGAAGTACAAGCGTCCATAGGCTACCATCAGGCGGGCCGTATGCTTGTTTGCCACCAACGTAGTAAAAAGATGAATTACACCCAGACACGGTCTAAATATTAAAAATAAAGCAACTATACTTAAATATATTTACAATTATAATATTATCGTTACCAAGCAAACATTGCAATACAAATACGAAATTGTTAAAATAAAAAAGATTAACTAGACAACAGATATCAAAGAAAACATGACAATTTAATTACACGGGGCCACAACCAACAGTAATATGTGTTTCGAGTTATATTTATAAAAGAAATATTTACTACTTACTTAAATGCTAAAAAAGTTACTTACGTTTTTTAAGTAAGTATATTTTTTTTATACGCGTAAGTATGCGACCGTGTAGTATGTGTGTGTATGTGTATACTTGGACTCATGTTCATGATGCGATCATACAAAAAAGTCAATTGACGGCCATAGTTACAAACAAGTATATACGGAAATACAGAGAATTATGTTGTCCTTTTGGGTTAATGAATTTCAACTTTAGGGTTAACTGATATACAAATTGTTTGTTAGAAAAAAGAAAACACTAAGACCACTACTAGAAGAAAGAAGATAAGAGATAGGAGCGTATTGAAAGAAACAAGAAGATAGCAGAGATTTTGGTAATTTTTAGCGTGTTCTGCGCAATATGTGATACATGTTTTTATTAGATGGAAACAAAGAATATATATCTTTGTCACTTTCTCCCAGCATAAGATAATATTCCACTGCTGAATTATAGGTCGCTTGTCCACTTTTCTGGATTTAGGCGGCGGAAAACCGCTCCTTGTGGAAATAATAATTGGGATAGGTCAGTATTATCTCATTTATAAGAACAAAATATTTGTCTATTTCTTTTGTAAGCATTTCAATACAGTTTTTGATTTTCACAAAATTTCGTTGAGTTTTCAATACATTAAATAAAAGTTTTCTAACCAATGCATAATTAAAAAAAATCCAAATACAAACAATAAAACTATTTTCAGGGACTAATGTGTTAAATTGAATACCAAATAACTCTATTCGTTTCCAAGAGAATCAGAATAGAACCCCTCATTAGTAAAGTTTGAACACATTCTTTGATCCCTCGTTAAAGATTTCTGCAAAGAACGTCTCGACACGAAACGGTAATCTTGATGATAATTTTGATGGATTAGTAAACTTTTATAATATTGCTCTAAATAATACAAGAATTCGTGAAATAATGCCAATCATTATCACTTTTAGTTCAAATATAAATCGTTTTCAACTCTCTGTTTCAAATGCAATAAGCAATCCAGACTGTTGGGCTTAAGTCGGGTTTGAAACCAAATAGCATTACTGTAGTTGGCTTTATTTGCATTGTTGACTACAAATTTTTTTAAGTCAAGCTATGTTTTAACACGCTTTTATTAGCTTGGTATCTATGTTTCTATGTAACGGAATCTTTGAACGAAATTTTCACCCACTTTAAAACGTCGGATTGAATTGAAACTTCCCACACTTTTCAAGGTGTGATCACAATACAATAATACATAAAAAGCAAAAAAAAAAAAGAAATTGAGTGTTTAAGAAAAATATAATTTTATCGTAAAAAAGCGTAAAAATGTTTTTTTTTCTTAATCACTATTTTTTTTTTGACTTATAGAAAAATATTTTCAGTTTTTTTGGGCAGCTAGTTACAAAAGTGTGTTTATTAGTTTTTAATTTTTTATTATGTACTTTGTGAAATGTTCCTAAATGTTAGTTTTTTTTATGCTATTGAGGGCAAACGAGCAGACAGGTCACCTGATGGTAAATGACTACCGCCACCCATAAGTGCATTGTCGGCCTTTAAGGTGGGAGTACGGGAAGAGGGGGGAGAGGGAAGGGTTAAGGTCTCCGGTAACCTCACTCACACGGCGAAATGCAATGTAATCATTGCTTCATTGCCGGTTTTCTGTGAGGCCGTGGTATCACTCCGGTCGAGCCGCCCCATACGTGCCGAAGCATGGCTCTCCCACGAACAGCATGGCTCTCCCACAAACGAGATATTTTGATGTCATCGGTTTCTTACAACAAATACATTAACGTTATAACGTGTATTACTAATGTATAGTATTAATGAAGAGTCGGTAATAGTTGTGAGGTACAGTCCACCAGGTCCATTCCCAAATTGTAGTTTTCCTGACAGGGGAAGTATTTCCACTCTTTTAACTGTATTTAAATACTAGCATAGCGTGTTTCTTCGAAAACGGGAGAGGATTGACAATGCGTATTATAACCTAACAACACTTCCCAGTGTTACGGGACGTGTGTTCATTCGTCGTTCAAAAATTACCTTGTAGAAAATATGGACTTTTCGAAACATATCTAGCATAGAGTATTACATTACCACTTCAGGCAAATCATCAATTAAACTGAACTGGACTCTGTACTCTGTACCATAAGGCTCAAAGACAGGACAAATTATAATATTTATAAGATGTCTGTAGTTCTTATAGTAATGTAGTCATGTTTCTACTGAGGGAAATAGGTTACAGTAGCAACTGTTTCACAGTCTATCGACCTCTTGTAGACCATGGACGTTCAAATTTAAAGAACTTATTTACTTTGAACATTTTCATTTGTGTCTAGGTTGATGAAGAAATTAAGTCTGGAGACTGTTTAAAAGAAAGTACAAAAATCTGTTCATAAAAAATACATTTCTGTGTCAATTATTTTTATTCAAATTAATTATTCTATTTATAATCTGTTAATTTACATTATCATCACAACCAGCGCCTAGATAATGATGAAATTTAATATCTTGTTGCCTTAATGAATAATAATTTAATAATAGAACGTTTAACAGGGGACTCACGACGGGAGCTCACGACACTAAACCTAGTTCGATAAGACTACTAGATGATATATATATATATAAGTCACGTCATTAATGGGGGAACACGAAATGGTGATGCTACAATGCAAAAAACCTGGCGACGCCATAAAAAAAATAATAAAGAAATCCGGTTTCTGTTTCTAGTATTATAAGACTCCCAAGTTTTGTTTGTTCCTCGAAACAGGGGAGGGATAGGACTATACGATAATGCAGTGCTGCAAGCCCCCCTGATTGGCCTAATCAGTGGCTATAGCATGGTAAGCGACGCCTCGTATCCTCGTATTCGTCAAAAAACCCAAGCTCATCCCAAAGATAATCAATTTCTGTGTAAAAAAAACCACTGCTGCATTTTCCAAACAGTGGATAAAGTGGAAAAGCGCAGATGCATTCGGCGTTTGTGAGGATATATGGATGTATGGCTGTTTGTTACTCTTTACTGGGCCGATTGCGATGAAACTTGGTATGTAGACACCTGGAGACCTGGATTAACACATAGGCTACTTTTTATCCCGATATTCTTGGTGAAACCGCGGGGCGCACCTAGTTTATAGTATAACCAGATAGTTCTGGTACCAAATAAAAGCTACCGCACAAACTACATGTTCTTTGATGAAATTTCACACATCGAAGTATAAAAAGTAAGTAACCACGTCATCACTTCTGATTTACCTTATTATTATTAGTCCTATTCTTGTTTTTCATAGTTGAAACTTAATGTAGGTCGTTCAAGAAAAAAACTATATTAAAAATAAATCAAAACAATTTGCTTTTCTAATCGTTTTTTTACTCAACATAATGTTAAACATTCATAGTTCATTCATTTATTTTAAACTCTAATGTTTATTTCTTATAGCTATTTTCGGGAGTTACGAATCTGTTCTGCAGCCTGTGTTTCACTACACCAAAAAAAAAAACGTACCTACAAAGAGTTTAGACAATAACTCAAAACTTTGTGGCATTTTAAAAATGTATGTAGTCTCAAGACAGTTCTCAATTATGTTCACGTTCTCTATCTTTTGCAGCCCAGTCTGGGTTGTGGGTGGGTTTTTCTTATATACCACTAAGAAAATAAACAACCTAATAGTAAGCGGCTACCTTAGCACCAGCTTATGGACAAGCACAGCAAACGATATCCGACGAATAAACCAAATTATTTTTCGATGTAACATGAGGTGAGTTCCAAATATTAAATTAAGTATAGCAATTTATCATGTATAAATCGTAATGCAATTGAAAAGAACTGTTCGTTTATTAGATTTCTGTTACGTCATTTCATTGCATATCTAAAATTTCCAATTGTGTATCTGCACCACTACTGTTTAGCGTATATTTTTTGAAGGAAGGAATCCTGTTTTTGTTATTTCTTATACTTTAGTATATCTTCAGTTTTGGTCAATCCACGTAAGTATCTGCTACAAATTATCGACTTACACGGCCCGGAAAGAGGTTGCTTAGTAAATAGTGCTGATGCATTATATAGCCAAATGATAACAGAACAAAGCGTACTCGTATCTACGCATTAAGTGGTAAGTGTTTATCTATTAGCCGTGTTGATAACAATGAGATTATAATTATTGCGATTTAATATCATAGGTATCTAACTATCTGCGTCAAGAACCCACTAACCAATCATAATAAAAACTGCTAAGTGTGTATCATGTGTAGTTAACAAAGGCAACCTATGATTAAAAAAAACACAAGAATTAAGAAAGAGAAAAAAATTGAGCGAATAAAAAGCACCTTAAGTTCGAATATTCTACGTGAAATATTCTAATTGAAAAAAATAAATGTAAAGACGTTATTAGAACTACTAGAATTATTAGGCACGAACATCTCTAAATGGAGAATTGAATAAGATGTAAATGTTCGTAGCAACACTGGTGAATACTAATGTTAAATTTAGTTTTTGGTTGGCCCACCTGTAGATTTATACGAACTGTGGAAGTAGTTTATTGAAAACATTAAACATCAATTTGGCCACGTAACAAAGTATGTATCAATAAGTTACAACTTCTGCTAATTGCGCTGGCATACGTGATATTTAACCGCGTATATAAAAAAGAACACGATGCAATGCACAAAAATTTAACAAAGAACTACTCGCACAGATACCTCCTATCTTAAGATTGAATAAATAATTCCTATCATCTCGTCGTAACTAACTAATTTCCATAATGCTTTTATAGTATTTTTTCTTCTTAATACCTCAAATACGACTTGTACCGAATATTTTTTAGACGAAAAGTCTAGTGTTGAGGGTGATCTGTAAAATAGTTTTTATCTATTAATTTATTCTTTACTCTGCCAAGGCTAAGATTCGTGCATTTAATTTTACCACTTTCTTGCATGTAGTTTAGTCAACTGGCATCCACTTGTTCATGTATATTTTAAAAATACTTTTGAACATTATTATAAATTTAAATCTAGGTATTGTATGAACTTATGAATAACAATTATCATATTAAAATAATATAATATATAATCCTGACCCCTGTCCTTCTGTTGTCTTTGTACTTATAATCATATCTAGACGGTTTACGTCATACAAACTGATAGATAAAAAATACAACCGTGATCAACTTTTATTGATTACATGTTTGTGGCTTTATAAATTAAGTTTTTGTAATTCGATGTAAGTTTTTGTTCTAGGACGCATTAATTTGTAATTAAAATGCATAGCTGTACGAAATTTGAGCAAATAGGGATGGCGTTAAAGCAGTCACAGTGAAGTCAAAGTCAATTTTTTTTTTCATAAAATTGGATAAATATTTTTTTTGAATCGGCGTTTTTTAACTATAAATCATAGATCAACATTATGTCGCCGAAAGAATAGGTTGCTTTGTCAAAGTTAAAATAATTATAACATTAAATCACAAATAATAACCTAAAAAATAAAAACTTATAAATGGTTCCTTAGTTAAATATTTAGTAACTGAAACATAGTTATGAAAGACTGTTTGTTTTCTAAATAAAAAAATAAAAGTACCGTGGAAATGGATTGGCTATGATAATGATGGTAAAACGAAATTAATTCTCGATGTATTGTGATGAGATATTGCAAATAACATGACCAATAGATTAAAACTTAAAGTCATAAAAAGGTACAAAAAATAAATTGAGGCAGTCGTCCTATTTCAGGTTCAAGTTATCAAATTGTTTTGCAAGGCGGGTATTATTTTATATTTTTCGTTTTGCTTTTTCAAAATAAACTAATAGGTAGACAATAAAACAATTTTGAGGTAAATTTATTGGCATTAAGACATACAGCGGTTGTTTATCATAAGTCGTAATTCGTTTCATCATAATACTGAGAAGATCTTGTACTTACTAAGTATTCACAAAAAAGTTTGCTGATTGATATTTGTTGCAAATATTCTCCTCTATAACTTTTCTAATAGATCAATGAAACAGAAAATAACTTTAAATGTACAATACCTCCGACTCGAAAATCCCTTCAACGATAGGAAAAGAGCTGATAATCTTCAAACGGCTAAGAAAACTCCTGAACAAGTCACCTTTCAAACAAAAAAAAACGCACTTAAATAGGTCCATTCCTTTGGGAGCTATGATGCCAATGAGAGGCATACAGATACACAGAAACGTCAAACTAATAGCATCGGGTTTTCCCCCTTTTTGCCTCGGGGGTTAAGGAAACATTCAAAATGTAAAAAATTGATGTTGAACTTTGACTACCAGGCGATCTCCCGTTATAATTATTATGGCCTGCAATAGTCCAAGGTGGATGGAAACGCAAGAAGGACCAAGCACTTACTTTGGAATTTGTGGCGGGTTCAGGTTACTGGGTTTTGCTCCCTCCATAAAACGCAGCGAAGAGTTCGTACACACGTAGCGGAATGCTTTATATACTTAATTATCATGAAAACAAAGAGTTATTAGCGTTATTAACTTGACATTTGATTTATTTTTACCACTGTCGGCCGGCCATCAACTACACAGTAGGAAACAGAAATATGTTTACAGCGACATCTTCAGTAGAAACTTGAGCACTGTCTTCTCTAGAGAGAGAGAGTTAGATAATAGGTGTGAACGAGATGAATGAATGCGTAGAGGAATGGTTTGAGGATTTTGAATTTATTATAGCGGGAAATTTTTAAAATTAAACTAGCAACTAAACTGTGCGCACATTGGCGTCAACACAAGCACAAGGCTTGCAACTATTTGCACTATTTCCTTTTCCTACACTTAAGCTTTTAATTGCTTCTGATAAAATGTATAGACAAATTAAATGGATAATTTTTGAGTACGAGTACCTTTGGTATTTTAAACATTGCTAATCTGTCATACTAATCCGGAAATTATATTTTAATGAGCTTTTTTACTCGTTACTCAAAGTTTTTGCTTATATGAATGGGATATAGATTAAATATAATTGAAATTGATAAAAAGTTAACGCCATTTTAATATTTGAAATCGAAATAAAAACAACAGCGGCTGCGACTGCAGGTAATCTAATCTAAAAATCAAACAACTTAAGCTAGATAAGTATTCCAATATTTTGAAACAATTACTAGCAAACGTGAAAGAGGAAAAATATACGCTTAATGAAATAAATATAACATAAATGTCCTAACGCTAATTTATTTACAGTGCATAAGTATTGTACATTTGAACGTAACCAGTTATAGGTGTGTTTTTTTAACTTGTGTATTGACTGACTTGGTTCTATCAAACCACACATTTACAAGTCCGATGCCATAGTCATTCCATTACATCCACTCTTAAAGTCCACTTCCCACGATACACTAAAATGATTAAGGTAATCATTTTAGTGACGATTAAATTCTTAAAAATATACTATTTTCTTAAAACCACTGAAAGTAAATTATATAAAGTTATCGAGACTAAAACAATAACGCTAATGGGATAGAATCGTTAACAAAATTTTAATAGACTGTCCAATAAAAATTTTAATCAAATATTTTTTCATAATACTATTTCTTAAATAAAATGATAGTTAAATTAATTACCGCGGAATTAACTCGGTCACGAAATAGGTATTACATACTTTTGAATTGCCTGATGTTTCGACCAGATTGCACTGGCCGTCGCCAGAGTCAGCCTGTGATCCCCCCTGTGTTAGTTCCCATATAAATACATAATTAAACATGATTAAATTGGGGAGTCCGTTGCTGTAGAGTAAGCCGGTCTTGATAGTGGGCCGGTCTAATTCACTGTCAACTACGATTAATGAGATCAGGAAGAAGTCATATTAGTGTGAACTAAGACTTACAAAGAACAGATATTAAGCATATATATAATTAAATGACAATTTTATTTGAAGGATAGACAAAAATATTTACGTTTTATTTTAGTATAATAAGTAACTTATATATAAAAAGGGTACCAGTGAAAGTTATGTATTTATTAAGGACTTTACGATACCGATTATAAGATATTTCTGTTAGCTTAACTATACAGAACATAAACACCAAGAATAGTCAAGTAATTTAATTGAATTAAATGACTGTAATTTAATATAAATAATAAATTTATTAATAATATCAACTTATATTGTCATTGGACAAGAAGTTAATGAACCATTTTAAATTTGCGTTCTGTACAGGATGTTTGGACGAAAAAAAAACAAATACAAACTAGAAGAATACAGTCATGCAAAAAATATGCACTACCAATAAACAAGCCCTAGCTTTTATATATAAAATGGTACATTTTGTAATTTAGTAAAAGGCAAGCCTTTGAAGTTATACGTGAAATTAGTATATCTTGTAAATATTGAATGAAGTCTCACATACGACATTAGAGGAAAATTCCAGCGTTGACTGACAGCTCTGTACATTCTCAAAGTCAGTTGAATTTTCCATCATATTCGAAATATCTCTTAAATTCCTAAGTAACAACGTAAATTTCTTACATTTTGTTTTAATTTCGTTGTTGAAATAAATACTAATTTAATTATATATTCAGGTCCCGTGTATTGAATAAAAGAAAGACATATGATATATGCAAGGGATACTTAAAAAAGGGATTGAATTATACATTTATAAATACGGTAGTTAACCACCAAATTGCCTGACGTTTCGACCAGGTTGCACTGGCCTCAATGTCAGTCAGCCTCTGATCGGGTTGATTCCCGTATATGTCTATAATTATATTATAATGTTAAAATATTGAATACCTTAAAATTGCCCTGGTTTTTAATTTCAATCCTTTACTAACTTCTAAATTTTCGCGTTCCATGATATAATTATGTTATTATATTTTATTGAATACACCCTCACTTAAATAACGCCTACTTTTGAACAAAAGACAAGGAAAGCGTCCCTTCCAAGAGGCTTATGATTTTAAGATAATTTTTGGGGAACTTACATTAATTTAAGAAATAATTTTATGAAAAAATCTTTTGTTAAACATTATTATTGGACAGTCTATTGAAATTTTGCTAACGATTCTATACCATTAGCGTTATTGTTTTAGTCTTGATGACATAATACTTTCAGTGCTTTTAAGAAAATAGTATATTTTTAAGGGAATCATTTTAGTGATGATTAAATTCTTGGTATCGTGGGAAGTGGACTTTAAGAGTGGATGTAATGGAATGACTATGGCATCAGACTTGCAAATGTGTGGTTCGATAGAACTAAGTTAGTCAAAACACAAGTTAAAATAACACACCTATAACTGGTTACATATAATACTTATAGACTGTAAATAAATTAGCGATTGGACATTTATGTTATATTTATTTCATTAAGCGTACATTTTTCCTCTTTCACGTTTGCTAGTACTTTTTCAAAATATTGGAATACTTAGCTGGCTTAAGTTGTTTGATTTTTAGATTAGATTACCTGCAGTCGCAGTGGTTTTTGTTCCGATTTCAAATATTGAAATGGCCTTAACTTTTTATCAATTTCAATTATATTTAATCTATATCCCATTCAGATAAGCAAAAACTTTGAGTAACGAGTAAAAAACTCTTTAAAAGTTCCGGATTAATATGACAGATTAGCAATGTTTAAAATACGAATACAAAGGTGCTCGTACTCAAAAAATATCCACTAAGCCGGTTTCGTGTTAAAGTTTGACTGAAAACCAAACAGTAGTCGCAAAAGTTTGGAGACCATTTCCAATGTCAGTTTATTTCAACATTTTATTGAAGATTAGGCGTTCTGTGCAGTTTTACCTCATTGCTCCGGTCCTAAAGGTCCTAGCGTGATGTTATACATCCTGTAATCTTCCTCAATAAATACTCTATCCAATACAAATACAAAAATTATTCAAATCTGACTGATTGTTCCAGTAATTAGCGCGTTTAAAGAAACAATCAAACACAAAAAACTCTTTGACTTTATTATATGTAGTAGTATAAATTATCTTTACTTTTATCATCTTTATCTGAATTAAGATTATTTTTTCATGGCTTTCAAATGACGTGATATTTTCTATTCCAAAGAGTAATTCAAACACTTATGCGAAAAGTAATAATATCCGTTCCTTCTAAAATCAAATAATTTTACGATATTCTTTAAATGGGACGGACGGAAGAAAAGCGTGAATATAGTTCCAACAAATACTGGGTAGTGCCACCGCGGTCGTCTTAATAGAGGAAGACTCAATTGATCTGTTAAGATCTCGTAAATTGAAATACAACGACGTAACTGCGTTTGAGATGCGCGTTTCCATCAATTCATGGACTGTGTTGGTCACTGTTTATTTGTATAGGAATATTGTGTATTATTACACAGTTTTATGCTTGTGTATCACCTGGTTGTTGATATTTTCTCATTACAACCCTAGTACTGTTTACTTCACTCATTATCGTAATACCAGTTGTTTATTAGTTATAAATATAATTTGAAAGTCATAAGCCTACAGAGATTCGTGTCTTTTCGTCAGCTGCGCTGCGATACGTTAATAATTATTTTTTAATCTTAAACTCGCTAGTCGCTGGGCATTAGGTGAGTTAGTAAATTTATTTATTTGAAAGAGATTACAGGAGACATAATATGATGCAGTTATTATAATATTTAAAATCTACCTTGGTTTGAGTATTTCCTCTCTTTCTTTTTTGTTATACTTATTCGTAAATATAAATTTATGTCTCTGTCACGCCATATACCATGTCTATGATTATTCTGTTTTAATTCTATAATCGTATTAGTGCCTGTAGTGTACATCAAGATTATAATATATAAATAAATACATTTTAAGATTTCAAAACGTTTGAAATGCATTGTTTCCTTTGTTTGCTCCAAATCGTTTAATATCATTCGAAAACGTGCTTTAACGTAAAGATTTTGAATTTAAATAATGTAAGTACTGATCAACAAGTCTACACTGAAACCAGATCAAAATGAGCAAATCTCTAGTTTCATTAACAAGGAACATGATTCCATGTTTTACTAGTAAAATTTTAAAATGATTGATTGACTCACAGGTTATGTCGTTACAAAAGTGTAATGAACTCGTGACTTATCAAGTGATTTATAATTTCACTTTGTGTGTGTCTATTTATGCATAGTTTAGCAGCTTACAATTTATTTTATCTACTCATAACAGACACTGTAGTATCACTGTATTTTAAATTTTTCTTAGAAAAACAAAGCAGCTTAATTCTTGATTATTATTTTTCTAGTCTTCGTTAATATGCTTGAAGTTATTTACGGTATCATTTAAAGGTATGAAGTTATTTATGACCAAAAATAGCTAGTTTATCAACTTATTTCTGCAAGTTTACCTTTAACTTCTGAAAAAAGTTATCAAGAGAACTTCTAGAAGTAAATCTCGTACCAAGGGCATGCTGTTTTCACGGTAATATTATTTGCTATTAAATCCGAAATTTCTAATGTTCGGAGCCATTTTTTTAAGCAGGATAATCATCAGCAAGTGGATCCTAACTAAATAAATACCTTTTTGAAATGAAAGTGTCGTATCGGCTATATCGGAGTTTAGAGGACTAAAATCACACGGTGTCTTGGACATTAGACCTATTGTAACGAGAGTCTTCTTAAACGCAACGCAGTGACTGAGCCAATCCATCCACTTCAAGCAGAGCAATTTTTGCAATCTAGAACAATCAAAGCGCGATTGATATTTTAGTAGAACTTTTTTTCTCACAGATACCATTCTGTCCATTGCCAGTCCGTATCGACTACCTGTGAACAAATCTTAAGATTATAAACTTGTCTGCTATTTAGCATAAACATATTATTATAATAAATTTACTAACTATTTTATGACTTTAACAGGTCATATTTCATTAACGTTCGATTGTATAATAGATACATATATTAAGCTAGCAGTAATAGCCGCCACTACAAAAAAGACCTAAGACTATACGGATATCTATTAGCGCATAGCTATAAGATTATATTACATAAACAAAAACTTTTGATCTTTCATAAGTCATTCTTAATTTGATTTCCATTTTATTAATAACTTAATGTCATGTTTATGGAAATAAATCAATTTTGATTATAGTATTAGAAGATTTATGCTGCAGTAAAAATATACTTATGGTTTTTTGATTGTATAAAAGCAAATTATGATCTCAATCGTCAGTAGGTAGTCTATATCATTATATAATAAATATAGTGATATAGACTACTGTGATAATCTTGCATCATAGAAATATATTTATGAATATATTATCTTTGAAAAAGATATTATATGACAAAAAAGCCAACGACCATCATATAACACTTTAGCAGACGCGATGCGACAACTTCTGCTGTCTCATAAGCCAATAGTTACAAGTACATTGTTTGGAACTCTTCGATAATTAAATTCGAGTTAGATTCACTTAAAATAAAGATATTATATCTCGTTATTTTCTCAATATGGCAATTTTGAGCAAAAAAATCTAGGAAGTATCTAAAATGTGACTTAATACATTGTGTAAATCCAGTAAATTGGAAATAAACACGTGGGCGAGTCAATGTTCATTAAATCCAGTATTTTTATGATGTTTGAGCTTAGAATCACAAACATATTGTTGAAAGTTAGTAACGAGACTGTTATATGAAACATAAGTTCAGACTTGTTAGTAAGGTGTGTGATTGCAATACTGGTACTGGAATATTTTCTTATTTTGATTATTTTTTTCTATTACTTCTGTCTGTTTATGTGTACCAAGTTTTTCATTCCACCATACCATGATATGACCAGAATAACAAACCTGGGGACGTTGTTGCGAAAGAATGCAACAGCGATTCTTGCTCCTCTGATCATAGGCAAATAGTGGAACACCAGGGTAGTTTTTAGTCGGTAAGAGTCCGACAGACCCCTTCGCCTCCCCAAGGCGGAGGACATCTATGTAGGATCTTCCACCTCATAACGATAAACATACTTATATAATTTTAGAACAAAATCAAAGACAAAGTAAGAAGAAGAGCCGACATACACAGCCGGAGAAGTTCTCCTACACGAAGAATTTGGTGGACTAATATTTGTTTCATAGCTGCACGATAAAATTCTCAAAATTATTTAACTCTTTATTTCCATGAAGTCGAGTAAAACGGCAAAAAGGGAGAGTTAAGAATAGTAAAGAGAATATGAAGGGCAAACGCATAATGTATACAATCATATTTACGAAGACCGAAGATATTATTATAGAATGCAGTTACTAAGGCGTTAGTAAGAAGATGGTCCAACTAAACAGTATTCGAACCTGTTTACATCACCGTAGTTAATTAATTGAAAATGAAAGATGCACGATCATATTAGCAAGCAATCAGACACTATAGCGGTCAAAAATCAATCAAGTCATATTTGATGAAGTAAACACCGAAGCATTGAAAATGGTTAGCAGGAAAAGTGTCTTAGATAAATAAATAACTTTTTTGACCAACATTCAACATAGTATAGAAACGTGTCTGCCAATTGATAGAAAATTAACTAACAAACAGGTGGCTACAAAGTAAACGCCGCTAGCCATGAATTTGATCAACAGTTCCACCACTTAATTGTTTAAATTGAATGAAAATTGTAAGCCCGCGCCAACAAAACTCTTTGTTTAATATAATGTACAGTGAATTAATTCGTTTTCATTTCTTCTAGCGAATAGTGATAGACATAAACCTATTACGATTAGGTATTTGTTTTAATCTTCAGGTCAGTCATAATATATTTAAATTTAAATATTGGAATATAGTGAATATCTGTCATGAAAATGTTGCTATCGATAGTTTTCGATTCATTTTTAATGCAAATATATATGTATGTGTTGATTTCAAGAATAAACATTTCAAGAGATTCACAATCGTAGCTATGAAACTTCAAACTTATCTAAAAATAATTTTACAAATTACTAGTAGATGTAGTGAGTCTTACGAATATAACGTCATTTACAGTGTCTTACCATTTTAAAAAACACCAATTCCATAGCATATAGAATAGACCACAAGCTTCTACGAGCTAATAATTTCAACAGCAGCCTGGGAAAACTGTTTTCATCTTATAACAAAATATGAACTAAAAAAAGAACAAAGAGAAAAAATTGTGGTTATTAAAGAGTATGGATTTAGACTTGGTAAGTAGGTATTTCATTAGTCCACGTATTGTAATAAAGTGGTTAAGGACTGCGGTACCTCTAATCTTATGATTCTACAACAGAGTATAAGCCACAGTTGTAAGCCGATCTCTGTGTGCACGAATGATAACTCCCACACCTTGGCTCACAATTTTGCAATGAAGAATAAATTAATACATTAAATAACAGTAAGGCAGTACTTTTATAAGTGGTATTTATATTTATTTAAGACATAATATCCCATATAAATACGGTTTTACTAGCCCGACAGGGCCGTTTAACAAGGGCTGAAGCTCTGCTGTATCGGTATCAGGCGCCGTACCGTATTACGCTTGACATCGATGAGGTCTTCTACACACGTGTGTAGACGTCCTGCCGGTGCTCGCCGGTAATACACATGTTCAGAAAACGTTATATCCTTAATAATATTAATGCATTTGCCCTAAATATTAAATTAAAACCATTGTTAGTACTTATACAATATCATTTTCATAGTTTCAGGGTTTTTCTTAGAAAGACAAGCCTCATTATTACCTTCTATATTTTCTTTCGTTTTAGTAACTAAGCGTTTAAAACCCGAGCTTTGTGTGATGTTTGTATATACTCAGGCCCTATTCCCGTCCGTCCGTAGGTAAAAAAGATAGAGGCGCTATTGACCACGATCCTGACTCTTCCACGTTCATCAGACATTTCATACACACTCGCCGGTTACGGGTGCTTTTTCTTGGCCTTTTTTCATAATACTCCCGGCCTGGACAGTATACGTCTTTCTAGGCCCATCCGCACCGACTCATCCACTCACAGAAGTCTCATAAAACTGGCCTTAAAATCGTTTCTAGGTACACAAGATCCGTAACGACTCCTGTATCTGATAATACAATAATTCTATTACAATCTCTCTAGTTATCATCTTTGATATCTTGACTTAGATAGTGACTAACATATGAATGTAACAACTTAGGTATGTATTTGATGTCTTCACATAAGGAATACATGCATTCTACGCTGTCGTTCGTTAGCGCCAGTTTCAGATAAAGCCCCGCCGAATAGATTAGAATATTAGTGAGCATTTCAAGAGCAATTAACTTATGTAGTCGAAACTTGTTAGGTGCCATTTTGACATTATTGAGCATATTATCTAAGAAATAAAAACGCTTAACCAGCTGGCATTCTTGTGCATGTCCCTAGATAAGGGCCACTATTATGATCGTAAAATGTACATTACCCTTGGTACGAGATAGCTCGCAGCTCAATTTAAAAAAAAGGACCATTACAATTGAACTCTTCCTATGAGGGTTTCGTACATACTTATCACTCATGTGTCCCGTAAATAAACAGTCTAATCAATGTATCTACTGGCATTCGTAAATTATAGGTAAGTTAAACAAAAAGTCAAATTTGCCCGTAGAATACCGATCTGAGAAAAATTATAATGATGAATAACATAATAGACGATGTAAAAATTAAAAAAAAAAAGGCAGTATATCGTCGATGTTGATTGATGTTAAAATTATTAGCCGACTAACCAAGTATGATCGTGTGGTGTTCGAATTTCGACCATGGTTTTTTCATTGGCCAGTATAACTTGAGCTGTCATTGAATAGACTTACCATGACAGGTAATAACATTTACTGTACGCGTGTAATTTCATTAAGCCGTTTTCACGTATTTTTTAAAGTTTTAAGACATATTGTGTAAAAAATTTAGCTTTCTGCACTTCTTCTAAACTGTAAATATTCAAAAATTCACGTTACTACGTTCGCGAAATTTTCTTAAAAAGAGGTACAAAGAATTCTCTACACGTATTAATATAATGATAAATTGATAACCAAAGACAGAAACGAAACAAAATAGCCCAGGAGGGATCTGCTAAATTTATATCACTTTGTTTTTCCGTAAATCGGGAAGTATGACAGAAGGTGAATTCGGTCCGAATAGTCTTAATAACAAATGATAATTTCGGTTTGCACTTGCTTGAAATCATGGACTTAATTTTTTATCAAATAAAATTTTTGAACAACCTTGTTTTTCTTCGCTTTTTCTCGCATACGTGTTATAATGAATTATCTATAGAGAAAAAATCATCGGCATAAAAAGGTTGCGTAATTATATTTTACATAAGGTACAATTAATTGCAAAGCAAAAAAGTTATTTTTATTGTTAGAAAAATAGTAAAAATCGATAAAAACAATGCGAAAATCGATATGTACTGAGTACTGTTAACATGAGTACTGTTAAAACTATTTAGTTTTACCACTGTACTCATGTTACTCGTAGAACTCATATCCATTCTCACTCATCATGAGAAAAGTTTTTCATTTCATAAATTTATACCCACTAAATTCATAAGTAAATACTAAAAAACTAATTTAGAAACTCATAGTGGTGCTCAACACTGACAAAAAAACTCTTGTACTGCAATATTTTTGTATTGATTATCAAATGTCGAGTCATATTGTTTAATATAATAACCTATACACAGTAGACGCGCGATTTGAATGCAGAGCTCAGGAAAGCGGTAGTTATTAAACCGCGGGCGTGCGAGGTGTGGTTGGCGGCGGAGGGGCGATGCTCCCGCCCTTTACCTCAGGCCCCGACTGCTTTTAACTCTGGCGCCTGCTGTACCTAATTCATCCATATTGATGAACCAGAGGTAATATTAAAAAAAAAATATTTCGTTGGTCATTTGCTCACCTGCTTACTATCGAGACCTTTGCAGCATAATATAGGACAGAATAGACAAGATGTTGAACCTAAATCCCAGCAAAATTCTTCGTCTTCTCCATTGGACAGCTAATGAGACCGCACTTGGAACGCCTTGAAAGCAATGTAAAATTACAACGTGACTTATGAGTCGCTATTCGACCTATCCTTGATAGAAACCAGGGAACTACTTCCTCGGCTGTTCCATGCAGTAAGTACTAAAGAAGGATTGTTGAGTCGAAAAAACTTTACAACTTGCGACTACACAAAGAAATTCAAAATAATACGTCTGTTTTAAATGCAAAGCACCAATTTGTCTTAAATGCTCAAACAAGCTGTGCCTTCGCTGTCTTGAAAAACTATAACTTAACGGCCTGCAACTTTGTTTAAGTTTTTGTAGTGATATTTGTTGTTTATTTTTACGAATTGAAAATAATTGAATAATTGAAAATAAGTATAAAGAAGTACCTATTCCAGTAATTTTTTTATGGATCCCATTTTTCAAACATTTCAGTTTGTAAGCTTGAAATAAGAGACATTGATAAATTATAGGAGATTATTTAAAAAAAGATGTTTGTGTCTTTCTTATCTCAATAAAGAGTTTAATTATATTATGTTCCTTAAAATACTTTTAATCAAACACAACTTACTTTTTAAAATTTTATAATCGTAAATCATTTTGCTTTGGGGTGTCACAGAGCTAGGACAGGTGATTGTGTAACAATAATATGATGTAGCTGGTTATAGGCTAATACAATATTCGAAGATCGTTCTTTAACAGGTGGGTCTAAAATTGAACATGGACATGGTAAAGTTTTTGGGGAGTGACATCCATGTCGGACGAATACCGATTGTTCTTGAGGCGACTACGCTCAAAATTCCTCACGAACACACCTGCTATCGACAATGTGTACAAGTCGGTAAATCCGATTTCAGGACGCAACGCATGATGTTCGTATCCCAGGTGCTGCTTTAATCGGTGTATGTTACAGTGGTACTTATAAATAGCCATGTACGCCCTATAAAAAGCTCATAGTCGCTCATATAGCGATTGAAGGTTCAATGCTTGGAGATGAAAAATGGAAGTAGGGAATGAAAGAAATGTAAAAAGAAAACAACTTTAATACTCTACAGGTTTATTCAAACACCGTTTTCTTTCTTAACTAATGTTTACTGTTTTCAGTTGGTATTTAAAGACCTAGGATGTTAGTTTTTCCCTATGAACCAAACGTGAGGTTCTATATTAGGAAGTACAATAATAAAAAATGGATTTTTTGTAACTGTCTCTAATAAAATGCATGCTGAAATTTTAAAATCAGATCTCGTTTATTTACGCAACGCATCAGTGATAAAGTCACCTAACTGTAGTTACGACAGAGATATTAAATTTCCACTTTTACGTCGAGTAAAATTGGAAATTAATATGTAGATTTTGTCAGATATTTATTATTCAAAAATTGAATCCTAAAATTCAAGTTATTTTAGCCTAAAAAGTACAAACGACTATTTTAATATAATAATAATAATTTATTGCATAAAGTTAACCATACAATAAGTAGAAAGACTCAGTTACTTCATTTAACAATAGTAGTATTAGGTAGTATGGAGGTTAATTATATGAGTCCCCTGATCCTCAAACTAGGATTTCCTGTTTTTTGAGAATCAGTGGTTATAACTGTTAATATACTTATTATTAGAATTATTTTTCTTTTTACCGCTGGGTTATATGTGAATGTCCTCGACAATGACCATAATAAATATAATACATACTTACTTATGCAAATTACACACTCTGAACTTATGAGATCATTGGCTATTTTTAAACTCATACCGACTTATTATTAATACAAACAAATAAATTGAAGTGTTTGTTTGTAATGTCAAAATAATAGTTTTTTTTTAAGCTGATACAGTTATTTGCACGAAACCGGTATAAAAATCAGTTTTTAAAATTTTTATCTGTCTGTTTGTTCCGGCTAATCTCCGGAACAGGTAGATCGATTTCCACGGGACTTTACCTGCCAGATAGTTGGTGTTATAAAGAGTAACTTAGGCTACTTTCGTTTTGGGAAAAGAATAAGGGTTCCGCGCAAAATATATAAATATGTACACGCGGGCGAAGCCGCACGGGAACTGTTAGTTTATAAGTAAAACTGTAGTAAAATATCTGATTTTGGAATTTAAGGTCGTGTAAGCTGGTTGTTTTAAGTGTATTTTTTAATAAATTGGCAAACATACAAATCCTTAACTTCTTGTTGTACTTGTGCCATTTGTACTACAATCTCGACATAAACGAATCGGTCGCATCAATCATCAGTGAAAAATCAATGTTTTATTCGCAAAGTATTTATCAGCCAAAATTTTTTTTATCAAAAACAGGTGATGTCCTTATATCAGTAGGTAGACGTTGCGTAGGTTTTTATAAAAATCTTACTTCAAGGTAAGATTTTAAGATAGTAGAGTGATAACAAGAACCTAAAGTTCATTTATATTAGATTAAAGCGATTCTTTCCACAGTAATTCTTTTCCTTAGGTCTTGATTGAATTTGCGATAAAGGCTTATCACCTTCAGATACTAAATCTCGGTGTCAAATTAAATTAAAGATAAATCATTCCGAGATGAAGAAATTTCTCTGTTTTTCGGCGCAGTTTGCTCCTCGTATTCCGTATATGATCTACAACTTTCTTCCAGTACAGGACCAAGGCTACCATCGCTCCACATTCATCATTTGGTATGTATTCAAATTACCGCTCGATAATAGTGTCATTGAAAGCCATTTTCAACTATTATAACAAATGACACTATTAAAAAAAAAGTGTATGTGTGCAATTCACACGCGGCAGAAGTGAAACTTCAGAAAAACAGATCAAGATATACAAAGAATGGCCTTAATAATAAACAGTACACTTGACCTAAAGTTCAGTTGCAAATGTATACAACTTTCAAAACAAACAATAGGTACTTCGTTTTCAATATAGGTTAAGGTTGGATTTAAATGTAAATTTGTAAAGAATCAATTAATATAATAATAAATAGTGAAATATGGAGAAAAAATGCACAAAAATTACACCACGTTGACATTGACATATAGTACGCAGGCGCAAAAACAAAGATTGGTAGTCAAAGATTATAGGAACTTTCTCGTAGGAACTTTATCGTGATGCTTCCGTTTCAGCGAATTTCAAATCTCAAAGATTCTAAAGAAGTTTCACTTCAAAAAACACTTCACAAGAGAGAAATACACACTCCACGAGTGGTTGGAGAGGTGCGAGAAAAAGGTACAGAAACGAACTATAATATAAGTGTGTATTATTTATTTGAAGGGATCTGCGAGACGTATGTGAGGTGGTTAAGGGTTAAGGTTCACTAGCGACTCTCTCATTACAACTACACCATTTACAAATCGATGATGATATGATGAATGATGGATTCAGCATTGATATTAGTTACGCATTCACAACAAATCTCCACACTAAAAAGTTTTAGATAAATTTGATGTCCTTGTGTTACCCCACGTAGCAGCTGGTGTTCTCGTTCTGTTCTCGAATCGAAATTTTGCCCACATTAGATAGGACTACATTTATCATATATCAAAAATTAATTTCTATTGTCCTAATTATTTGCAGAATTTGCACAAAACAGTTACATTAAAACCTCAAGCCCTATGTCGCATACGGAACAACTAAACCTTTCACTAATAATATCTGATTTGTACATAAACAATGTAGAAGCAACCTTGTGGCTTATTGTACAAGCTAATCTCCATATTTGCACATTATTAACTCAACACGAATTGATTTTGCATTTGAAACAGTCTTCAATAATCCATAGTCATCTTCCTTAAGATTATTTACATTTGAATTGTCGATGTCACGTGAAGTTGAGTGTTTCCAATAATGTTATGTTATACTGGGTGAAGACTAACTTGTAATAATATATAAAATCTTTATTGTTTTAATGTCAATATTTTTAAAGAGTTGTTTGAAATTTAAAGTTTAAAATGTTCTTGTAATTTAAATAAAAAATAATTCAAAACGTCCTTATTTGCATTATTCTTTATTTAAATTACAAGAACATTTGAAGTGAAACATTGTAATGAAATCATCAATTATTTGAATTGAAACATTGTTAATAAATCATCAATTATTTGAATTGAAACATTGTTATGAAATCATCAATTGTTTGAATTTAAAACATTGTTATGAAATCATCAATTATTTGAATTCTTTATTGAATTTATGACTTTTATTATTGTATAGATACTCATACAACATTGTTTACTTCTAAAATCCTAATACAATATATAAACTTAATACTATCGTTTAAATTTCCTATTAAAAAACGTGTGCGTCTCGGGACGCCCGACAGAAGTGATAACTTAAACTAATACGGCTAGCGCTGTGGGTTAGAGTGAGAGAGGAGGAGCCTGCCTATCGCTGCCGTATGCGTGAGAGAAAGGGAAGCCAGACAGACTGGCGCCGTAACGCGTTACGTAACGAAACGGTTTACCCTCCCATAAGAAGTTATCACTTCAATAAACCTTTACTAATTACAGAATAAGAGAAGGTGCTTTGATATGTTGTAATATTTTATATTTACATTAAATAGTGATGGCTTTAACATTTCAAAGAAACAGCAGATGGTACCCATTTACTCTAGAAATGCGCAAATTTGCACTTCAAAATCGGTCATTAAACTTTGCAAAAAATAATGCAACTTTCTGTGAGAATTCAGGTAAAAATAAAGTTCTTGTTGGTTTACAGGGACGCGATTAGTTCAGATTTTAGTATTTATGGCGAAATTAGAGAAAGAGGCTGATTTGAGGCAGACAAGTAGTAAAATTTATTACAGGGACATTAAGAAGAGAGAAAACTTTGCTTAATAAGTTACGTCTTTAACTGTTATAATATCATCTGCACCGTGTATAAAGTAAGAAGTTTCCGCGTTATTACTTTCTTGTGTGAAAGTTTTATATTACGAAACTCGGAAGAGTTACCAGAACGAATACCTCTTTAAATCTGTCTATGTTGTCCCTGCAAAAGTTAAGAACGATGTAATTTGTCTTTGTCTTTTTTTTAAGTTATTACGTAAGGCCATTAATGATTATTGCCATACGTAAAATACATATACGTACAGTTTTTGTTTGTTTTTTTTCAAGAATGAAAAGAAGTCGTAAAGAATATAGTTCTAAATACGAATATTTATTTGACAAATCAAAAATTAGATGAAATTCTTCAGTAATTTTTGGATCACAGGATGGTATTATTTTCAAATAAAAATAGACATTCCTTTTTCACAGGTTTTACAAAATCATTAACAAAGTTGCTCATGTAAATTGGAATTTCGAAATCAATTAAAATGTATATCTGTATATTGTATATTGAGTCACACTGAAATCCGTATGCCGTATGCTAATTTAACATTTTTTATGAATTTCATTCGCCTAGAAATTTCATATGCATTAGTTAGTATTTTTTAGGTTTCACTATTTTTTTTATAATAAACCTTTTCGTAGCCAAAATAATATAATTGAGTTTCTCTAAATTTTTGTAAACAATAAGAGATATGATGGTTATAAATTTAGGGGGAACAATGAAAAGCGTTATTTGATTACTTATTCTTTTACAAACATATAACAAGTTGGCCATTTTTATTACTGATAAAGTTTCAAATATGATTAGTAGTGAAGTAAACAAATGATAATTCACACCGCTTACATTGTCAATGATGACGATGACTAATTAATAAATAAAGTGTATTCTTACATGTACTCGTATAAACTACCAAAAGCAATAATATTTTCAAGAAAATCTTTATTTCAAACATATAATATGGTCATACTTACAGTGGGAGAGCCATGTTTCGAGTCGACCGGCGTGATATCACGGCCTCACAGAAAACCGGCAATGAAGCAATGTTTACATTGCTTTTCGCTGAGTGAATGAGGTTACCGGAGGCTCCAACCTTTCCCTTTCCCCCTCTCCCCTCCTCTCCCCTTTCCCCCCTCCCCCTACTCCCACCTTAAAGGCCGGCAACGCACCTGTGTCTCTTGAGTTGCAGGTGCCCATGAGCGGCGGTAGCCACTTACCATCAGGTAACCCGTCTGCTCGTTTGCCCCCTATAACATAAAAACAACTTTGATTTGTACAATCAATGTAATTAAAACATTTGACAAACACTACCAGTAATGTATTCTGAACATCAGAATTAAACTCTCTAAAAATGTCCTAATACATTTTCCAACCGTAGACAATTCAAACCGAACGATATTTCAGTACTTTGTTCTATTACTATTCCAGGTATTTTTCATACGGTTGAAAGTCTAAGAAAGAATCTGAACGTGACCTTTGCAAATTGTGTGTGCCTCGGTCAATAAATTGAACGTTGCAATCGCATGTTTGTTTAATTTATTATAGCGGTATTAAAATTGTTCTGTCATTAATGGAGTATTTATATATAAATAGTCAAAGACAAAACAGTTAAAAACTATTTCTTCCTGTGTTTTCCAACCGATTTTCTTTTTTTTTTTGTTTTGTACCAATGACGCGCTTTAGTGATATCAATAAAAATTAAATTGGATTAGATGTTTTTTTTTATGAAAACTGTTCAGTTCCTTTTTCTCCTTTCTTGGTCAACCGTTTTCTTTTTGTTTAGCAGCTACTGACGAGGTTTGGACTTATCAAAAAAAAATGGAAACAGAATTTTTAATACTTTTATACTTATATACTTAGATATATAAAGATAATCACATCAAAACCTTCCTATGTCTATTGACTGCTAGCTAAGACTAAGCTAAGACTTCCTGTTCTAGTGGTCTCTCCAGTCACAGGAAATACAGGACATTCGAGTATGCGACCTCGACCTCTGCGAGCTACTGCAATCTTCGATCTTCAATCCGAGACTTATTTTTTACATATTTTTTCTTATACAAATTTACCTTCTTCCTTCTTTCCCGTTATAAAACGACTACATTCCCTCCTTGGGGGGCTGGCGTCAGCCAGGCGGTCGGCCATAAAACCAACAAAAACTCTTTGCAATGTTACACACTACGGTGACCCTAATGAAAATTGGGAAAAGGGAAGGAAGATAATAATAATGATGATGATGATATTGATGTAGTATGAATAAAAAAATAGGAAACATTTTTTTCCTACCTTCGAAGGGGCTTTAGAGTTTTAAAAATAAGGTCCTGAATGTGTAATGCACGAATGTATATAAGAGTAGACAATAAATGTTAGAAACGTAAGTTCATATATTTTTCTCAAATTTTCAATAATGATTATGGCTGTTTGTTTGCTTATGGAGGGCCTACTGTAAGGGGGAGACTACTACCTACTACTATAAGCTTGTTGAGATAACGTATGCGTAAATTGTAAAAAACCCATTTTATACAGCTGTAAAATCGGTAAGCCTGCTGTATGGTTTAAACATATATACTGATAAAGTACAGTATGGGTTTCCTAAAAAGTTACGTTCGTTGGGCTCCTTTTATCGCCCATTTATTAGGTGGTAGATAGAAAACAAACAAATGAAAGACTGTCTCTATTATCATTCAGGTATTTGGTTGTTAATAACCTCAAAAATACTATCCAGGAAACTAGATATTGCGTCATGAAGTTGAGTTTTAAGGCAATGTCTGTTGCCATACATGAAACGAGACATCTTTCATAATTTAGTGAATGGCAACGGAGGCAGGCAGCAGAAAATCAAAGCCATTTTCATGCTTTATTTTTCATGTATTTTCTTTATAATAGTAGTCTATTCAAATAGGCTTTATTATTTATTAGTAGATAACAATAAAGACAAATCTAAAATTGAAAAAGCCTGCCATTAATACACTGTCAACCGCTACTAAACTAAATTGAACACTAATTAGATAGTATACAATAATGATACTTAAAAACTAAGCATAGACAACGAACAAAGGATGTTGTAACAATGAATGTTATATTAAAACTGTACCTTCTATAAATCGATACGCTATCAAGGAGAACGCTTAGATAATAATGATTAGACGATTTAACACTTGGCAATGATATTATCTAAGAATGGATGATTTTATTAGGTGATAACAATGGCGTCACTGTCTAGTCTATGCCATATACTTTATCTGTGGTACATCATTGCTGTGTCAAGTGTGATTTGATTTGAGTGTGACTATGGTTAGATAGACGATTGGCACCGTGGTTATAACAGGTCATATTTCTAACTGTCACCGCGTCGACTGCTGTGTTTAATATCTATATAAGTCAATTATTGATGTGATTTACCTAGCCTGTTGGTCTAGTGGTCAGTGACCCTGACTGCTAAGACATCATCGGTTCAACATCGTGGGTTCGATTCCCACCAGGACAAATAATTGTGTGATGAGCACGATAATTTGTTCTGTATCTGGGTGTAATTTATCTATATAATGTACGTATTTAGAAATATATAAGTATGTTTATCAGCAGTCTGGTTACTATAGCACAGGCACTGCCTACTTTGGAATCAGACGGCCGTGTGTGAGACTCAAAGTTATTATTACAGATAATTAATTTGAGCCTGGGTGTTCTTGGTGTGTGTAAATTGAATCTTCACAAAATCTTCTGTGACACGGAGAGTATTTAACGGTAAAGGAGCTGCCTATTTAAATTAGTAGTAGATTATAGTATAGTTACTATGCAGTTCTGCTCGTCTTCGCTAGATGACGTTGGAGTATGTGTTTGCTGTATTTGGAGGTCGCCGCATGCCTATCTCTTACCCACACGGTTTTGAGTACCACTTAGAAACAAAATTGTTAAGACATGACTAAAATAACTCAGTAAGTTTCCACAATCAGATTTGTATAACTATTTAAAGTTCAGCGCATAATAAACTTGGTATTTTATGTCTGAATATAACCATAAAAAATAGTTTACTGCCGAAGGTCAACGAAGTTTTTTAACAGTGACGTCACGTTTTAGATAACGTAGACGGTTTCAAAGAGCATCGGTGGTGTATGTGGGCTTATAGATACCTGTTATCGTAATTTATATGTACATTATTGTTTGTAAACTCGTAGCGGCAGTCTCGTAAGATCTGAATATTCATTGTGGAATAGAGACTTTGCTCCTCTAGCCACTCTAAGGTCTTGGATCTCAAAATATCTTTTTACAGTTACGCACATTCTTGTTTTCTCCTCTAAACTAAAGTCGTGAGTAGTGTTTTGGATGAGGTTTAAATCCTCAACCACGTGAACACATCGCCACCCGGCAAAAAAAAAGTGTCATAATACAAAAACAGCTATTTCGAGAAAACACAACTTTTATGCTGTGTATTGAACAAAACAGCTCAGTAAAAAAAGGAACGAAGTTCCCATTTTCATTGACCTAATAACGATGTTTTTTACAGCTGACCAAATGCAAAATTTGCTATTCAATACAATAAAAATGTCAAAACGTACCTAACATGTGATATGATTTTTTTTTTATATATACAAACGGCAAGACGGGGCAAACGAGCAGACGGGTCACCTGATGGTAAATGACTACCGCAGCCCATGGGCGCCTGTAACTCAAGAGTCACTAGTACTACTTTTTTAGCAGTTACATTACCGGACTGCCGGTTATTAGTACGAGTATCGTTTTTACTCAGAATTTTATTGTCAGTTGATGTCATGATGTACTAGTTTTAACTGAATGTAAAGATTCTATATTAAAAAATTATTTCTCAATGTTAGCACATAAGGTTTGACCAATTGTTACAATGTATCAAAGGAATTTAGACTAAAGTCTTGTAAAAATATTATTATTAAAAATTCACAAAATGTGCAGACTATGTAAATTAATGTATCTCATTTTTCTCGTTTACATTATACTTCAAATAACACAATATGTTTATAAAAGGAACTAAAATTTCTATAGCGATTTTTACTAAACTGCCAGACGTATTACATACGTTATCAAAATAACCTACGGAACACAAATAAACTCTTCGATTGTTTGTTGTTGAATCCCTATAATATTATAAATGTGAAAGTCTTGATGTATGGATGGATGTTTATTACTCTTTCACGCAAAAACCACTGAACCGATTGCGATGAAACTTGGTATTTAGATAGCTGGAGAGTACGTACGTATATATAATACTAGCAGCGCCCCGCGGTTTCACCCGCGTAAGTCCCGATCCCGTGGGAATATCGGGATGAAGCCTATGCGTTAATCCAGGTCTCCAGCTGTCTACATACCAAGTTTCATCGCAATCGGTTCAGTGGTTTTTGCGTGAAAGAGTAATAAACATCCATCCATCCAAACTTTCACATTTATAATATTAGTGGGATATACGAATATTCAACAAATCACTAATAACGCATTAGCAAGTATACGCTTATATTTTTGTTAGATGTGTGAATCCACTGGCTTAGGCCTAGAGAATATAGTTTCCAGTAAATGCAGTTGTCATCTACTCAAATATGATCAGTATGCATAATCTGTAGATGAGTCTAAAGATAAACTCAATCCTAGTGATTTTCTAGAACTACAAACAGTTTCGTATTCGGTAGGCGTTGGAAGAATATATGCTATCTTTATTTAGAAGAATTTAAAGACATGATTCAATGCTCAATTGACTGAATTAATATCATTAGCAGTAACTTTAAATTTAGAACTATTTTTACCTATTTAATTGAAACTCTCTGATCTTATCCATATTTTTAAAAGTATTTCAAAGGTCTCAGCAGTACATGCACAAATGATAAATGTGTTCTTGACGATCATTCTAAACTTAAATTTAAGCAAGAAAAACAGTAATTATACATTGAGTATTAGGATTTTAAATGGTTTAAATAAAATCAATTTCTTTACAGTATAACATAACTGTACAGTATATAAATTTTTCAAGGGAAGGTTTCCACCCTGCTAATAAATGAATTCATGCTTAAAACTAACGTTTAATAATTAACTATAACAACACAGATACTGGTAATCACGATACCATCAAACAGTTTATTTAAAAAAGGAATGTGACGTTAATAAAGGCAAAGAGGCAAATGAACTTTATTTTAAACCCAAATATTTTGGTGTGTAATTGTTTCACACCAACAATTAACGTCACCGATAGGTGCGTCATCCAGCCTAATATTGACACTAGTAATTTACTAGCATGACTACATCGCTGGTCACCATTAAAATTTCGTCACTTATGGACCGATGTCATATACTTTCGGTGTGAGTATATTTGGTTAGCGTTCATAGTATACGTATGTTCTATTCACTTTATGTATGTATATACTACTACGCTATGCAGCGCATATCGAGCTTGCATACTGATTACTCTTTTATTCGTGATGAGAGACTTTTGTACAGCTCTTTATTGAAGACGTGAATAATTTGCATCAATGAAACATTAACGGATACAAAACGCTAAAGCTACAAAACTTTTGAATATCCGTTTAAAAAAAAATTAAGTAATGTGAAAATTTATTCGACATCAAAATACTTTAACGAATGACATTGTTAATAACTTTGGAATGTACTTTCCTTTTAGTCACACCGATATTTTTCATTATTTAGGTAATGCAAACACGGCTTTAGATCTTTTTTGAAATCAGACTGAACTAACTACCCTTCCCTTTATTTTTTTACCCCCGTCGCAAAAAGGAGTGGTGTTATAAGTAGATGGGTGGAATAACTTTCTAAGACTTAATGCCCGAAAGAATCACATTATCAGAGATATATTTCATAGATTTGATACAAATATTACATTCCTAAAACACTATATTTGGTTTAAGGCGCTCAATAGGGTATATTAAATTAAAGGAAATGCCTAGTATCAATTTATTTAAGAAGCATCGATATACAGTTTCCAGATCTGCTTTATACCTTGTGTTTATTGAGTAAACTATCTTTTTACATTTATCTTGATTTTAGAAAGCTCTCTAATGTCATTAATGACTTCCATTTTGACTTGTGGTTTTCTCAAGCATTAACGTGAGTAAATTACATACGAGTCAATTCAATGGTGGCAATAATAATTTCCCATTTATTTACGTACGTAAATTATGAGCATACATGAACAAGGTGTGTAGTGAACATGTTATAAAACAAACTCCCTCGCCACGTCTGTCTGTTCGCGATAAACTGAAAAACTACTGAACGGATTTTCATACGGTTTTCACTAATAGACAGAGTGATTCATGAGGAAGGTTTTGGTGTAAAATTTGTTAAGATTTTGTGTAAATTGATTGAAATATGTTGATGATTGTTGAAGATGTCTCTGCTACCCGTGTGAAGCCGGGGCGGGTTGCTAGTGAGCTATAAAGGAGAATGATCATTTAATAAATTATTAACAAAATTGCCCTTTCCTTATAACTGATATATAAGTTTTTTTTTACTTAATCTAAGAGGTTAATTAATTTTAGTGTTCACTTTTATGTTTTGTGGCTAGTTTAAAATTTATTAACTTTTAATATTTCGCCTTCTATGATATAGGTACGATTACAGGGGAATTAACGCGAAGGTTAAGGTACAAAAATATGTGCATTCGTTCCAAACACAAATAAAAAATTTGAAAAGATTGACGTAGCTGTCTATCACGCGGCAAATTCAAGGTCTTCGTCATTTAAAGCAAAACAAAAATAGGCCGACGTAAAAGGTCAAAGATAAACTGAGTGACACATAATTTTAGACCAAGTCAACCGAAAAGGGTTATGATGCAGGAAAACAATCGTGAGAGGCAAGTGAGTTTGCATGTTTAAAGGTCGTGCCATTGGTTTTGCCAATAGCTTGCAGTTTTAAATTTCACTCAATATTTTACTCAGTAAACAATTCTTATTAGCAGGGTGTACAGTGTGGGTGTGCACTGCTAGGGTCATGCCCTTTCAGTGATCTAAGTAAGTTTTTCCATTGTCAGATACAAAAAATCTTAGTAGCATTACAGAGTCTCGAAACGTGCTCAGCGGACGGCATTAGGTTCAACAATTAATGAAAATAGTATTCAAATTTTTCCGTAACGCAACTCGAACTACCCTCCAGGGATAAACAGGTATTAAAACATATTATGTAATTAAAATATTTCAAATTTTTAAATAAAAAAAGCACTACTCTCACATCCATCCATTTTTATTTATTTAGGTATAACCCTGAACACAACAGGATCACTCACTGGTTTTCGTTAAATATTATATTCAACTGTGGACGTCTCACGATCAATATGATGATGAACAGACCATGATTTTAAAAACACAAGGGGTGGAGATTTTAGTTATAATTCACTGTCAAACTTTCTTATCCAAGCCGAAAACCAAGTTCTCTATGATGTGGAAACTATAGAATATTTATCAGATTTGAATAACTTCAACTTCAATTGAAACTGTAAATCTGAGAAGTGTAAGATATTACTTATGTCTGTACAGGATTAGGCTATCGTGTTCGGCTTGTTTAAATTAAATTTAGTATAATTTTGTTTTCTATGGGTAGCATAGGTATTCCTCTCAGCTCGGTCGAAAGAATCGTAAGCCCCTCCCCCCTCGGTACCCTCATGATTATTCCTAGGTTACCTAGGGCTATATATATATGTACAATATATTTGATAGTGATATATGTAATATGTCGTGTTACGACTGAACGACAACCTTTGTTACGACGTTGTGTAATATGTCCATTATATTATTTTTATAAACCTTTAAAAAATTCACCCAGACGACGGCCTAATTATTATAGGTGAAAGGGACAGACGTTTACTCAATTACCGGATTTCAAGAGAGAAAAAGAGTCCGCTTTCCTCCATGACCTTTTAATGAAGAAATTCCCCTGTTATGGGTACCTAACAAAATTTGATACCCATATGATACCTAAGCTATACCTAAAAAGTTACCGTTTCTTATGCCACGTAATCGACGCAGGCGCAGCAGCCTGGTAAATTAATCACATGAAGGTATTATTAATATTTTTACATAAATGTACCTATTAAACTTTTACATGCTTGTCAGATGCAGATTGACGTATGACTGATTAGTTATTTGAATATGTTTAATGTAATGTTTACATTGCTTTTCCCTCGTTACTAAATCAAAATTAGTGTTGAATCTATTCACAAGCAATGAAGCGCAATATTGGCAGCCAGCGTAATGAATAGAACACTCAACTTTTCGCTGTATAACAATTTATTTATCTAACAACGCATTTTGGGTTTATGCTAACATGTCAAAATGCAGGAGCTAGTTGCCGCGATTAAATAATATTATATGGATGGAAGTGGGTCAGAATATACAGGATGTATGAGAATGGAACATTTATTTAAATCACTGAAAAAAATTATTTTGGTACTCGCATGCTAAAGGCATGCCCTTTAGCATGCGAGTACCAAAATAATTTTATGAAGTTTACAAGTTTATTTTAACCTCCGTTTTCATAAACGTAGAGGTGTAATGTATAATTTTAAAGATTTTAAATCGAACAATTTTTTCTTTTTGGAATTTTTTATTCCGTTACTAAAAAAATCCATAAAAACAAACTTCGAAAACTTTTATAATAGTTCAAAAAAATTGTGCCGTTTAAAATCTTTAAGTTTACACATTCCACCTGATTTGAGAAACAGACGAAAAAGATACCTGACAATTCAAACGAACATAACTTGTAAACGGATAGTTTTTTTTCGAAAAATACTTTTGTAACTGCATGCTAGGGCCATGCCCTTTGAGTGATCTAAGTAAGTTTTTCCATTGTCAGATACAAAACAAGTCAACAAGTATTTAAAAAAATAACCTGTTAATTCATAAAAGAAACTCCCACAAAGTAAAAAGAGGCATTACCTATGAGTTCACAACATAAAAATGATCACATTTATTTTAGTATATGTACGTTCCCACCTTAATAATAGAAAATGGTTTCAATTCTAAAAATACACATCTCGTAACCATTGCCTAACGTAGTTGGGTTACGTTATGTCTGGCCAAGAGACTTTTATAGACATGATATAAATTCAAAAGTAACTAGTAGTCTATAAATTGTAAAAACTTCATAACTAGTTAAGATTTAATTATACCTATGTTTTTTGATGATGATGATGATGATGAATGTTTTTAAACCTTGTGCCTCAGGTACAAGAATCTTAAGTTGTCATCATGACTCAACAAATGATCCAACCGCTTGTCGCATGTATGATTATATACGTTTCGATTTTATTATGCGACATTAATACCTTAACGATAGAACGGCTTCCTACTTAAAAGTGAACCACATTTACATATTTTCAGCAATTTTGTATTTTTTACAAAGAAATTCGTATACATTTGTCCGTTTACTGAACTTCAAGCTTCATGACTTTTTCTCATTCTATGTTGATATTCAAATTTAGGGTTTATAAATTTCTCCCGTTTTCTTTGTTGTTTGCTGACCTTCTGGCCACTCTATCCACTTGGAGCATAAAGAACCCTGCTCCCCCCTTTAAAAAATGTACAGCTGTCTTTGGTCCGTTATTACTTAGTGAATCTGATTGGTTTTGAAAGAGATTTTTTCGTCGCACCTTTGGAAATAAACTTTTTGTCCATTTTAGGTGAGGATTCAGGGATTGGGGTAGAGTGGAGAGCTGAGTCATAGAATTTCCATCTGTTTGACAGGTCTATTGGTCTAGTGATTAGTAATCCTGACTGATGAGCCAGAGGTTGTGGATTCGATTACCACCCAGGATATATCATTGTGTTATAAGCACGATCAGTTGTTGTGTGTGTGTCTATAATATGTATGTGTTTAGTAATATATAAAAGTGTGTTTATTAGTGGTTACCATAGTACAGATTCTGCCTAGTTCGGGATTAGATGGCCGTTTCAAGTTCTTATTATCATTTGGAAAGTGTCCGGCAAAGGTAGTTAGCATCATACCTGACCTAAAAATATAAATCATCAATGTTTTCCAATACTATTACTGATATTATTTTCAATAGATAGACTGGAAAGGTACATCATGGCTTAAGAATATGTCAAATATTAGTGAAATGTTTGTACCTACTTGGTGCTCTATTTTTCAAATGTGTTTACAACGCAACACAACGGAGAAACAACCACAACGAAACAATGAGACATATAATAATTTTCAAATAAAATCGTATAGTGCTGAATACGTGAACAGAATTTACGACGGTGTCAGGCGTTACACACGCACACACGGTCACGGCAGGACGCTACACTCCTTGAAAAAGGGACCCCGTCCGGTCCGAAACTAGTCGGGCATCCCCGAAATACAAACGTGATTAAAACCGTATAGTCTTTAATAAACATGAATACCACTCACGAAAGTTTTTATAGTAGAATTCACAATTATTCAATTCATTCTAGGTCTTCCTATATTCAAATAGAAGAAGCCCTAGAATGAAGTCAGTATTTATAAAAAAATATGGAGCACGCGTTTGATCAATAATAAACAAAGACAAACGTATAGAGATTCCACAATAGACAACTTCAAAGCTAAGCAAAGATTTCTCGAGTATCAATCACTCAAGACCGTTACTTGATATTTCGTCCTCCATCCTCCACTTATTCTGGTAAGATTAGCTATTTACCTACTAGGGAAATAGGGATACATATTTCTTTGTATTGAACAATAGGCATTGTGTCTGGTTTAAAGTATGGATGAACATAGATGATGAAATGTCTGACGTCAGCCTGTGACCACGGCCAGTGCAACTTGGTCGAAACGTCAGGCAATACAGAGATAAGTGACCTTTTCGTGATCGCTTTAATTCCCGTGTAGATACAAAATTATATCATGGAACGCGAAATTTTAAAAGTGAATATAGATGATAAACGAAATATCAATTTAGGCAACCTTTTTGACCAGATTTTATCATCCTTGTTGTCATTTTTATTTGACCATTTATAATTATCATCGCTATTATACCAGGCATTAGGCCAAACGCGTGACAGGCCAGCCGCATTCTTGGCTTTCGTAGTTGAGCACCTACCACTCAAAGAGTCGCAAGTGCGTTGCCGGCCTTTAAGGTAGGAGTAGGGGAGGGGAGAATAAGGGGCAAGGAGGGGAGAGAGGGAGAGGGAAGGTTAGGGCCTCCGATAACCTCCCTCACTCGGCGAAAAGCAATGCAAGCATTGCTTCACTGCCGGTTTTCTGTGAGGCCGTGGTATCACTCGGGTCGAGCCGGCCCGTACGTGCCGAAACATGGCTCTCTGCAAGCTGGCAGAGAGTGGGGACACTTGAATTTAAAAAAACCTAGCACTTTAAAGGATCCTTTAATTGAAAAATTGTCTTCATACACCCGAAATTTCTTTTAAAAACTTATCCAACAACATCCCTCACCGCGGGATAAAATAACAAATGTGTCCAATGTCCAATATATCCGTAGCTGGCGTGAATATGTTGACATGTCTATAATTGCTATTTTTCAGGGTGGCCATTTTTAAGTTATGAGGTTATATGTACGAGTATATGTTGAGATTTCAAGTAACGAATATTTTTTTGGTGACCGAGTGTAAGTTGATATAAGAAAATATCAATGTTCATTCACAAAATCATGTGAATCGTTAATTTGACAGGGGGTTTTGTCAAGTTAGACACGTTAAAATGCGAAATGTCAACATGTTTCCAAAGTCTCCAAAATTTATGTATATTTGAAACTGTGATTTTTTTTCTTATGAATTCTTAATGCGTAGGAGGTATTACGCCAATAAAAAAAAGCCGACATGTCAATGTGTTCAGGCCAGCCACGGATATATAGTAGTGTCTAGAGTCCGATATTATAAATATTAATGCTAAATAATAAACACGCAAAGTAAAAATTGCTTACAATTTAAAATGTTTTAAATTGTGAGGTTAACTTTGTTTTACTAGACTGTTACTTACAACATTATTTTTTGGTTGTCTTTGTGTAATTTTGTTTCCCTTTTTCTGCTTGTTTCCTATAATTTTTAACCGACTTCAAAAAAGGAGGCGGTTCTCAATTCGAAGGTTTTTTTTTTCTTTTTATGTTTCCTCAGAACTTTCGACTAGGTGAACCGATTTTGATGATTCTTTTTTTATTTGAAAGCTGGTGCTTCCCGTGTCGTCCCATTTCAATTTGGTCCAGTTATGAGAAAACCATATATAAGTCTTTTATGGAATAGTTTTTTTTGTTGAAGTTGGTTTTTTTTTAAAGAATTATTGTTATTTATGATATTGACGAGTTGAGAACCTTCTCAAATAAAACGTTTTCCTATGTTTGGATAAGAGAAATCAAAACATTTTATAGTTACGAGTTGATTTCTGATATCTTCCGATTTCGTAATTTAATTTTATTCAATTCGTTTCTGATTCCGAAACACTTGAAAAGATTTGACAAGTGTCATATTTTGTGTGTGTCAAGTATTTTTGTGGGTTTTATACTGAGGTTTTATACTCTTATTGTGGATGTTACAGGACTGACAGTTGAACATATATTATTTCTATTACTAAGAAATTATTTAATAAAATAGTTTTACAGTTTTTAAAAAAAAAAATATCGACTCAAGAACTGGAGAACGCGGCTTAAAGGTAGACTATAAAGGTAGGTAGAAATAGTTAAACATGCGAAAGGGCTGCCTAACTACAGTATTTTAATTTCATCCACCTACTTGAGTTTCTTTCTAGTTTTGTGATTGCAAATACCATCATTATATTTAATTTTATAATGTAATTATATAATTGTAAATATTGTTATAATATCAAGTAAGGTATACCCGGGTCTCTTGCAATAGACCCACTTGTGACGGAACACCGACATACCACTTAACCGTTAGCTCCGGTGAGGTGATGACCCATGGGGGTTTCCACACGAAAAAAAATACTATTGCTCTTACAAAAGCATCACACCGTTCGTTCCTCACTGCGGCACACACGCGACTGGTTGTGTACCGAGTGTATACCGAACTTGAGACGCGTACGTATGACTCGCTTTCCGACCGTTTTTATAAAGATGGAATACTGTATAGATATATTACCGTGACGATGTTTTACAAATAATAATATTAGAATGCATGTGTATGAAAAGCAACCTCGACAGACATTATAATATTGTTCGGTGACAACAATATTAAGTTCAAGGTAATCTGAATAATTTAAATGTGTTTTTATGTTATATATGTACATACATAATATATATATTAATGTACATATGTGTGTATATATAATTACATATTAATAATACATAAATATATTATGCAAACAGCTACAATTTGATACTGTATTTATATACAAACACCACCAAATAGTAATATGTGCACCTCTATATTTTGAAAGTTGCTTCGAAGAAATTAATTTTCACTAGCTTTAACATAGTTTGAAGGAATACATAGTGAACTAAGACCTTGTATAGATTAGTCTGTACATGAAGTTTCAACACTGGTATATCAGTAGAAGAACTTGTCTACTCCAGGTGCTCGAAAGTGCCTAAAGCGGGTGAACCATACATCTTATAAATCATAGAGAGTTGCAATGAATTTCATGAAATAATTTCAACGTTTTATAACATTTGTTCTCTATAAATGCAAACTTGGTGGTTATTAAGATTGGGAGATGTGAGTCGTGTTTATATAAATATTCTTAATGCGATCTGTTACTGGTTTAAGAAGTAACAAATTGTTCAAATGGAGGATGAAAGTAATTCAAGAATATTATTTTTTATAAAACTGTTCAGGTATGTGCGAAAGATTGCTGACACAATTAACAAATCCATTTATTTTCTCGGTTTCGTGCTTGTATAGGTGGTATCTTAATAAGAGTTGCGACAAGATCTGTTGACTGTACCTGCCCCTTGATACTAACTTAAATGTCGTCGTAGTGTATTCAATGTGTGAGCAGTAGAACTGTCTGGATGTCTTTGTCTATTTTGTTCTATCCCGGTGAGCAGTAGAACTGTCTGGATTTTTTGTCTATTTTGTTCTATCGCTTTGACCGGCAGAACTGTCTGGATTTTTTTTGTCCATTTTGTTCTATCGTAGAATTTATAGTAGAACTAGATGGATAAACCCTATTTTTTGGCAGATTATATCGGGGATACCCGACTAGTTTCGGACCCGACGGGGGCCCTTTTTCAAGAAGTGAAGCGTCCCGAAATACAAACGTGAATAAAGTAAGTCCTTAATAAACATAAATACCACTCACGAAAGTTTTTATTGTAGCAATCAAAGTAGTTTTTTTTTTTGTGAAATCGGATTCCTACTTCTTTAATCGGCTAGAACTCGTGGTGTCAAGATTAATGAGAATTAACATTCGCTCTTTAGTACACCTGATACTATAGAACGAATTTTAGTTCTTGTAAATCTTCCTTCGTCTGCACAGTGTACGCACGTCCATTAACCTACAATTTAGGTACGATGCTACATGGACACGATATTGAGTGTAGCTACGACTACACAAAAATAGACTGTTGGTTCTCCTTTAATTTCCCCCCATAGTACCAAGTTATTCTGCTACAAAGACAGATTTCTTCCTTTGTGTAGTACCTACTGACAGTTACCACACAGGTAACATTGTAAAGACAGTTGTCTGTTGTTGTTATATGCTGATTGCAATTATAATTAGGTACCGAAGCTTAAATTTTTTTGTATCAAAATAAAATATTATCGATTTTTAAGCACAAAAAGTTTATTGAAATCGGTTTTCTAATTGCTTTTTAATCTTGGGTGCTTGTTTATTTTTGCCGTTTAAACTTTGTAAAGAGCAAATATCATTGATTTAACCTTTTCACCAATTTCCTGACGTCATCACATTAATCCATACGACAATGCATTTAATGAGGAAAGGTTTCTCGATTGATTCGATTCGATACTTAAATACATAGTTCACATGTTAGGTTTTTGGTCTCCTTGACTAGAAAACCTCCTTACGGTGCAACGAAAGCACGGAGATGGAAGCTGTTCTGAGTTGGGAGTAGCCCATATTTTGCACTATAACCCTGACCGACAATGAACCAGCCTTTGACTGCCAGTCTCTACTTTAAGAAAGAACGTAATTCTTTATTCAAAAGCCTGATTTTGTTAAGAGCAAGAGAAGTAAGAATGAGCAAGACTTTTATTATTTATTAACGTCCTCGTAACTCTGTATTGTCAAGGGACAGGAAGCGAATATTATCGATGGCTGTAAACGTTGGAACCGTCAATTATAGCTCATTATAAGACATTTCCCCTTCTCGGACTTTAGTCAACATTACTTACAACCAGAAATACCAACCAAGCTACTACAGCTTTTCAATGCAGTCTTCTGTAGGGTGGAGGCAGCATTCCGATCGCATTCCTCAAAGTTGAGAACAAATCGCCTAAGCCCTCCTCTTACTCAGAACTCCTCAAATTTAAACCTTCCTGTGATATGATTTTCATTATTGTTTATTCACTGTAAGAACTACATAAAACGTTTCAGGTAGAAAAAGCATTTTGCGACACTTAAAATATACTACTAATCTAGCAAACTTGCAGTCATTTTAAATATCAACTAATGTTGTTTTTTTGCACAAACACTTATGGTTATTCATAGTCAAGTTCAGACATTAATTTCAAAAAGTTTATCTTTTGCCATAACCAAGCTCCGTCAATTCTTAGCTTGGTTTGTGACAGTATGAAAGGAATTAATCACAGGCTTGCATATGTGTACATACATACAAACCTGTGATTAATTCATAACAAGCGGGAACAATATTATTTACTTACCGATATTGTGACCATATTTTACGTCATAAACTAAAGATTTATGATCGTGACCATGATCTTTTTCAGTAATACTGGTACTATTATGTATTCTGTGGTAATAACACAAAGTGCCGAGTTTCAAATCGGAAATGAGCCAATAACGCTATGTTTACACGTGCCTTCCAATTCATCAACCCTTGAAAAATCCAGGCTACCGTTTTGATGCAACCCCACTCACTTAGAGCGCCGCCTTTCCCGACCTGGTGAAGAATCCAGAGAGAACAAATTAAAGGGACAGACAGTGTTCTGAAATGTGGGCCACTACAGCCTTGGCTTAAAATTCGACAGGAACCGCAACGTCTTACTGAAACCAAAAAGTATTTAACACTAGCAGCGCCCCACGGTTTCATCGTTTCGGTGAGAATATCGGGATAAAAAATAGCCTATGCGTTACTCCAGGTCTCCAGCTATCTACATACCAAGTTTCATAGCAATCGGTTCAGTGGATTTTGCGTGAAAGAGTAACAAACATCCATCCATCCATCCATCCAAACTTTCAGATTTATAATATTAGTGGGATTTTTGATAGGTATATAAATTGTTAAAATTCATCAAAAGTAATTTCGTATTTAAAAACTGTTAAAAGTTTTAACTTTGCAAATAAGACTCCTCAAATTTGACCCTGGACGAATAATTGGCTTAATAAAAATTTATAGAGCGACGCGAAGGGGGTGAAAAGGCAGTTAATGGTTACGACTTAGGTAGGTATATAAAATTCACAAGGACAAAATTTACTTACATAGAAGTTTTAGTCAAAATTTACTGCAGCCGTTTCTAGAAAAATACTTGAAATTCAGTATCCTTGTATGATTTAAGGTTTTAATAATCCTTGTTATAATTTATGTGATAAATGCATACATTAAAATATAAAGATGAATAATTAAAAGTAGAACCTTTAACATCTACCAAAATAATAAATCGGTTAGAGAGACGGAGTAAAAAAGAATCTTGTATTAATATTGTTGAAGTTTTAGTATAGTCTTAAAGGTCACTGAAAAATATATCAAAGTCTTTACGCTATTAAGTTCGCTTTCTTCTGTAATAAATAATTAACATCTTAAAAAAAATCTCAAGAAAAAGCATTATGGGACATATCTCATAATGCTTTTTGCTTTCTTGAGAATTTTTACTACTTACTTAATTAATAAAAGTCAATAATAGACCCAGAAGCCTCACAGAAAACCGGCAGTGAAGCAATGCATTGTTTTTCGCCGAGTGAGTGAGGTTATCGGAGGCTCTAACCCTTCCCTCCCTCCTGCTTTCCTCCTCCTCTTCCACCCTTCCAAGGTATTGTTCAGTATTTGCTATAATGATAATAATTAAAACTGCAAACTGCAATTTCTTTACAATTATTTTTTTAATTAAAATCGACAGACCGTAATACGATTTTACACATTTCAATTAAAACTGTGTCTTTATTTTGTTCCGTGTAATTAAAATTAATTTTATAAATAGATTGTCAATAGACAGTGCTCCGTAAAATAGTTTTCTAATTATGGATGCCTTTTTACGAGTGGAAAAAATATTTACATAAGATATGTTATGTTGGTATAAAACATTATTTCTCTACGATTATGCTAAACTATGCTGAGTAAACTGTACAGCCCTAATTACTATAATCGTAACAACACTATAATTATGATAATCAAAACTACGACACGGGTATAATACTGCACAATTACGGCTTAACTATTGTATAATATAAGAAAGATCGGATCATTAAATGAATATTATAACCATGTGTTTACATAGGTGACATCGTACTTCTTTAATGTCTTACGGCAGTCAGTAGCATGACGTTTCGATACCGTTCGGCTTAAGTACCAGCAGTCAAATGATGAAACGAAATAATAAAGAGTCGTCAGTCCAACCACATCAAATACTTATGAATAAAAGGTCAACATGAAGATACCTACTTCACTTGTACAAAGAACGACACGTACAACTCGGGGTTTTAATTTGCACTTAAACCATGAAAATAATAAAATTTTGAACACTTTTGGAGTTTACTCCTTAATAATCGAATTTCATATAAGGAGCCCGGTATGAAAATGGACAACGTGAATGAGGCCTGAATTAAAACGAAAGAACGAAAGACGTTCAAAATATGATTATATAATTAGGGTTTTTATATTGAAAAAGATAAGGACTTGCAAATTGACTGATATCGTTATCGGCAAAATCAGGTCCGTATTATTTTACCAAATATCATCGTTAATATTTCGTAAGAGACTGGTGACATGACCACATCTAATTAAGGATAGTACCTGGGAGACCGAGCTTGGCTCAGTAGTTTTTTTCTAAAATCGTAATTTAATTTTTTTTATAAATTTTACATTTTTACAGGAAATAAAACTATGCAGTTGAACTTAAAATGAAAAACTGTATCTGTATACAAAATTTCATCAAAATCGTTAGAGCCGTTTCCAAGATACCCGAAATATAAATACATACATAAATAAATACATATATACTCATATTGCTCGTTTAAAGTAATAAGATTAACGGAAGTGCTTATAAATATAATTTCGTATTTATAAATGGAAAATATTTCTTAAAACGTAAATATATTATCTAAACAACATCGTTTGTTTTTTATTTAGATATACTAATGCAAAAAATATAACCAGACCTTCCTGTAAAATGTATTAAAATAAGACATGTTTAAAACATATTACCATTACCTGTTTGTTAATGATAAATATAAAAACAAAAAATCTGTAGTTATAAAGTGCATAGTGAAAGTATTGCTTAAAAATAATATAAAATACCTGTGATTTCGAAACCAAAACGTAATATAAGTAATCAACAGTTGAATAACGATATACGGATGAACGCATAACTTATCGCAGCTATTTATAACTGATACTATCTATTTCCAATACAGTTGACAATAGTTCCACGTTTGATTCGAATCACGTCGACGCCATTCCATTTTACAACTAAATTGTTAGGTATCTACACAATATAAGCGAATGTGTTAGATGATATAAATTCAGCTAAACTATCCACACATAAAAATTGTTATCATTTGTTGTTTACAATAGTGTAAAGTACATAAAATTAATTAAATACCCGATCTGCCAGGTCTGGTAAAGACAGTTAATTAAATACCGAATGTTTACATTTCTATTTTATTTCTATTTAAGTGGCGTAAGTTTTTTTAACCTAAAATATTTGTAATGTCAATTATTATTGACTAAGTATCGGTTTTAATATTAAAGCAGTTTACTTACGAAATACTTCCAAAATTGAAACCAAATTTACATAAACTCTGGAGATCTCTGAAATAACTTTGTTTTATAACTTTTAAAAGTGATGGGAAGCCTTTAAAGATAAATATTTTAACTAATTTAAATCCAATCCAGTTTGGTTACCTAGTACAGGCTTTGATTAGTTTGGGTTCAGACGGTGGTGCGTGATGTTTTAAGTTATTATTACATAGTATATTAAGACGGAATTAAAAAAAAGGTGTGTGTCAGCTCCGACCCACGACTGGAGTTTACAATTTACTGTAGATTCACAGTATATATTCTATATATATATATATATATATATACATACATATATATTTTCTACATAAACGTATATACACATATCTACTTACATGCGTCGAGGATAAGAAGTAAACTCCAATAAAGCACAAAAAGCACAACAAAGCGTTAAAGCGTTACGCTGCCCTACGATCACTAAATTTTACTCTTCATATTTTTTTCATACCGGGCGCCTTATATGAAAATCGATTCTTAAGGAGTAAACTCCAAAAAATAACAGATTTATTTACCACTTACTTCTTGCAATAATATCATCATAATATCAGTTATTAGTTAGACTTCAGGTTATTTTCGCTACTGTCACTGAATATTTTAATTTAAAGTGAGAGCTTCCTATATAAATCGTCTTGTGTCGGTTCCATGTTTTAAGGACTCAAATGAATTTATACTTAGCTTTTAAGTAGCTAGATCTAAATTCATTTAACGCCTTAAATTTGAAACTTTAACAAACAAAAATTCAAGTTATAGAACGCAGGATATATATATATTTTTATATTTGAGTGTTATTCAATAAAGCGCTCTCGCTTCGACTGCCACACTTGAATCAAAATTGTGTTACTGAAATAACGGAATTTTAAAACACAGGATATCAAAAAAATTATTACAAGATCTGTGGAAATGTGTTAACATCCTGTATTCAATTAATGAGTTTAAAAAGCAATTATGGTTACAGTTGTGATTGGATGGCAATTCCAAAAGTCAATATTTGGGTTTTGATTTCCTGGGAAATTGCTTCATTTCAAATCCCGTTGATTGGCACAAATTCAGAGGTTTCTCTCTTTATTTTAAACTAGCTGTGCCCGCGACTTCGTCCGCGTGGAATAGTGTATTTATATCGAATTAACAGCCTAAAAAATCTTCTCTTCTAGCTCTAAATATGACGATACTTCCATACAACTTTTCATCCCCATCTTTCAACCCTTTACACTCCCTTTTTCGCATTAAAAAGTAGCCTATGTCCTTTCTCAGGCTCTAGACTATCTGTGCACCAAATTTCATTTCAATCGGTTCAGTAGTTTTGAAAGAGCGACAGACATACAGACAGACAGAGTTACTTTCGCATTTATAATATTAGTAAGGATAGTAAAATTTTATTCCTAGGAATGCACTATATTTAATGCTGTCATTTTGATAATGAAGATAATGTATGCAGTCATTTCAGATATTTTAGTATGTTACGACGTCTGTACGCCAGAATCGACAGCAGTGATATTTCACCTTGAACCTCAAACTCTCTCGGAACCCGCAACGGTTCTAACAATTATTAGTAAATGACGCCTACTTGTGTCGCACAGTTTGCAACGCTGATTCGCTTAGGTAATGGACCGACAGATTTTATGGCCAAAATTTTGTTTTCAAAATTCTTTTAGAATGCTTGACTTACTTGACTTATGGTCCTGTGTCCCCTGTATCACAGTGCGCCGCCATCCCTTTTAGGATGCATGCAACAGAATTTCATACTTTCATTCTGTTCTTTTTGCCTGTCGACAATATTACAACAGCACGAAATAATAAGTTGATTAAGAGTATAAGATAAAACAAAAATAGAATAAGAAAAAATAAGACATGGAATACATTTTAAAGATAATTATGATAATTGTTGTATGTTTAGTGCAATCTTTCACAAATACGGTTGTAAAAATTCCAAAATCGGCAAAAATGTAAACAACTCTTTAAGCGATAAGACTTAAACCAATAACACTTTTATCGTTTTGCGGTTACACACCGAGAGGGGAGGCCTCAAATATATTTGGCTGCCAACAAACACCTACCTACTGCCAAAATAACAAAAACATTTTTTTTTTTGCCTAAATGTAACAGATTATACTTATCAGTCTTACGAGTTTCTTATTAAGATTTCAATCTGAATGAGACATGAGATAAGTAATATTCAACAACGATAAGAAATTTTGTTACTGGTTTTTTTTTTTAGGTATATTAACACAATGTGCTAGATAAGCCGTTGGACGAATGAAGCGTGGAACGAATCTTTGTTTAAGAATTTAGGAAAATATGTTCAGCAGTAGACCTCCCTAGTCTGAGATGAAGATGGAAGTCTGAATTAACATGCCTTTGGTTTTGTTAACTCAAATTACCTGGCCTCCTCTTATAATTTACTGTTTTTTTATAATACCTATGATCTATAATTATGGTATAAAGCACTAATATTATTTATTGCTTTGTTGTTTCATCATGGTTACTTAATAATCTTGAATTGTGACGAATCCGTGGGTAATATTGGGTATATGACTATCTTTTAATACTTAAATATCGTTGGTGCGAATCAACTAAGTTGAAAGAAGTAGTTCGGTGATTAGCACCACGGTGCGAAATGACGAATTTCAGAAAAGACATTGGCCGATTCACACCATGGTGTCAACAAGCCAGTTCAAAAAGGCTCTTTGTGCGATTCACACCGTTTTACAAACAACTTGTGGTTTGAAACAACGAAGTACCCGTCCGTTTCGTTTCTTTTCTTGCTTAATCAATGTCAACAGCACATCTTTGAAGATCGCAAAACTACCTGCGAAATAAATTAAAATATAAGTAATGTTTTTCATTTAGCAACGCAGTACATAATGGTTGATATTTTTTATGCTATATGTTTTGTGAGTAATGACGTACTAAATAAAATTTTGAAAAAGGAAATAGAATTCAAGGCCAAACTAAGTCCCCACAATCGGACCATGTAGTTCTTCGGCTCGAGTCCGACATATTACCACATCATGAGCCCAGGTGTGGTGACAACTCGTAGATCAAATGATCTACGAGTACTACGATAAATATAATTATGTTTATGAGAATTTACGCGATCAATAGAATGGGTACGTAACCTTTGAATTGCCCGACCTTTCGACCAGGGTGCACTGGCCGTGGTCACCGGCTGACTCCACCAGCCTGTGACCAAGGCTAGTGCAACCTGGTCTTAAAATAAATATATTTAAGCTTTATTGTAAATATTTCTTTCGAAAGATTTTGAACAGAAAGAGTTTTGCAGCGCCATCTTGACCAACGACATGCACCAAAGCCCTCACTATACTATGTTACCATGTAACAAAAAGACAATTTTCAAAGTCATCAATAAATTAAAAAACATAAAGCTAACGTACATTGTTTCAGCATGATGTCACAAGACTATGAAAATTCTCGCAATTATGTGTTATTACGGTTCTAATAATGTAATAATTAATAGACAGGCAGACAAATTTACAAGCAGAACTGCTTGTAAATTTGTTATATTTGTTTTTTTTTATGAAAACAAATTGTTATTATCATGACATGGCTGTGCGAGCTGTACTTAAAAAAAAGTAAATAACGTAATGATTCACGACTGCATTTAGAAACTAATGTGCAAACTAAAACGATTTTTACACACAAAGAGTACGGTTTTTGTGTAAAGTTTATGTTAGTTAGTTAGCAACCATTTTTTCTCATGAATTGGGCCATTGTAAACATTCATACATACATAATTCCATAATCACCACTTTTTCAACTAACTATAGGACTGAACAACTGCTGAACAAACCAGAGATATCATTCTATGCTTTTACAAAGGCTTACAATTTAATTTTTATTATCTAAATTACACTTTCTTAATATTCACAATTTGTTTTTAAACAAGCGATACTCTAAGAGGTTAGGGGAAAAGATGTACATAATGCGATTGGCGGTTTTAACAAATATATCGACGCTTTTACCACAGTCTTGTTGACAGTGCATTTTCTTCTCTAGTCCGAAACAGAAATAATAAAGCATTATTCAAATAATATAACTCTTTAGTCTTGTTTGTTTTTATTATAGTACTCTTTGTCCAATCATACACGTTGCCTAAAAAGTATGAATATTAAAATTGACGATAATTTTTAAGATATCAACCTTAAATGTGTAAAGGTAATTCGTTTGACATAATGAGTGCATTGTAGCTACTTACAGCAATGTATTTTGGTTTTTTAACAACATTCTTCGTAATGAAGACAAACAGATGAAAACGTATGGGTTACTGAAAGTGATTCAATAACAGGCCTCTCAAATGTAATTCAGGAAAGCACGGTAGAATGAGGATGAATGAATATCTGATAATGATTACTTGTAAATGGCTAAACTACGACATTCTTACGTCAAACTGTCGTGTACAAAGTAGGAGGTACCGTGACGGCGCAAAGATATAAAAAAGCTTTAATTAAATGGTCTCGTTTCAAAAAAGATTATGAGCATACTCGTTTTTGCATACATACGTTAATAAATTCCAGATGGTCGGATTGCTTACGCAATTTTTGTAACCAGTTATATTGAAAAGAAACGAAGGCATTATTTGATTTAAATATTCTGCTAAACAGCGCATACTAAATACTGATGTAAGATAAGAAGTGTAAAAAATAATAGCAGAATCTAAAGGTCTAAATTAGCTAACTAATAAAGAAAAGTCGTACTATTAATACCAACAGATGCCACTTCTTTAGGTAGTATTAGTAAGGGCAAACATTTATGGCATTTTTATTACAACAATCCCACCTGCACTAGGTAACTTTATGCCAGGATCAACAACAGTTTCGGAAAAAATAATGCCCATCCAAACAGGTTTCCACCTTTTTCACCTTTTCTGGATTGCTATTTTTCCTGGCAACTGAAATCCCTTATCCCCGCGCTCATAGAAACTGGATAATACTCAGGGTGCATTATGGCATTTACCGGGTGGAAGACAACTAGCCATCTCCTCGCTATCATTCCTTGATATACATTACCTCCACGAAATTTCATTTCGATAGCATGGTGAGCCGATTTTTATAGTGACGATTTTTATTAAGTAGTATCTATAGTGGATTTACGTTGCCTTTAGCTTACTCGTACTCTTTAAGTATGAGAAGAGAGAAACAACTTCAGCACTAGACAAATATCACTTGTCGTCTTGGGTACAACGTATATATTTTAGGGGCAGTATGGTATACTGCGCCGTGCAGTGTGTGCGTGTGTAATTTAGTCGGTTGGATTCACATCGACCCATCGAAAATCTGAGTGGTGGTATAACAGACGGTGGTATTAAATGATACTGAGCAGCAGAGGCATTAGTGAATGGCCACTGTGGCGGAGGTGATCCATGCGAATCCATGTAGCATGAAAATCTACACTTTAAGTGTAAATGTTATGCTAATTAACTGTAGTAAATTACATTGAAGCGTAAAATATATAATGTTGGCCTGTATTATCATAACGACGAAATTACCAACCGTAATTATATGACGTAAATAACTTATGCTTGTAACTGTAATATTATCTATGTATGTTAATCTGTCTCGACTTTTTGCGCACAAATTTGATTTGATAATATATCGGGATGTAAGACGAGTAAATTACTTACTTTTTCATACGTTGTCAGTGAAAATATGACTAGGGTATTTTAAAATTTCAAACCCTCTTTAGCATTCCATAAAATAATGTATAAATATAATATTAACATTATTGGCAGTACATTATTTTTTAATTTTTTTTAATTTAAAAACTTTATGCACAATGTGTACAGAGGCGGACTTAGTGTAATAGTTAATTTATTTATCAATACATAGTACTCTATTTAATTTGTCTTTCTTTGGTCCTGTTGCAACGTTTGTTTAATGAGTGTAGTCGTAATGTCTTGAATTCGATGCTGGGTCGGGCAAACCCTTTAGGGGACATTTTGTATTAATGTGCCTAAGCATTATAATAACTTGCACCCAGTTTTCGCGAATAATATTACCTTTTTTTTTAAGTAAAGCACTCTCGGCAGATAGGGTAGATACGAGTTCTTAGCAGTTACCATGTCTCCTGTATGAGACACAGATATAAAACCATTGTGAATACAAAAAAAAGTATTGTAATTGAATTATTTTTCTTCTTTATTTACAGATCATCAAAGACATCTGTAACGTGTCTATTGGACTGATACGACGTGTAAGTGCGGCAAACGTAAGTAAGTTTAATGTAATAATTAATATCAGAGATGAAAAGGATACCTAGTTGTCCGGCCGGATACCGGTTATCCAGCTTGAAGCCGGATAGTTGAATATCCGATCGCCGAACATCCGGTCAAACAATGTCGAAAGTCTGTCCTGCGTTTCGGAAGTAATGCCATGTGTTTGAATATAAATATAGTGCTGACATTTACATAAAGATGAAACAGAGCAAAGCACTCCTGATGTACCTCGCATGAGGGCCTCGTTTAAGCTGAATTAGATAGTCTTGTCAAATTCTAAAGTTAGTGTAACTATTCGACGCAAGACTTATGGTAAACTACATGGGCGTTGTTAAAGCTAAAACGGCTCTACAGAATACGATTCTATTGGAATTCGTGTAAATATATTTCGATGAGTCCTTATGTGTAGTTAGTTATCTTTAATACCAGGAAAAAAAAATAGAGACGAGGCGAGAGAGACTTTTTTCTGAGAAATAGGTATTCATTCACCATTTTTGCCTTTACTGTAGAAGGTAATACTTATTACTATTAATTTTGTTATAAATGAAAATATGGCTATTCTATTTGTTATATGACTTAAATAAATTGCCTCCTTGATATCCGGTATCCGGCCGGATACTTGCTTAGTATTTAATATCCGACTGGACAGTAAATTTCAGCTGGATAATTACTATTACAAAGCAAAGCGAGAACACGCGCGCTAAACCATTATTTAACCATAAATTCATTAGTCCTTTCATTCATCAGGCACTAGATACATTTAGTTCAATTTCAAAAACACACAGTTGAACCACATAGTCCAGATTGCATAACTCAGACCTCATTTCATCTTCATTCGTCTACTTCATTCGTTACACTACATACGTTGTCTAGTCTAATTAGTTACTCATCGTGTACGGACTAATATATCATTGTGATTAGTTGTATACCTTCGGAGATGTGCTTCAGACATTAACGTAAACGTATAGGTCGCACCATGAAAGATAGAATAATCTTATCTGAATAATAAAAGATAGAAACAGAGGATTGACTTATCACTTTGGTGTGTTTAATGCTTGCTTGCTGCTTGTTTAAGCTTGTTAAAAACTCATTTTTATTAGCCAAATTAATGAAAGAAATTCTTCACTCTCGCTTTTATATATCAAGATTTATGGACAGCTCTCAGTTAAATTAAACGTATTGACATTAATTAATTAATCTAGTTCCCTCCTTAGAACAGCGAAAGATGAAAGGGCAAAACTTAGAAGCTCTATGTGAAGAGATAATTATGTCCTATTTCTGCGATTCTTTGCAAAATAGATTTTTAAAAGATTTTTATTACTACCATATTTACTACCATATTGTTTTTTTCAAATTATAATATGTGTAGGCACTAGAAGAAGAATCCATCAATACATACTTATATACATTTGTGCAATAGAAATTTTTACTCGACGATATTATTTTGACTATAGGGCTATAACACAGAATAAATGAGAGTACTAAAAACAACATGAACGCTTACTCCTCAGACTTGACCTACGCGAAGTGCAATAGAAATTACATTAATTGCTCTAAACGTAAGTCTAGCTGCGGCTTGTATTATGTGACCTTCAGAAAAGTATTTTTGAATAGAAGTGCTTAGCAAGAAGGTGGCACTTATTTATTTCTTTTCATTTCCATCCCATTCCATCCATTCCGTTTACATTAAAATGTACTTCTAAATTTGCGTTTACAATTCTCATAATTCTATTCACTCATACACACAAAGCGATCGTTTACATACCCATGCAGACACTACTTGGTTGTTCCAATACATGTAATGTTAAACTCACTACTACAACATACGAAACAATTTAAATACAATACAATTTGTCCGATACGTACGGCGCAAATAAATACGGAAGGCCTCAACAATTTAAAATGAATATTTTTCATTTTGGTGGAATAATTCCAACTAAAGTTCAGATACTTGCGGATATCCAAACCGTAAAACTACAAACATAAATTTGCATTTTTTAATTTTAAATACAAATGCATGCTAGGAATTTATTTCTACGTCACGAGGACTGTACAAACATGCACCTCAACGGAAATAAATTACATCCGAACGCAGAACAATTCTTGTTTTTAAATCCTTTCAGAACAGAACAGAAAACTCTCTATGCGTGCGTAGAGTGAGTGAGAAATTTGGCATGGTTAATATTTATTTATGTAAAAAATGTAACAAATGTCAAATACATCAAATGATTAAACTAAATAAAATAGAATATGTGCAAACTACCAACGATACACGTGATAGTCTCCGATTGTTTAACAATAATAATAAATTGTCACACGCTCGCGGTTGACGTAATAAAGTTATATTCAAAATGTACGCAATGGTTACACATATACTTACCACTAGCTGGTGCCCGCGACTTTCGTCAAAATCGGTTGAGCGATTTAGGAGTAAAAACGTAACAGACGGAGGGACAGAGTAACTTTCGCATTTTTCGCAGATTTTGACTAAGAACCTCCATAACTTGAAAAGTTTCAACTTTGACCATCATTTATTTTTTAAATTGAATAATATAAATTTAAACTTAATCACTAACACTTTTACGTTTTGGATAAAACGCACAGATTTTCATCAGGGATAAACGTCTCCTTAAAGTAGGTTTTTTTTACACTTAGGTGCATTTAAGATGACGATTGTATTTGCTGACGACAGGGTTCTGTCATAGCGTGGCCATTTAGGATAATTGGATAATTTAACAATCGTTGAATGAAATGAATCTGCGTCAATAACTGCTCAAAGTGAACTCTCACGAACAAGCTATTTCAGGAGAATGCAATGGATAGTCCATTATAATATTACGTCGGTTCATCATTTATGAGCGAATACAGAAGTTTTCATAGCTATTAGGCATAACACTAAACGTACAAAGATGTACATGATACAAATATTGTATTATAAATTTAAAAGTAACCAGTTACAATACTCAATGTTTTTAATACTCTCACTGACGATACATACCTATAATGTAAAATGTTAACCCTGTAAATAAATTGACCCTTTGCAACTGATATTGTGTTTTTTTATAATCCATCGAAACGAAATCCACACATCACAGTCATCATCACATTCATCACAACCAGTAAATATAAAAAAATACTTACAAGAAACTTGAATTTTATTTTAACAAACAAGGTGTTTTAAATAGTAATTTTAGCCGAGTATCAAAATACGAAGACAGTAGGAGAGTTAAAATACTTAATTACTTATGGTTGTGTGTAAGAATTTATAAATACAATAGCTATCCGGCCATGCGTTGCACATTTTTTTTTATTTTGCAATAAAACAATATTGTGACTATAAATTGGGATAAAAACTATCCTATCTCTCAATTTGGACCAAACTGCACACATTGTGCAAAATTTCATTAAAATCGATTCATTAGTTTAGGAGTTTAACAACAACAACAATTAGGATCGAACAGTTTGTTGTTTTTACTTCATGTATTTTTTCATGGAGATAGAGATCTCGGAGAAATCATAATCCTCGTATCTAGTACAGCCGTTAATGTCATACCACAGGCCGTTACACTGTGTTATATTTAAAAATAATATGACTCTTAAAATAAATATTAAATCCTTGGATTTTCTTTGAGATATGAGACGTTTTTACACCTTCAGGTACCTCTTCTAATTTATTGAAAGGTATCCAACTGAACACCAATCTCAAGCCTCGCGCGGCGAAATATTTTGACCTCACTTTGAAAGCCACTCTTGAATGCCACAATAAAGATTTTTTTTTCTCTTCTGCTATTCCATTATGACATACTTCAAAGGTGATAGACATTACGATATGGTGCCAAACAGGTGCTAATCAAATTATGCGATAAACAGTTTATTTATTTAATTTAATAGTACGTCATTTTGTGTTCACACGTACAGCACAGGTCGTTTACTAGATATACTACACTCTAGAGCACTGAATAAGACTCACATAAAGATACAAATCAGGGTGACACAATGATAGCTAAAAATCTCTGAAACTAAGAATACTAGCTAAGTAAAATAAATTATGTTTAATAAACCTTCTCAATTCCATCCATCTCTTTCCAACCAATCTTATCTTAAAATAAAAACAGCAAAACGCCATATTGTTTTACAATCTTGTCAATTTTGTTGACTATTGTTTGCCCGCGGCTTCGGTTGCGTAAAAATCGTTTCTCGCGAACAGTTCTTTTTTTCTGTATTAAATATATAACCTACTAGCAGCGCCCCGCGGTTTCACCCGCGTATGTCCCGATCCCATTTGAATATCGGGATAAAAAGTAGCCTATGTGTATAGGCTACTTTTTATCCCGATATTCCCACGGGATCGGGACGTACGCGGGTGAAACCGCGGGGCGCTGCTAATATCAAAATAAATTCGGAACCATCACCATGTCAAGGTTTTAACGACAGTTATAGGTTAACACAACAAATGAGAAAATTGATAGTTAATAGTGTGAGTCGTCACCTGTTTCTAAGGCTGAATGAAAGATAGCCTGGAATTGATTTATGGAAATTAATACAAGTTTCACGTCCATTAAAACCGTTATGACAGTCCACGAGGATGTGGGTTGAGCCTGCTCCGTATTAACATTGTTATATTGTACGAGATCAATATGATATTATTACACTGGTTAACGGTACATTTACATAGATTAAAATTCCTGGCGATTATATTAATTTTTTTAATTTACATTAAAGTGCGATATGCGATACCGTTCAATGAACATATTTTGTACACACATATTTTTTTTAAATAATAATATAATAATAGATCAGAATATATTTATTTTAGATTAAAATAGAATATATTTATTTTTGACCACAGAGATCCATCTCTGTACATGGTGTTAGTAAAGAGAATCTTAAACTAATGTTAGTACATGAACTTATTCTGAAATCTGGAATTGAACCTCACACTAGCCCCGCATTATACAGTACTAGCTGTACCGCCAGTTTCACCTGCGTTTATGCTCACTGTTCCGCTCCTATTGGTCGTAGCGTGATGTTATACAGCTTTCTAGCTTTACTCGATAAATGGGCTATCCAACACCAATATATTATTTTATAGTAGTATAGTATAGTATTTTTCAATTCAAACCAGTAGTTCCTAAGATTAACGCGTTCAACCAAACAAACAAACTCTTCAGCTTTATAATCTATCTGTCTGTCTGTCTGTTCGCAATAAACTGAAAAACTACTGAACGGATTTTCATACGGTTTTCACTAATAGACAGACTGATTCATGAGGAAGGTTTAAGGTAAATTGTTAAGATTTAGATCAAAGATCTATCCGTGCGAAGTCGGGGTGGGTTGCTGGTATTAGTATAGGTTTGCATCGGTCTTGGTGTTTATATGTATGTCGTAGCGTAACGTCAACTTTTTAAAAGATTTAAACATCTTTAAAAAATGCAACATATAAATATTGTCACTGTATCTATTTGCCATAAACTTAACAGACATGCTTTACGATTTATAATTGATCAAAAAATACTTTAGAAAAGAGAAGGATCTGGTGCATTTTTATTATATTTAAATATTATTATTCCCAAAATACTTTCGTATTACACTAACAATAACTGTTTAGATGCAGTTGAACGAAGTATACCGGGAACACCCAACTATGCAAACAGATACAATGAAGTAAGCGCCAAAAATGTTGAGCAGATAATAAATTGTACGTAGCTTCTTTGGATATTACCTCATTGCAACAAAATATTCAAATATCAAATTGAAAAGACTTGGGAGCAGGATTTTTTTTTTTTTTTATGGCATAGTGGGCAAACGAGCAGACGGGTCACCTGATGGTAAATGACTACCGACGCCCATGGGCACCTCCAACTCGAGAGTTACAAGTGCGTTGCCGCCCGTTAAGGTAGGAGTAGGAGATTAGGGGGAGGGGAGAAGAGTGGGAAGAGGGGGGAGAGGGGAAAGACGGGAATAAGGGAGAGGGAAGGGTTAGGGCCTCCGGTAACCTCACTTACGCGGCGAAATGCAATGCAAGCATTGCTTCACGGCCGGTTTTCTGTGAGGCCGTGGTAACGAGCGGAGTCGAGCCTGCCCTTACGTGCCGAAGCATGGCTCTCCCACTTAACAGAACAGAAGGTAGACAGAAATGTATCGAAAATTTATTTTAACTAATGATGATTGATACCTTCTCTTATTTGTCAAAAATATGCCCATACATAATTATGAAGTCCTAGGAATCTAAGAATCATACTATTCCTTTTGACAAGTGACTACGGGTATTGCAAAAGTTGATGGACACCGGTAAAAGCTTACTATCAGTATATTGTCTCTCTTCATTAAAATGAATACGTAAATGCGATAATTCATTGAATGCATTAATGAATACATGGGCGTTGAAGTATTAATCTGAAATATTGGATAATAGTAATGTATGTACATACCTTTAAAATGCCAGACATTAATAATATAACGCCATAAGGTTACACTAAAAATGGTAATCTTTGTGTATAATAATTGTCTTTTAAAAAAAGTATCACCGACTTCAATGCGCCTCAAAATCGCTTCAAGTGTGCCAATAAAATTTGAAGAGTTCCCTCGATTTCTCCAGGATCCCATCATCAGATCCTGGCCTGATGACCATGGGACCACCTGGGAAGTATACCCTTTCAAAAAAAAAAAGAATTTTCCAAATCGGTCTAGGCGTCTTTGTGTAATCGGTGAACATACATGAAAAAATATATATGCAGTGGAACATAGAACCTCCTCCTTTATTTGAAGTCTTTTAAAAATTTCGTGTCACGTTGTTTATCCGCGATGAACTCCAAAACTAATGAACCGATTTTAATGAAATTTTGCACACTGCGCAGTTTGGTCCAATTTGAGGGATAGGATAGTTTTATCTTAATATATAGTCACCATATTTTTTATTGAAAATTACTTAACCACAGTAACATGGTCGGGTAGCTAGTAAATTATAGTTTAGAAAATTAAAAAACACGCTGTACTAGCGAACCAAAATTAAAATTAAAAATATTTGTACTATCCCCGTTCTGATTCCATTATCGTCGTTGTCACCAAGCCCATTCGTTTGACTCGTCAAAACGAATCATATAAGCACAAACTGCAGGGAAACCTCAGAAATCTTCAATGTCCACTAGTAAACACTAGTTGATACTGAAGATTTCCACCATCCACCTCCGGCTTCTTCATCAGATCAGCTCCAATATGCCAAATTATATACAGTACCGTCATCCGAACTACATATACATACAAAGGTTCATTTGGATACGACAATTAGAAGTAGGTTAAAATCGACTTCAAGAATTGTCTATGTATATGTACACATGTATGTTGTTACTTAGTTATAAGTGAAGCTAATGTCAGTGTTAATATTTATTTTATTACTAATAATATAGTGCACTCCAGGCAAGGCTGTCCTGTGGGGGAGTGCTTCACTCACAATTTTGCTCGGATGACGACGTAAAGTAATTTAGGCAATAGACTATATTTTTTTGTGTATTAAAATGATTCTTTGGTTAAGTTATATCTACAGAGTGGCATAATTTTTATTCGAGAGGTTAAATCTCCAGAATGGCATCATCAAAATTAAAAAAGGTCCTACATCAAGGATGGTAAAAATATCATATGACCGGGTTATGTGGTATTATTTAGGCCCATTTTTAAATGATAATATATTAACGATAAGTGATCAATAGTGGGTATTAACGTTATTCAATATTGGCTCGTCATCTGTGTGTTCGCATCTTATTAACCGCACGCGACAGACAATGTTTGCTTTATAAACAATAAATGTTTGACCAGCTATTATTGCGTTTAACTTAATGCTGGCAACAGGATGTACTGAGTTTCTGAAGAATAAGGTAATAATAACAAGCATTTTGTTACTAGGTGATGAAATAAAATTCGACATATACATATATGCCAATAAAACTACTTGGCATTTCTTTTTTGTGGGTCACACATTACAAGGGTAAGTACTGGGTTGGTTGTACTAGGTGGGGTACGACCCCTCAACCACTTGATCGCAAGTCCGAAGCCATTACGCTGTCGCCGCTCCAAATAAAAAAAAAACCTATGAATTTTATTACATACTACCACTGCCTGCAATATCGTTTACGCTTATCGTCGTAGCGTGATATTAAATAACCTACACCTAATCTTTAAAAATATGTCTATCAAATGCTAAAATATTTTTTCTAATCCGACTATTACACTTTGCCACAGATTATCGCGCGATTATTAATATAGATAAATAAAACTGAATGTATAACTTGTTATTTTGAAAGATTATTAAAACAAATTTGAAATTTTGATGCAGCCTCAAATGTCAACAAAATCGAGTGTAATATCCGTCAATGTCATTGAAAGTTAGTGTCAATGTCAATTCAGTTTTCACAAAGGCATTAGGCAGGTAGTAATAATTTAAGGGGCATAAGCCGCGTAAGGACTTCTTTTTCATAGCCTTTACATTCCACTTTACTTAAAGTTTCTTTCCCATGCTACATGCCGAAAATAGCGTTTAGCATGATAAATTACAACATCGTATAGGAAAATGCGACACAATGCACGTTAGAGCGACGCCACGCGGGCGTTGTCGGTGCGTTTTATCAGTGCAACTTCATATGGATCCTTTATACAAACATACTGCCACAACAGAAGAAAGCCTCGTAGATAGTACAAATCAAAGTAATTTATTTATAGTTAGCTCTTTTGCCGACCGACTAATGTCAATCGTCGTATTTTAACTCGCTTCTTTGTTAATTCAATAACTCACTGCCAGCTTTTAAAAGTATTGAGTGTTTATTTAAGATATTTATAGTTTTAAGAACTTCCTTAGTATAATTATAATAAAAACTAAAATGTGTAATAAAAAAGTTAACATAAACAAAAGTACTGGAATTTAAAACTTCAAAATGAAATTCAAATAGTGTTGAAATAATAACAGATAGGTAATCAATCCCCTGTGTAGAAATAGAAAAAAATAAACTTGTGACGTAAACAAAGACCGCGTTGCCAATCGCCGAACAGTTATTAATTACTGGCAATTTTTCAACTCACTTTTTTTCAGTACGCCACTTATTTAAAGTGGTGACTAGTCTTTTGGATATTTTTGTAATAGTTGTTGCAATATTGAATTACGAGTTTGAGTAGATGGTTTAGCTTGCTTATTTAAAAAACTAACCCTAACAACTTATTGTAATAATGGTTTATGCTAACATAACATTACCATCTCTATCGGACAAGTAATATCTAGTACCTACGTCTACTTATTAATGTTTATATGTGATCGATAACAGCGCGAGGCACCATCTGTGTTGCAAAAGTATTTAAAATACGGTGACCAGTTTTCATCAGGGGCTAGTATGATTGTTAACCAGAAAACCAGCCCACTTCGAACGAGTACCTATTTACACCATTTTTACTAAGATCTTGATTCTCACACCTTCTGAATAGCCACTATCTTTTTAACAATAAGCAGTTTTTCCTAGATTAGACATAACTCGAGAAACATTCTTGAACTTGTTTTATTTGCTGTTTCTATGCTGCTGTATTTATTTCACAAGTCGATCAGCTGTTTTATAAACTACGTAATATGATAATTCTTTCAAAAAAAAACCGACTTCAAAAAAAAACTATTCCATAAAAGACTTATACGGTTTTCTCATGAATGCCATTGTCAGAATTGGACCAAATTGGGAAATGGGACCACACGGGAAGCACCAGCTTTCAAATAAAAAAAGAATCATCAAAATTGGTTCACCCGGTCGAAAGTTTTGAGGTAACAAACATTTAAAAAAAATACGAATCGAGAATCTCGAATTCTCGAATCGAATTGAGAACCTCCTCCTTTTTTGAAGTCGGTTAAAAATAAGATGAAAAGAACCACCATTTAACAAAAAAAGTCCTGCACGAGTCAATTGTTAGTAAATTATGAAGCTTTCTCGAACTTTCCGTGAATGTCCTTGGTCGTAAAATTAAAAGTAATCAATAATTGAAAACCTTCGTAACTTCTCCATCGTAGCTTAACTTCAGCCAGCTTGATTAACTATTTGAACTTAGCTGAACGATTTATCAAAACTCACCCGAGAGTATTAATATTTAATTCAGGTTCTGGAAGTTTTTACAGTCCTTAGTACTCAGGAGTTTGATGGCAGTTTAGAAAAGTGCCAGAGTTTGAAAATGTAAAATATGTTATATTATGGTGCAGTTAAATGAAAGTCTGATGTAGTACTAGTACTCTTTACTAAGATGTTTTGATTACTTAATCAAACAACACTTAGCATACACATATATAAAAAGTTTTAAGATCTTTCACAGACATCTTTTAATGTTCTTTATTTTTGTAGCGTCAACATTTTAAATACAAAAGAAAAAAATGCGGAAATAAAGAGATCAATTATTATTGTAGATTATCTACTTTAATTACGAGTTTATGACATAACAATTATACCTTGTAAAGCCTAGAGATGTTAATAAATGGAAAAGAAATGCATCTGTGATTGTAAAATCACATTTTATATAAAAAAAATACATGTACTCAATTGGTAACTATGTTTTTGAGCCGTTTGGGGTCGAAACACTAGGGTCATGGGGTCCGAGTGTTTGTTCAGTTTATAAGGAATTAGCTAAGCGATTGATCGACACTTCTCGTGACCAGAAGGCGGACCTTTTTCTTGCACAGAGAATTAGCATTGCAATTCAACGTGGCAATGCTGCCAGCCTTTTAGGGACATTGCCAGTAGGCGACGATGCAGAGGAATTTTATGATGCATGCATGTAAATAGCCCGTATATATATATATATTTTTTTTTAAATTAGTTTTAATGTAAGTTATATATTGAATTTTGTAATATATACCTTTATTTCTCACGTCTGTATCTCCGAAAGGGTACACACCGACACTTTAGCAACTATATATATATTGGCCCCACTCACTTAACAAAGGCCCAGCTTATAGCCGCCAATAGGCACTTAGGGAATTAAAGATGGGAAAATAGCGAATATATGAAAAGGTAGGTGAAAGGGAAAGCTAGGCAATGGAAGGAAAACGATATTGCTATACGGATAGATTGGGGAGTATAAGCAATACCAGGCCAGGTCCACTCCACCGTACCACCACTCCGTGTAGGTATAAAGCTACAAGTACACGGTGGGGTCGACTGAACGTGCTAAAATTGAGTAGGTTGCCGCGCGCCAGCCAGGCCGCAAGTTAATTCAATGCTCACTCACGCGCTGCGTTTCGTCATCTGTTCGTATCTAGACTATCGAGTTATTAGTACCTAGCCTAGGTTTATTTGTTCACAAATAGAGTAAGAAGCACATAACTTACTGGTAATTAAAAATTTAGAATAATTGATTCTTTAAAAAAGACAACCCTAATGCCGCGGCGTCGCCAGAAGAGATAAGAGTTACACACAAGAATTACATACACAATTTTATTTGGAGTCAGTTCAATATGTTTTATTCTCCCATTCTACTCTATCGTTTGTCATTTCACTACTTACTACCTTTCTAGCTATATCTTCTTTCACACAGTCCTTCGATCTTTTCTTTGGTCGTCCTCTTCTCTTGTACCCGTCAACATCCATACATAAAACTCTTTTCGCTACATTTTGCTCATCCCTCCGCCTCACATGTTCATACCACGATAACCTATTGCTCCTCAGCTTTTCATACTCTGGTGCTACTTTCAGGTTCCCTCTAATATATTCATTTCTCACCTTGTCCATCCTAGTCACACCACACATCCATCTCAACATTCGCATTTACGTGCAAGCGTCTCTCATCCGTTCTCTTTGTGGGCCAATTTCAGATCTGTACAGGACGGCAGGTCTGATGATAGTCTTATACACATGTCCCTTTAACTTAATAGGAAACTTGAGATCACAAATGGTTCCTGCCGCCACTTCATCTACCCTGTATTGATTCGATACTGTACAGTCCGGTCTATTTCGCCATCGTTTTGAAGAATGGTATTATTGGTAATTATAAAAAGAGCATTTCTTTTTTATAATAACCAATTAAAATTATTGGGTAATTATAAAAAAGAAAAGCTCTTTTTTATAATTACCTAATTTTTTTGTTATTAAGCCTACTTAATGTTTTACTAAAATCTTATGCTTTTATAAGTCATGTACCGAATGCTAATTAAAAAGTTTTGGGATTAATCAGAATGAACTATTACTAACTAAAAAATAAAAGAATGAAATTTTGAAGCTTAAAAGAGACAGTGTGGTTCTGTATTTAAAATTTTGTATTGAACCAAAAAGAATGTCTAGACCAAAACGACAATAATTTCAGCCATTCTAAAAGAGGACAAATCTTTATAATAGCCGCAGACTACCTAGTTAGGTTTAAAATTTTCTTTTTTGTCAGAAAAAAGTGTCAACGTGGGTGAGACACAGGCACACGGTACCATTGTTACCCTACCCTTTAAGATTTTATGGCTGTTTCTAAAATAAGTAAAAAAAAGTTTAGATGTCTTCACCTTGTCTAACATATCACAATCAGATTCGTTCGTTGCTAGTACATACTAGTTTACAGTTCTAGGTTAGGAAGAATTTTACCAACGTTAAAAGGAAATTCTGCAATTTCCTGTCTCAGGTGTTAGTCATAGTCATTAAACTCACCAGGAGATTTAATGACTTTGTTAGACCGACGTAGTAACTCTATGTAACTGTTGCATTTTAAAAAGATAACTCCTCCAGCCAGGAATCGTCCATGTGAATTATTCTCTGCCAGGACGAACTCTGCGAACACAATAAAATTTACTGACACAACATACTCCCAGACCCAGAACATCTGTATCTGTAGCTTTCCCCGTAGTTATGTGCATTATCTTAGTATGACAAGAGTTAGTTCATGGGGATTGGTGTCTATAAGATCATAGAAGTAATATTCCTCTTTTCTTAAAGTACTACTACTACAAAGAGCTGTATCAGGCAGGATGCAGCAGATTCCTGCTTCGATTTTTGTATACTGTACTGTACTGTTGTATACCAAACAGTTACATATGCTACTAATAGTGATTATGTTATGCTATTGTTAGGTTTCCGTCAATAGTGTGCCCCTCTATAACCACTCCACTGAAAGAACAGTTTAGAATGTAAAATATGTTAATGTTAATGTCTAGTCTCTTTATCTATAACAACAAATGTACGTTACATTTCTTTTTCCTTATAATATTGGAACATAGAATAGCACGGCTTACTTATCTTAGAGCTATACACTAGGATAGAAACGAGAGACAAAGAAAGTATAGATAAAATCAGAATTTTATCCCAGGAAGGCATTACATATACACATAATAAAAATAAGTAGTTATTTACAAGAAATATACAAGATTACACACAAAAACACTCGCAAAAAATTTTTTGCAGGGGTGAAGCAGTGTATATAGGCGACTTGTAAATTAGGCTGAAATGTAAAATCATTCACCATTTAGATGCGTTTGAGAGATGTGTTGATAACTGCTTATATCTTTAAAATAACATGAGTTTGAAATTAGCCACTTATTCGAAGCGGCTGATTCGCAAAAAGCAGAGGTTCTCAACCTTGAAAATTCAAAAAAAAACGTCTCAAAAAATATTTAAACAGTTTAATGTACTATAGTAAAAATGTAAGAGCCGTTTAACGTTCGATAGTTTGATAGTATTAAAACTGGGCTTCAGTTGTACCATTATTAGTTATTAGTATTGATACTTTTTATTGGTACCTATTGAAATTGGATACTAAAATCGTTGGAAACAAAAGGAGGCTTGTGAAACACCCCGTCTCCTTCCAATTTAAATAAAATCCTAAAATATTTAATAAAATGAGAACTTTTCTCTTTACGAAAATGTAGCCGCTTGAAAAAAAAAAATAAAATGGTAGAAAATATACTAGACGTGGTTCCAATTTAAAAAAAGTATCAATATAAGTGTCGCAATAGCAGATAGTATAAATTACAATTATAAATTTAAAAGCCACTGTTTTTGAGGAGAATGAGTCCCCGGAGCGCTATAACTAAAGGACATGTAAAAGTATATAAGTATGTATTATAAAAGTCTGGGCCACCATTACGGCTTACATTGTAATAGCTCTACAGATACATTCTTTTTCGTTAGAACAATGAACGAAAGAGGTACTTACTGAGTACTAAAATTATATTTTCCTGCCGCAATTGACCTTTTCTTCGTTTTAATTTTGGTTTTATGAAGGTTTTCTTGTAACTTTGGTGGATAATATCATGAATTCTGTATACAGAAATATTTTAGAAACCTTATAGATTCAAAGGGCTTTAAAACTAACTGAAACTGATACTGTTGATGACATTTTGACCTTTGTATGTAATTATGACCTTGGCCGACAGATTAAATTTTGGAAACACAGAAGAACAAAACTTTTGGAAGAACAAAACAGTATTTTGAAATATTTCTCCCAAGTTTGGTCTCCACATCCCTGCATCGTGAAGTTTACAGAAATCGTCCGGAACGGACTCAAATGAGGTTTCTTGGTTTATACCATAAATTTAAACAGATAACTAAATTCGTACAATGCTCTTCAGCAACATTTTAAATTAATGTAGCTTAACAATAGACGAAAGCTACATGATATTTAATCTCTATATACATAATCTCTTTAGTAATGATATAGATTGTCCGTAACTAATGGCAAAAATTTGTTTCTTAGCCCCGAGTAGGTTGCCCCGCTTGAGTGTCTTCAAGTTGTTCTGCTTACGGAGATATTAGACTAACCCAGATCTTAACTTGCCAATAACCAGAATAACCAAACAGTGGAACGAACTTTCTCGATCGTTACAGTTAAATATTTTTGCTGGTTACTTGCCTAAGTTGTAGAAAAAAATTACAGACTGTCTTGGGTCCAAACTTGGGTATGTACTTACTAGGTTTGAACTTGAATAATATGTAGGTATTGTTACTTCACTTTAATATTTTTTAATGTTACCTTTGATGTTTTAATTAATAAAAAATATAAAATATGTAAGTATGTTATTATTTTATTTTAATTTAATTTAAGGATACAATTTCTGTTTATAACGGTTATGGTTGCTTATTATTAAATGAGCACAATGCATGTACTTGTAATGTCGTTTGTAATATTAGTTTTGTGTCTCATCTATTGGCAATTCATATAAATAAATAAATAAAATTTTGATCCTTGTACAAGACAGTACGATTCTCTAAATAGTCTGCCACTGTCCGCTCCAAGTACAAGGTACTCTAAGATATTAGTTATGTTTAACAATATTGAGATTTTTTGCGTAATAACTAAATAACCCATCTAACCTACGACCAGTCTGATAATAATCGGTTACTGGTATCTATAAAGACTTTGAACATTAGTGACGTCAATTATGTGTTGTTAACCCCTTTCCTCGTACTTGAAGTTCAGCAACCCTATTCCTCAGCAAAAAAAAAACATGCTAGTGATGCTCCCCAAACACTCTCTACTGTCAACTTTGAAAAAGATTCTTATCACCGGTCACATTCATAAACTACGAGTATATTCCTAATTTATTACAACCCCGAGTTAGGAACTTGCGATTCAGGAGCCTAAGGCGAAGTTCAGACAGTATAAGTTTGAAGTCAATACCAATTTAAACTACACGGTTCGACATACTCTGTTTCCAAGCCTTGTAGTTAACAATATTGTGTTTCTAATTTAAATTAATTTGTAGTGGGGATGTTTGTCTACCACTGTGTTGAATTCCAGCGCTACGGTAGCTTGTTTGGCAGGAATTAGAAAGTACTAATTCAAAACAAGCTCAAGGTATATGGCGCCTCCTTGCTTTGATAATAACTTTGTACAGAAAAAAAAATTTTGATAATCTTGTATTCATTATATTGTAAACATCTACTATCAGGAATGTATAATAAAATGTGATAACATGCTGATTATTTGTTTAATATCTGAATGATGTCGATAATTTTTAATTTACAATCTCGCACTTTTGTATTCGATATTTCCAATAATGGAAAGGCATTTTTGACTTGGCGCAAGGATTACATGAATTGCGATAAATGAAACAGTGTATTTGTTAATTCGATCGCCGCCATTTGCGAGTGATGAGTGGTATTGTGTATCCAATCTCAACGTCAGTCACTTCATTGACAATTAATTTATGGTTAAAATTAGTAATTGACTTAATCGATGTTTTCTGTACAATCTGTTTTCAATACAAATACATAAAATTGAAGTGTCTGTTTGTAATGTCAAAATAATAGTTTTTTAATCTCATGCAGTTATTTGCACGATACCTATACCTAAAAATCTTGTTTTTAAATTTTTGTCTGTCCTGTGGAAATCGATCCACTCATTCTGGAGATTAACCGGTACAAACAGACAGACCAAAATTTTAAAAACTGAGTTTTAGGCATAGGTATCCTGCAAATAACTATTTGAGCTTAAAAAAACTATTATTTTGACATTACAAACAGACACTTCCATTTTATTTAGATATTTGTATGGATATGTAAGAGTTAAAATCGTTTGATACAACACCTATAAAAAGTTTGTACAGGAAATATTAAGCTAGTAAAATTAAATAATTTAATTGTTATTTATCGAAAAAATCACAATAGTCAGCGTAATTTTATAAGTACTAATATTATTAACTTATTAGTTCATTCAATAAAGAAATAAGATCAAGCCAAGCTTGAAAATTAATAGGCTATGAGATTTTCAGCTATTTTTAGTCCTGTGTACGTAAAATTTAATATAACAGCGTAATCTCAAAGTAATATAAAACAAGACCACACAAAATTAAAAATATATCTTCGGTATCTGAAGTACATTTTCTTCCTAAATTTTCCAATCTAAAATCAGTAATCTCTTTTTAATTGAAAAGTATCGATTTGTTTATTATTTTGTTTTCAACATCTTTGTCTAAGCGTTGTTGAGAAATACGCAATTTCGTAATTTTAAAGTTTTTTCACTTCGTTGTATTCAACTTTTTACACAGTGGTGTCTAGACCCAATTATTTTTTTTTTTTATAATTTGTACATTATTTACGACTAAAATAACACAATGATTAATTTAATAATTTATTTAAGGCAAGTTCGGGATTGGCGATGTGTGAGTGATATCTTTGTATAATAAGTATTGCTGCAAACTTCCTGAAACATTTTTAATGTGTCAGTTCTATAAAAAACCTGTGAATATACCAAGAAATGATCTAACGGCCCAACGATCGAGCATTCGACTCGAACATAAGGAGTTCGTTGCTGCTCAGTGGAAATATGTGCATGAATGAAATTCCACAATTTATATGCGTGGGCATATTGGGCTATATTCTATGTCATATATGTATGTATGTCATGTTTGCACATTTTTTGTTTTAAAAACCTTTTAAAACAAAAAAATGTATGTAAGTATGTTTATTCATGTATGTTTATATTAAAAAGCATATTATGTTGTAAGAAGTTCACTCACACGTCGCCAATCCTGAACTGCCATGAATAAATTATTAATTCAATTACTGTGTTATTTAAGTCGTAAATATATTATGGTCAAATTAGAAAAAAGTTAATTAATTTAATTTACATAATTTGGTTAAATAATATTTTAGATTTTATTAAAAACAGATGAATGCGTATAATTTTTAAATAAGTATCATCACAAGTACAAGTATGTAGCTACAGGAGTACGCCACAAACATTTGGTGCGCATGATGCCATGCATTTTTGCGAAATACTACCGTTCGTATATGTACTTCATAAGTATGTGATAAATGTAAACTGCATTTTATCTTACACTGCTTTCCAAGCTAAGTAAACAAGAGTCCAAGCTAAGTTGAATAAGGATAAAATAATATTTTGAGAAACAAACATAAATAAAATCAAGCGTGTTCTCGAATGACAAACCCACACATACATCCATTGGTATTTTATCTTTTAAATCCTTATCATTACAACCACTTGACAGCCACTATCGTAGTGTGACGTCTTTTTCGACATGGAATAGCTATTCCAGTAGCAAAATGGAATGATAATAACCAAGGCAAATGGTACTGAAAGCTTTCTTTCTAAGAATATTAAAAACTATCATAGAACAGCATACAGTGATGTATACTAGTTCATCTTTTCAAAAGTTAATAAACGACTGACAAATCACTCATGAGTGGCACTCCTGTGAAGAGTTGACAGTCACGAGTTCTTTACTTACGGCCTTGTATAATGTAACAAGGTAATGTTAAAAAGGAATAGTGATTGCACTCACGATAAATTATCAAAATTCCTTATCAATGAACTAATAAAACCTCTCTCTCGACAAACATTTTATAGAAGAACAACGTTATCGTTGCAATAACAGTTTTTTATTTGTTCTGGTTAAATAAATCTTGAATAAAATGCACCTCGTATCATACTTAACAGAAAATATGTTTTGGAGATTCCTTTATCACATAAAAAGAAAATCCCGTCACTAGCTCATGTAAATCTCTTGAAAACAAAGACAGATCAATCGCTATCAGCTTCAATCGAAGTACTTTATCTAAATATGCGAAGTGATAATATTCTCGTTTATCATAAACTAGAGGTAATGAATAATATCAACATCATAATAATATTATGAGAAATATCTAAAAAAAAAGAAGTAAAACATTGCTTAAGTATCTTGTGTAAAGGCAATTTGTGTTGGTTTATATGAACACGGCGGTAAATCAGAATAACAATAGTAAAGAAATCGTAATAATATAAACAAAATAAAGAATAAATAAATAAAAAAGTATTATAAATAACAGTTACTCAATAATGTACTTACTATAAATAGTGGTAGAATTTACAGTAATATCTAATTTGGATCGTAAAAAAATACTAACTTTAAAGTTTACAACAAATTAATAAGAAGTTAATGTATCTTATTTAAAACTAGCAAGTCCGCTCTCTCAAAATATACAAACTCTGGCTAAAACTTTGTAATTGCATTTATGTTTGGACAGGTAAACATTACCAGCCAGCCACTGATCCTTCCGAAGAGCAATCGTTTAAAGTCCAACTTTAGTGGACCTCTAAGTATATTAAATCTACGAGGTTCGTCATCTCATAACTTCGTGGTTGTAAATTTGATTCACTGAGCTGCCGCACTTTCGATTTAGTGGAAAATTGGAAGCGCAGATTTAAATAAATATTTTATGAAAGTAGTAAGATACAGTCATAATGAAAAATACCTAAGTAAGTCTTTTTCGAAATCTTTTATCTAAACACTGAATTAAGTTGATATAATCACGTCTTCAGCAATTATGTTAACTAACCTCTGTATAATCTAGGTAAGTACTCCAGATTTTTTGATTAGGTACTTATTTACCTTTAATTATTGCTGCAATATTATAAAAATTATACCAGTGGCTCCTTCTTTTCTTCTCTTCTATCTATTTTGCCGTGCCCGACAGGGTCCAGATTTGATATTTTATATTATTATAATTGTGTATTCACACGGGAATTAACGCGATCACAAAAAGGTATAACATACCTCTGAATTGCCTGACGTTAATTCCCGTGTAAATACATAATTATATCATGGAACGCGAAAGTTTAAAAGTTTTATATTATTGTCTTGCAACAACATTTAATACACAAGGAGAGCAACAAAGAATTGAAATTGAAAAGTCAGGCACAAAAGCTTCGTTCGCTCATTAAAAATATAGTTTTAACTAACGAACTACATAAGTTTATGAACAACTGATGTTAAATAAATCTGATAACATTATCTTGTAGTCGGTATTTGTTATTATTTTTTTATTATGGTATAGGGGCAAACGAGCAGACACCACCTGATGGTAAATGACTACCGCCGCCCATGGGCACCTGTAATTCCAGAGTCACAAGTGCGTTATCGCCCTTTAAGGTGGGAGTAGGAAAAGAGGGGGAGGGGGCAGAGAGGGGAAGTACAGGAATAGGGGAGAGGGAATGCAATGCAATCATTGCTTCACTGCCGGTTTTCTGTGAGGCCGTGGTATCGAGTGGAGTCGACCCGCCCCATACGTGCCAAAGCATGGCTCTCCCACGTTAAAACGTGTTATTCGCGCCCTTTCCACTTTCTGAACAACAAGTGAACTCGTTTTGATACGGATATGTAAGTTGACCTAGTATGCGTCTAGCGAGAATACAGCCTTAACCGAGACGTCATCACGAGTCTTGCACTCGAAGAAATAGCTCAATGTTGAGATCCTCGATTGAGATGCCAAGTTTTCTTACCATCGTCATCATCTCTGTTGTGGTTTTCTGCAGGTTATATCATTTCCAAGTAGCTCCTGGTCATGCTCATATAAATCTATATATTTTGATTTAGCTACTTCCTTTTCCGGATTAAACCAATTCCGAAATCAAAGCAATGTAGTTTAATTTGAAAAATTCCAATTAAACGAAGAACTAAGGACTAACGAAGAACGAAGGACTAGCTGGATTATTTTTCTGGAACAAACTTGACGTAAAACCTCCGGAAGAATTCAATTTAGCACCGGAAGAACTGGAAGTGCAATAATTACGTAGTGCAGCAATCTTTTTCAATGAAATCTGTGTTGGTAATGTTTTAGGTTTTATTTCAAGCTTCTTTCAGTGAGAAACGGACTTTGTCTGTAATCTAAGTGATATTTTTCCGAAGATTACCGAGGCTGCTTCGTTTTATTAGAGATAAGTTACACTTTAGGATGTTGTGATTAAAAACCTCAATTCCCAAAAAAAATCACAACGTGGAAAAGAAACACATAAGTCGTTTTATTTTACTAATTTTTACGCAGTTATCTATTATAACTGCGTAAAAATTGAGTAAAAAACTTTCTTTAGAAAACATTCAGAATTCAACATGCTTATGAGTAACGAAAAGCTTTCAAAAATATTATTTTTCATACTAAATGATAAATGTTATTAAAAATATAACAGATGTGCTGTATTTCATTAATGTTCAAAAATACTTTCTTTATTAATTTTCCTGTCGCTAAGAGTAATTGCAAAAATAACACCGCTAAAATTATGAACAAATTGACAGAAAAATATTTCGGTATCTTTGAGAAAAATAGTTTCGTGTAAATGTACGTTCGGCCACGAGTCATGAAATAACAAATTAGTAGGTATAGTCGGTTATCGAAGAAAAAAATTATACACTTCAGAAAGGAAGTGTTCTAAGGATTTTACTCTCAGACAATAAGTGTTATGTGGTGTATTACATTTTTTTTGATTATTGACCTCAACACTAAATCTTAATGATTTGATGACGTCAGACACTGCATGCAAGGTCAATCGCACCGTAGGTCAACGTTCTATCATTACATTAGCATTTTTTTTATCCGCTTTTTTATTATTAGTTCCGCCCCGCGGTTTCACCCGTGTAAGTCCCAATGCCGTGGCAATATCGGGATAAAAAGTAACCTATGTGTTGTCCAGCTATCTACATACCAAGTTTCATTGCAATCGGCTCAGTAGTTTTTGCGTGAAAGAGCAACAAACATCCAAACATCCATTTATCCTCATAAACTTTTACGTTTAAAATATTAGCAGGATATTCAAGGGGAAGCGACACACGACAGTTTTTCTTGGCGGCTCTATTTACAGAGCCTACGGTATACAAATTCCGATATTTCACAGCTCTGACTATTGAATCATTGTTGAACCATCACATATCCTCAAATGAAAAACAAAGTATGTTCAGATCTGTTATCGAATTTGACAGCTTCTTTTTATCGACAAGGTAAATAACCGATGAATGAAAAATAAAGCATGATAAGGCGTTTTATTAGCTATGTCTGTTCGCAACACGACGCAGATGTTTATTGTATTAAATTATAGATGAGAAAAACTAAAAAAAATATAGTTTCATTTCGATATGACAATTGGAAGTAAGTTAAAATTGATTTCAAAGATTTGTTTACGTGGGTCATACAAGTGAATCTAATAAAAAAAAAGATTCGGCAAGCAAATACATTTTTTTTTCTTTTTTTTCATACGTCACTTGTCAAAAATAACAATGGCAACAACAAACTGCAATTAATGAGCATCGTTCGGATTACATTGACCAAGGCCATGAATAAAGGCAGGAATTTTACCTTTTACCTACCTATATTTATCATAAGTAGTAATTTTAAACTTTCGCGTGTACATAGTAATATTATAAATTCGAATTTGAGTTAATTTGTTTAGGGGGCAAACGAGCAGACGGGTCACCTGATGGTAAATAGCTACCGCTGCCCATGGGCACCTGCAACTCAAGAGTCACAAGTGCGTTGCCAGCCTTTAAGGTAGGAGTAAGGGAAGAGGGATGAGGGTAGAGGAGGGGAGAGGGAAGGGTTAGGACCTCTGGTAACCTCACTCACACGGCGAAAAGCAAATCACTCTGGTCGAGCCCATACGAGCCGAATCATGGCTTTCACATGATCTTTAACTACTCAACCAATCACGTAATTGTGCATACACGTTTTCCCCTCACAACATACACTATACATAGAAACAAGTGCCTTTCATTCATAAATAATTATAGTCTAAAAAACTAAAAAACACGCTTTTATAGAAAATTAAACCAAAAAAAAATGAAAAATTTAATCGAATTATTGCATTGTCATCGGTCTTGGACAGGTGTGCAAAATTTTAATGAAATCTGGCCGTTTAAAGTGGGTCAAAATCGAGCCCAAAGGAGTCGGTTACAAACATACAAGTGAAGCTAATATAAAGCGTGTAAAAAGAACAGTACCCGAGGTAAGAGCTAGGTCGGGCAAGAGTTACTTACAAATAACTTTTCGAAGACCCACAGTGTAGCCCTAGGGTTACTTCAGTGATGTACTCGGCATCACCACGGTCTTACATTTTCTTATTACTGTACCTGCGCGGTTAACGTTAAAGTTTAATGCCTTTTTTATAAAGGTTAATCAACCCGGTTTTCATTAAATTTATCATTTTATCGTTGCAAAAAAAAAACATTTCTAAACTCATAAAATATTACGAGTTCATTTTAACACCCACCGGTTAACCGATTAACAGGAAAGTAACAACGGAAAGAGACAAAATATAATACAATATAAGCATTATTGCCGTCCTTCCGAATAGGGAAAGCCGAGCATCGCCGTTTATGAGCTGAGCCTTCCTCAAAATCGTTGTAACCTTTGAAATATTTCGCATTGTGTTGACGTAAAAACGGCGCTTATGAGATATACGTTTTAACTTTAGGGTCGACTGTTATATTTATGCCAAAGGTTCGTTTTTGAAATCACAAAAGTTGTCTTATATAATATACTATACCACATAAAAAGAAACTGACTTACGATTTATTCTGTGACCTAAGGTGAACTTGCAAAATCCATTGAAATTCAAATTGCGTACTACGTCTATTCGATCTATATTTATAAGTATCTTTATATAAATTTCCAGAACATTACATTAAGGGCTATGCAGTTCACATATCTTATTTGACTAATTTATAAACACGAAAGTTTGTGAGGATTGATGGATGGATGTTTGTTATTCTTTCACGCAAAAACAGCTCAACAGATCTGGATGAAATTTGGCACAGAGATAGTTTATAGTCTGGAATAGCAATAGTATAGGCAACTGAATAAAAATATGGTTCCCGTGGGATAGATTTCACCAAATTTCAGCGCTAACGAAGTCGCGGACAACAGCTAGTACGCAAATAGATATTCCTTCTTTACGTAATTTTTAAGACACCGCTTATCTTAGGCGGGACGGTGCTTGTTTACCGCTCAATTTACTTGAACGTAATACTACACTAACGCTATGTATATAAAAATAATAGGTATTAGGTAACGGTAATATTTTACTAAAACGGACGGATTTATAGAAAAAGGTTCGATGGGTCTAGTACAGATTTACTAGACCCATCGAACCTTTTTCTATCTAAAAACTTCAAATGAGCAATTGTTTCATTTATTTCTATAAATTTATTTCGTGTATCTCGGAAACGGCTCTAACGATTTTGTATTTAGATAAGGTTCTACTTTTAAGTTTATTTTAATAGGTGTACATATTTCCTGATAAAATGCACACAAAAGAAAAACGCCGAGGGAAGCTTTGTCGCTCAGCTTCTAATATTTATACAGCAAATTAATGTGAGCGTGGGTGAATTTTGTAACCGTTACTAATTTGTTAATCTTTTCTTTGTGGGGACAAACGCACACGTTGTAATATGACAGTGACATAACTTTCTTAATAATGCGGAGACCACCAACGAGGACACAGGTCCCTTCATCACAACTACGTATTTATTTATACTGCCCCCACCCCACCAACGCAATGGTTATATGGGCAAGTTAGTGTACCTGCATCAAGTTCCCCAAACTAAGGTCCCGAGACACAGGGACCTTTATAAGGCAGGTCTTACCTACAATGCCATGGCACCGGTACTTATAAGGGCTAGTACTAATTAAGGCTAGTTACCCGTATATCTATCGGTCACAGGAAATCACCACTCGTGAAACCACACTCGTAGCGACCCAGCCAGCGCAAGAGCCGGTTAGCTGGACAAATCCACTGCCACTAAATGAACGCAGATACAACAAATTCTCGTGTTCCTTCACTCTTCGACGCACTGCCCTCTGTTAATTAGAGGCGGTGCCGCTTCCATTGCCCAGGGTATACATAGAGCATGTTTTCCTGGTTCCATGTTCAGAAGTGACAAGTATCTCAAGATGAACGAGGTTTTTAGGTAATACATTATTTCTATAATTTTCTTTATAATCATGGGGGCAACTAAGTAATTACATTTTTTTAACTACATAAACTACATGAACTTAATGTACTCATTTATTCCCAGCTTTTTTTAACAATACAACCATTATAATTAAACCAGTAAAATTAAGTTTGAGGTTAGTAGAATAAAGGCGGAAGTTAATTGTTAATCAATACTAAAGCATTAAGCATTTACTCAAGTTACTTGACGTCACTAAGTTCAGATATTTATAGTTTAGAAGTTGCTTAATGCCTGTACTTTAAGTAAGCATTTACCCAAGTTACTTGACGTCACTCAGTTCAGATATATATAGTTTAGAAGTTGCTTCATGCCTGCACTTTAAGTAAGCCTTAGACTGTAAGTTTTAGATGCAACTGATGAAGATAATAAGTAAGTAAAGTGAAGTGGCATGTGACGTTGTGACAGATGCTAAAAACACATAACATTATTCGAGCGAAGTACCTATCGTTTCTGACCAATTATGTATCGGTGTACAAAAGTCAGAATAATAAATGAACATCGCTTAACATTATTCGAGCGAAGTATTGTTTCTGACCAATTATGTATCGGTGTACAAAAGTCAGAATAATAAATGAACATCGCTTCGCATTCGGCATTAAAAGTTAAGTTGTTTCGAGAATTTCAAGTGAACGCTCACGATTTTGGTTAGTCAATGGGAACCTCCCTTTGGGAAAATTTGGCGTAGTACTTACTGTTAATATTCGGGATTTGTGAATGAATTCTGCTGAGATGGAAATGAAATTAAATGCTCAGGTAATTTTACGAGTCAAGATTTTATGAAAGTGTAGTGTAGACCATCGTCGTCGTCTAAAAGACATATTTTAGGTTGTCATTTTACAGTCCACTTTAAGTATTTATCTATAACATACGAGCTACCCAGTCGCGCGTTGCTGTGGCTAGGTAATTTGAAATAATAAAAAAAAAAACAAGTATCCTATCTCTCAAGTTGGACCAAACTGCACACATAGTGCAAAATTTCATTTAAATCAGTTCATTACTTTAGGAGTTCATCGCGAACAAACAACGTGACACGATTTTTTTATATAGAATAGCTTAATTAAGTACGACAAATTTCGCTTTCAATTATGTTCTAGATAGCGAAAACTATAATTAAAATATACTGTAGATACACATTGTATTTTAATCAGGGAAATCCAGTTCCCTTACAAAAGAAACGATAAAATTATTTAATAAGTGAAGTGGCTATCATGATTCATGAGATAAGTTAATTCGACGCAAGTAATTATTGGACTTTGTACTAATGTTTTAAAAACACAAACTGCAACAATTTAAACCGTCAGGTTTAATAGTCGTTTTATCATTAAAAAAAGGTTTTGGACAACTAATAATTAAAATGATTAGTGATGTGTTTGATCCTTTTGTAAATGCTTTTGCAAATCTCATATCAGAATACATAATATTTGTAGTTGATTTAAGTATTAAATGTGTACTTTAAAGTGTTAGAGCGTGAAGTCGCTAAATCTTTTATTTAACCTGATAATTAAAAAGTCTTAACGTTAACATAATGTACAATGTTTTACATAAAGGTTGCACCTTTATGTAAAACATAAATAATTATTTTAGAATCTTTATGAACTATAAATAAATGAGTCAGACAGGAAAAAAAAAAAAAATCTAAAAAGAACTTCGGAAAAAGATTTTTCTTGTGTGGGTGAACATGTCACTATAACACATGTGAATATTTTTTATCAATTATGAACATTATCTATCCTACTAATCCTATTAATATTATAAATGTGAAAGTTTGGATGGATGGATAGATGGATGGATGTTTGTTACTCTTCCACGCAAAAACCCCTGAACCGATTGCGATGAAACTTGGTATGTAGATAGCTGGAGACCTAGATTAACACATAGGCTGTTTTTTATCCCGATATTCCCACGGGATCCGGACTTACGCTGGTGAAACCGCAAGGGGCTGCTAGTTACTAATAATACTTACGAAATAGTACTTTTATCGACAAATTATCAAGTTCATATTGCCCGTTTCCAGGTGTCCATATTGAAAATCATAAATTTTTCCTAAAATGTTGTGTTTCCTAAAGTGTAGTGCTTCACGTTGTTCTCTTGGGCCACTATACGACCCTATTATATGACCCCACCACTCTGGGACACTTTGAATATATTTAGGGTATAAAGTGGCTGTCAGTATTCTGCAAACCTTTATTTTCTAATATGTGTTTCGAAGCGTATTTCGTGATTCAGTACCATAAACTTTTATACGTTTTACATTGTGCGTGTATGCATAAGTAATAAGAGGGCGAATCAAATCTATTTTTAGGAAGTAAAAGTAAGTTGTGAAACACTGGGCTCACTTTATGTTTAATTAAAATACTTAGTCGTTATTTTATGTATGTAAACACAATACAAAACTTCAAGCGACAAAGAAATTTAGGTTATTAAAATATATTTTTTTTAATTTGTCAACATTCTGTAAAATGTTTTAATGAAATGAAAATGCAAATCCTATTAGTAATATATTTTTGAATGGTTTTAAAATACCGAATGAAAACTGTAAAATTCAAAGCGCTATGAACTCTGATACATGAAAGTCATTTATACAGTTTTAAATGTATTACCTCATTTAAAATTCAAAGACACAAAATTTAATGGTAATGCATATTTTAGAACTTTTGTAACTATCTCTAATATGCTAATTATTAGCATATGACCTTCGATGTCCAAAATAGCTTAGCTTCGATAAAGTTGGCAACACACGACGTTTTTTGCTATCGTTACGTTTATTACTTACTAATATCTTCCTTAAATAAAATATGGATTGCTGGTTCGTGGAGAGATAGATAGATAATAAATTATTGTAAGTAATCACTTGTATTCTAATTTTGAATTTAAATATTGGAATGTATTTTATATTTTTAAAAAGAAAATAGAATTATTAACCATTCCTCAGTTGAAGTACATAAGAATTGGAGTGAAACAAAACTGCTAGCGTGGTGCTGTTTTTACTTCTATTGGTGAGAGTGGCTGCTAATGGTATCCCTGGCCTTGCGAGTGTTTATGAACACCGGTAACCACTTACCATCTAGTCCGCCGTATCCTTCTTTACCAACTAAGCTGTACATAAAAGAAAATTCTAATAAATTCTTGATTTAGCCACCAGCGCTCAAGTCTAGATGTAACTTTGTTAACCACAAAATGCGCTTTGTTCAACTAAATTCGCTAGGTAAAATTTTCAACAGAAAATATTTTTTTATTACGTTAATCCACAGTTTTTTTTAATTCTCTAACAAAGGTATAAAGGACGTCAGCTGCTCCTCATCTCGCGAAATCGTAAATCTGAAAAGGAAAATGTCGTTAAAGTTGAACAAGACAGGAGATGGGCTGAATGAAAGCTTGTATTTTATAGTGTTACTTTGTCACTTTAACACTCACCTGGGTTTAGTGTCCATTGTAACATACCTACATTGTCTTAGGTATTTCTGGGTTTTGGTTTTATTATTGAAGTTTTATACTGAATGTACTAAATATGAATTGGAAAGGGAAAACTCACCATTCCGTTTCTAGTTATAATAGGAACCTTTAAAGGCGTAGTGCGCAGTCTAAGACAAAGGTATTTTTAGATTCGATGGAACTAAACACGCATGAAAGTATTCATTATTACGGATTTGGATTTCCAAATGCCACGGACTTGAAAATCCAAAGCCACCGCCGTTAATGATTTCGAATGAATTATTTGTAGAATGATCTCCCTGATATTGCTTTTAATTATATCATAACATACAATAGTACTGTGTTTTTTAACAATACGGTAGTATTGACAACGCGAATGACAATCCTGACCTTGAATTCTTCGTAATGGAATTAATAGTTTTGATGTTTCGTGGTTTTATTTCTGTGGGAGTGTAGTTGAGGTATCTAAAGCTCGGCATAGGTCAAAGCTCGCCTCGAGCTTTATCACTATATTATTCATGATAATGTCAAGCTCTTTAAATCGTTTTGTTACTTTAATTCACTATGTTTTGAAAGCACAGCACAGCAAGCATAATATAATATTTTATGAAGGTTAGCCTATACACCAAGCTAAATCTGTATGTATAGTAGCAAGCTGTAACCGTGCCGAACGCGTATCTCCTTTGGAATCTGTCAAAATCGACTCCGGATGGAACGAACGGTATTATTGCGTATATACCTTAACTCGTCCTCGTGTAAGACTGTGATACGTGACGCGTAGGGGAGGTGGATTAGGTGATCGGATCGATACATATGTAGGCCCGGCTTTACACTACTTACATGAAACCTGAATACTTTGTATACAGACTTATACTATGCCATTTTGAAAAGACTTTCCATTGTTACGTCGACAGAAAAAAAATCTTACTCACTGAGATGCCGTTCTTCTATAAATCACGCATATGTTTCGTGTACATAGAAATGTACACGAAACGTATGCGTGATTTTAACTGTAATTCGAATTCTGGATCAGCTGACATAGTGTTATCTTGAGTTTTTCGTCCCACAAATACTCAGTTTTAATCTCAGAGTTTATAATTGTGCATGATACCCCACTTATTACTTGAGGACCTAATACAAACCGTCAGAACAACGTACTCTAATTAAACCCTTGGAGAAGAAAAGAGGTTTGATGCATATTTTAGAAGATAGATAAAATTGATTCATCAGCGTCGACGTCTGTGACTAACAACTCTGTAGAACATTAGTCGTAAAGAGGAAAGCCTACAAATAATAAAAAAGAGAATCGTAACTTCTGGCTTTTATTAAGGTCAGCTTTATAGCAAAATACTAGCTGCCCGCCCTAGCTTCGCACGGGTGTAATGTAGATACTAATGTGGTGAACAATTATCGCCATATGATTATACAAATTTACACAAAACAATATTAAACTATACGTACAAACCTTCCTCTTGAATCGCTCTATCTATTGGTGTAAACCGAATTAAAGTCCGTTGCGTAGCTTAAAAGATCTAAGCGTATAAACGGCGGAAGCGACTTTATTTTATACTATGTAAAGATTACACCTTGTGACGTTTGGACTTTAACTAGAGATCGAATTTTTGCCATAGTTCATTACGTTTGGCTTGCATAACTTGAAATGACATTGTATAGACTTTCTGTAAAACGACAGGTCAACATATATACATGACGCGTGTAGGTTGATGTAGCCGTTTTCAAGTTTATTTTTAATTCGTCAATAACAATATGTATGTTTAAAAAGTTTAGCTTTCTGCACTTCTTCCATATATATATATATATCTATTCGTGGGAGAGCCATGCTTCGGCACGTATGGGCCGTCTTGACCGGAGTGATACTACAGCCTCACAGAAAACCGGCAGTGAAGCAATGCTTGCACTGCTTTTCGCTGAATGAGTGAGGTTTCCGGAGGCCCAAATCTTTCCCTCCCCCCCCCATTCCTCTTCTACCCCTTCCCTACTCTCATCTTAAAGGCCGGCAACGCAATTATGACTCTTGAGTTACAGGTGCCCATGGGCGGAGGTAGTCATTTACCATCAGGTTACCCGTCTACTCACTTGCCCCTATACCATAAAAAAGGAATAATAAAAACTTTTAGTGTTCCAAATTTCATGTTCCTGTATTTGCGAAAAGTTCTTAAAAATAGGTATCAGGAACTCTTCACGTTTTACTATATAGAAGTCTAGCTGCGCCCCACGGTTTCAGCCACGTAAATCCCGATCCCGTGGGAACATCTGGATAAAAAGTAGCCTTTGTACAATCCTGTGTCTCCAGCTATCTACATATAAAGTTTCATCGCAATCGGTTCAGTCGTTTTTGCGTGAAAAAGTAACAAACATCCATACATCCTCACAAACTTTCACGTTTATATTAGATATTAGTACGATTCTATAACGTTATTTTTGGTAGTAGCAATGCCTTGTTAATTCTGTGTCAAATGTTTGCATTTAATTGCGGGCCGATTCCCAGTCCAAGGCAAATGGTTATTGGATTCTACTTTTTTTTTTTTTTTTTTTTTTTTTTTTTTTTTTTTTTTTTTTTTTTTTTTTTGTTTCGTTTGTGCACTACATTCTGTCACATGATAGGACATTTAGTAGTCGGTGGGTAGGGGCCTGTCCTGGCATGCTCGGTATGTAATCTGAATCACATCCTACTCTACTTTATTGTGTTTGAAGAATGTCTTGAGGCATTTTCCGTTTTAGTCTGCGGGTTGTGTGAGTTTCTTCCATTAACACTTTCGCCAAGCGGTTTGGATGGTTTATGATCCTTTCCTTGTAGGTTTTTGTATGACGTCGAATTTCTTGTTTGACTGTATAGACTTGCAGGTCGTGATGCAACTGTTCGTTTGTCACGTACCAGGGAGCGTTGGTTACCATTCTCAGCACTTTGTTCTGAAATCTCTGCACAATTTCAATGTTAGAGTGAGAGGCTGTCCCCCATAATTGGATACCATAGGTCCAGATTGGTTTAAGCATAGCCTTATATAAGAGAAGTTTGCTGGTCATTGATAGTTGTGACCGACGGCCTATTAACCAATAGTATTTCCTTATTTGTAATCCCAGTTGCTTGCGTTTGGTGAAAATATGTTTTTGCCATGTGAGTCGCTTGTCGAGGTGTAAGCCTAAGTATCTCACATGGTCTGCTTGGGGAATCTCGACGTTATTGAGCTTTACTGGCGGACATATACCTTTTTTCAAAGTGAAGGTAACATTTACTGACTTTGTTTCATTGGCTTTGATTCGCCACTTCTTGAGCCAGTCCGAAATAGCATTTACTCCATCTTGTAGAATTTTTGACGCCTTTGTTGGATCCTCATGAGAGGCCAATATCGCAGTGTCATCGGCAAAGGTTCCAGTTGTTATGCAGTCTGATGTTGGTAGGTCAGAGGTGTAGATCAGATAAAGTAGCGGTCCAAGAACACTACCTTGTGGGACTCCTGCATTAATACTATAAAGGCCTGAGAGCACCCCACCGTGGTCAACAAGGAAATATCTATTCTCTATGTAGGATTTGAGGATTTTATACGCGTAGTTGGGGAACAGAGATTTTATTTTAAATAATAACCCTTCGTGCCATACTCTGTCGAAGGCTTGGGATATGTCAAGAAAGACACTCGCACAGTATCTTTTAGCTTCGAAAGACTTGTCAATTTCATTTATTAACCTGTGCACTTGATCGATAGTGGCGTGCTTTTGACGAAAACCAAATTGATGGTCAGGTATCAGTCCATGCTGTTCCACTAATGGCATAATACGTAGTAGTATCAGCGTTTCGAATATCTTTGACGGTATGGGCAACAGACTAATTGGCCGGTACGACTTTGGGTCCTCAGGCTTTTTATCCGGTTTTAGAATCATTATTATTTGTGCAGTTTTCCACTGTGGTGGGATGAATTGAAGCCTAATTATCGCGTTATAAATTGCTGTAATCATTGCTATCCCAGAGTTAGGTAGTTCTTGCAGGATTTTGTTGGTAATGAGATCGTATCCTGGGGATTTCTTTGAGTTGGCTTTTTGTATTACTCTTCTGACCTCTTTCGTTGTAAATCTTATTGGTGTAATTTCATCTGCCTCTGTAGCTTTCAGATATTCTGCCACTATCTTTTCGTGATCTGGTGGGCCTTCATAGGGGTGAGGTTGGAAGACATTTGCTAGATCCACAGCAAACGTATTAGCTTTTTCTTGGTCGCTACGTGCCCAACAATTATCTGACTTTCTCAGTGGTGAGGATGTTATTATGGGTCGCTTAATGTTTCTTGTTGATTTCCAGAGAGAATAGTCAGTAACTGAAGTGGCATCAAGACCCTCAAGATATGCCTGGAATCCTGCGTTTCGATCTTGATCAAGAATGTGCTTAAGTTCCTTTGTTTTGTGGTTTAATCGTTTTTTTGTGTCAGGGCATCTGTTTTGTTGCCACAGTTTACGAAGAGCTCTTTTCTCACGAATTTTGTCAAGAATATTTGAGGGTATATATTGGTCAGCGGACTGATGTTGATTTATTGGGGTCGAATTCCAAGCTGCACTCTGAATACTGGTGGTAAAAAGTTCAATAGCATTAACAATGTCATTTTTCGTGTGGAGTACAATTGGTGCGCCAAACGCCTCATCTATGAGAACACGAAACAGGGGCCAGTTGGTCCGTTTATTGTGCAATGTACATTTTTTGGTAGTTTTTCTAACTTTCGCTCCAATCTCCACAAGAATAGGAGAGTGATCCGATGACAAGTCCCAGCAACTATGACAAGTTATATTTTTTTTTTGCTATACCTTTGGTGACACAAAAATCAATGGTGTCTGGTATCTTTCCTTTATCAGAGGGCCAGTATGTGGGTTGTCACGTTGAGATTACGGTCATAATTCCGGACTGTACGCTTTTCAGAAGTTCGCGGCCTCTCGGTAAGGTTAATCTGGAGCCCCAGAAGGTGTTTTTGGCGTTGTAATCGCCACCCGCTATGAAGCGATTGCCAAGAGATTTAAAGTAATCATTAAACTGTTCTTCCTTAACAGTGTGCCTTGGTGGACAGTAAAGAGACGATATTGTGATGTTGCTTGTCCAGTCATAAACAACTACACTTGTTGCTTGAATATAGTCCTTTTGATATGATTGTGATTGATGATGTTTTATGTTGGATCTGATAAGAATGGCTGAACCACCATGTGCTTTGCTGTCTGGGTGCATCGTGTGGTATAATATGTAGTTGGGGATTTTGAAAAAGCTCTTAGTTGTAAAGTGAGTTTCAGAAATTAGCATAACATCAACTTCATTTCTTTTTAAGAAAATTTTCAACTCGTTTGAGTGGTTTGACAGGCCATTGGCATTCCATACGCATAGTTTTATGGTAGAGAATGTGTTGATAATTTTGACATGAGTTCAGCCAGCATCTGGGTCATTGTTAACATTTGATTCATGAGACTCTGTATTGAGGTATTAAAGCTTCGAAGAATATCCACCATGGTATGTTGTTCGGTAGTGTTATAATTGTTTGGTTCTAGTTTATAGTCATTCTTTACAGCTGCTGCATATGACTTTCCTGGGTTATTACTCTCAGTGTTTTTTTGGCTTTCTTTGAGTACATATTCTGGCCTTTTAGTCTTCCGGTTATCGAGGTTTGTAGTTGGATATTTTATTTTTTGCAATTTTTTATAGACAATACAGCCCTTATAATTGGCAGGATGATTGCCTTCACAGAGAATGCATTTCACTTTGTCGGAACGTTCTTTTCTAGGACAGTTTGCTGTGTGATGGGGTCCAGCGCATTTTACACATCTGGGTTGTCTATGGCAGAACTTTTGAGTATGACCGTATTGTTGGCAGTTGGAACATTGAGGAATTGCGCGTTTAGGTCTTGGTGGCTCAATTTCTACACGGCAGTTAAGGAGTGATCTAATGCTATAGACATCCTTATTGTTGGGACTTGGTTGCAAATCTAAGAAAAACATTGGAAGGGGTTTTTTTGTTTTGCTATTTTTGATATTCCAAATATTGTTGGGCTTATGGTGTAGTTCCTCTAAGGCTTGTTTTATTTCGTTAGTGTCAGTTGAGGGATGCATACGTCTTAGTACTACTCTGAAGTTTTTCTCGTGCTTTGGTTGGTATGTGAAGAACTCAGTGTTTCTGCTTTTAAGTTCTTTGTATATAGTTGAGTAGGACTCGGGGGATTTAGCCTGGATTTTGACTCTTTCACCTTGTAAGATTTTGATTTCGTAATCTTCGTGAGCCACATCTTCCAACATTTTTGATAGCGGCTGAATATTGCTAACTTTATCAACGAAGAAGGGTGGAGGTTTGACTACCTGGCGTCTGACTTGGTCTGTGATTTTTGGTTCTTCAGTAACTTCTAGTTCTGCAAACATATTTGATGTTGGTACCGGTGCTGCCAGCCAATAACTGAGTTTGGTCTGTTTCAAACTTCGTGCCGTTGTTTCAGGGCTGCTTCTCAGTCTTTTGCGCCTATTCTCTTCTTGCCAATTTTGTGTATCGCTTTGGTCGTTTTTATCAGCATGTTCAATGTCCAGAGCCTCTATGTTTTGTGTATTAGTTAGAGGTTCCTCCGATGGTACACCACTGTAAGAGTTGGATTTAGGTCTGTTAGTAAACAATCCTTTATGCAGGGTCTGCTGCGTAAAATTTGGTTTCGGGTTTGCATTTTTTTTCGGTTGTATTACATTCTTAGAGCGAAATTTGCCCCCCCCAGAATCCGAGGGGCTGCCTGACCTCTGCTCAGAAGAACAGTGTTCAGGGAGGGATTCTCCACGATCTGTGGTACCCTCCTGGGGTAGATATGTTTTAGATTCCGCCATTTCATAGATTTTAACTGATCCACAGCTTTGTCTTTTCTGTCAGGGTGTGATCCCTTAGGCCGCGTCTTACAAGACTAAAGGCACGCCCATGCCTACTGGTTTTGGTTCGCGCTAGGTATTTGATTTCCCTAGTACCTCCCATATCTGGGGAGCATTCCCCTATCCACCACCTGGGGACGCGGTCGATGGGAGTCCAGCAACTCCTCACGACTCACGGATTCTACTTTGAGGAATTTTCCGTGGCAACGCCGAGTCTGGAAACGAGCGCTGGTAGCAATAAGTTTGCCCACTATTATGTGGGACATAAAATATAGCTAGCAAAATCTCTGTGTGAGTCTGCCTAGCCTTTCAGGGATAAAGAGGTATAAGAACAAAAGATTTTATTATATCATGAAAAATAAACCAAAACAAGTTAATAAAAATGTTGTAAGAACCAACACTGCTTCGAAGTTTCTTTAATTTATTTATAGGTATTGATGTTCGTTCCATCTGAGGGTTAACAAAGTGGCGAAGTTAGAACACTGTTACTGAATTCCAAGAAGGCTATTTTCTAAATAACCTTAAACATTATCTGAACAATAAACTACATTGTGAACAATTGTATTTAAATCCGTCATTTTGTCTGTACAGGCTTATTAATTATCCTTAGTTTACTTTTTTTATATTGTATAGGGGGCAAACGAGCAGACGGGTCACCTGATGGTACATGACTACCGCCGCCCATGGGCATATGCAAATCAAGAGTCACAAGTGCGTTGCCGGCCTTTAAGGTGGGAGTAGGGGAATGGTGGAAAGGGGGATGGGTGGGGGGAAAGGGAAAGGGTGGACGAGGGGGATCAGGAGGGAACGGTGGAAGGGTTAGGGCCTCCGGTAACATCACTCACTCGGCGAAAAGCAATACAACCATTGCTTCACTGCCGGTTTTCTGTGAGGCCGTGGTATCACTACGGTCGAGCCGGCTCGTACATGCCGAAGCATGACTCTCCCACGATAAACAATACTAACATTAGTAAGCTGAATAGTTTGTTTATTTTTAATGAAGATGAAAGGTTTCACTTATGTATGTGTTTCGGGGATGCTCGACTAGTATCGGGCTCAACCTTTGCATCTGCTCCGTGGGCCCAACAAAGGCTCTTTATCAAGGGCTATATATGTTTATCCAATAAATATGAATACCACTCACAGAATTTCTTATTCTATTTTGCTTATTTGTCTGTTTTTTGTTTTAATAAACTTTCAAGTTCTATCAGTCGAAAAAAAAGTATTTTGCTAAAGAAAGTTTGTATTAGCTTCACAATAAAATCAGATCATTGGCTCTGAATTTAAATATAATTATCCGTATTATTACTGTCAAACATTTTTTGGTCAGTAACATATTGTTGCAATAACAAAGTCGGTGCCTACATTTTCTTTTAATGCCAATATATTGACAGCGAAATGTATCAACTACTAAGTTAACAACTAGTTTAGAGGCTCTGAACGCTTGAACAGATTTTGAATTAAAACCAAAGGAAAAAGCTTAGAATTCTCGTAAGATTACCTAAAAAGTAAGGGTGCATTTTTTTTTTTTTTTTCTTATAAAGATTACTAGTAACGTGGGTCACACATTACTAGTAATCTCGTTAACCCCTCCAGCTAAGCTTAACGCTTGTGTTAGGAGTGGGTTCACGACGATAGTGCACTGAGTGGGGTTCGAACCCGCAACCACTTGATCGCAAGTCCGACGCTTTAGCCATTACGCTACCGCCGCTTTGTTTGCCTATTCAGTTTCCTAAGTAAGCATTTGGCTTAATACGTTGGAAATGATTTAAATATATTATGTTAAGAGTTTAATAGTCTACATAATATAATAATACCTTATTATATGTATAAATAAGCTCTATGTATGTTATGCAACAAACAACCTTGTCTTATTTTAAGCATGGTAATAAATGTAGTAAAATACAAGATAGGTTCGCGGAACTTTTATTTCAATGCCTAGCCCTTCATGTAGAGACTATTCCGTTCTTTACAAATATACTTTTTTTTATTACCTATTCTTTTTTTTATTTTAGAATGCAGTTAGGGTAAAACAGGCTTGAGCTCGAATTGGCAGATATTACTGGAGCGTAATACTCTTTTCTTCAAGTGAGTACTCACCTCAGCTCCAGAGCTCAATGTGGCTGGTTCTTTGTGGCAGGTTGTGTGCTTATTTGTCAACTCAGTTGTATAAAATAATTTATAGTCGTAAAATTTGTGGATGCCTTCTTTTCTATTTACTTGACTAACACTACTGGCTATAAATGTATGTGTAAATAGATTATTTTGGTGAGCAGTAACTATGAAATACCCGTATGAATGTATTTGTAGTATATTTACCACCTTTGAATTACCACATTTCAGCCAACAAACGATTTGAATTGAATTCACGTCATGTAAAATATCTATATTAATTCGGTCAAGGAGTACGGTCGACTCGATTGAAACCTTACCTGAATAATAAAAAAAAAAAAATATGATTTCGAGTCGACAACATAAATCCGCAAAATTCGGATTGTCGAGTATTTTGTTAAATTCAAATGGCAGTGGCCATATTGGTCACTCGGATGCCATCTTGAGTTCGTTAAGGCCGATTCACACGTGTCAGTGAAGTTACAGTTCCGTCCGGTCCGGCACAGTACCGCCATATTTTCTATGAACGCATCCCTACTATCAGTCAGTGTCAGTGATGACACAGTATTCTCAGTGTGTAAATGAGCCTTTATTGATTGAGCTGTCAGATTCTTAATAAGTACCTTTGCCAACTTTTCGGGTGATTACTCATTCTATCAAACTAAACAACTAGCATGATTTTTTTTTATAAGTATCTACCTAAATTTTGTAAAAGATTGTGCATTATGTTATGAGTCACATTTCAGCCGAGTGAAACCGGATTTTCATCTAGTATATAAATAATCGGTAACAAAAATCTCTAAAACAAAAGTGGGTTCATAATTTGCTAAGTTTTAACTCAAACACAACAATTAAGTGTCTGCTCACTGCTTCACCTGTTCCCCTCAAGGTAAAAAATCATGATATATATAATCACTTCAAATTCTGCCAACCTAACAGAAGAAACAGACCATAGAGATAAACCTACTTGTGTTATCAATACCGATAAAATACTTGATACACTTTATCGGTCTCGTTATCTGAACGATATGCCAATAACATGATCACGGCTACCGGTAATTATTTATTAAATAGATAACAATACGAGTGTATTTATTAATTAATACAGTATTATATCTCCCTGACTAATATACATACATATTCGTATGGAGATATTAAATTTGCTTATGTTTACATAGGTAACTTATTAGTCGGCGTTAAGTACAAAATACACATATAGGGCTTTTGAGAAGGTTGTCGTACTTCTAAAAAGCTAACCTCTGAAAGCTTCATGTCACTTGAGTTCACCTACGACTCATCCTGACGTGTTAAAATTCACATATGCATCTAAATCGATGGATAAATAGTTATTAAAATCATCACATCAGCAACCATGTGAGAAAGAAAAGTAAAAACAACTCTATTTCATGTATTATGCTATAATTTTAAGTTCGCTTAAGACTCATTTTATAGTGGTGGTCAGATTTTACTTTGGGTAGGGCTCAATGTAGGGAATAATGCAAATATGCAATTACAGATTTTACAGTGGATTCAATAACACTGTTATAAGTCCACCCGTGACCACGATCGGTGCAAATCAATCGGAATGTCGGGTAACCAAAAATTATTATCGCGATTACGTCCCTATTTAAATCTAACACTATTAAGAGTATTTCGCAACAAAATAACATAATACTAACCGCACGGAACTTGAGTGTAATGCCAATTTGATTTTCTATTTCTATAAGTAATTACTGAGGTATGATCAATTACTGTACCAGTAAATTGCAATAAGCAAGAAGAATGAATACAAATGGGTTTAGTCAATAACAAATTTGTTGCAAATTTTGGTGAAGTATATAATACGTGGGTGGTTGATAACGGATTTATATTTTCTCTACATTGCAGAAACAAATATACCGTACATTCAATGCCATCCATTCCATTTTTTTTATGGCATAGGTGGCAAACGAGCAGACGGGTCACCTGATGGTAAATTACTACCGCCGCCCATGGGCACCTGTAATTCAAAAGTCAAAGTGCGTTGCCGCCCTTTGAGGTGGGAGTGGGGGAAGAGGGGGGAAGAGGGGAGAGGGGAAGGATGGGAATAGGGGAGAGGGAAGGGTTAGGGCCTCCGGTAACCTCACTCATGCGGCGAAAGGCTATGCAATCATTGCTTCACTGACGGTTTTCTGTGAGGCCGTTGTATCGAGCGGAGTCGAGCCGGCCCAAACGTGCCGATGCATGGCTCTCCCACGTAAAAATTATAGTTAATAAATGCTAACCGTCTTAAAAATAATGATACTCGAAGAAAACAGACCAAGTTCAACGCATCTAAATCTTGCCTCATGAAACTTTTCAGAACGTTGACTACACTGAAGATACAACTTATCCAAGTATACATATAGAACAATTAAATTTGTTCCACAATAAAATAGTCGAATTGAAAACCTAAAGGTCAGTTAAAGCAGAAGATTACCATAGCAAACTTAGCCCTTCAGGGATTTACCTACAACGTGAATATGTCATTGTAATAAAGTAATAAAATAAAATATATATTAATTATCGACTTCCTTATCACGACTAAAACAAATATTTTATCAAAGACTATTTTTATGTGGATGTATTAGTTGACAATGTTAGTCGTTATGTAGCAAAGAGTATATAAACACTACGTATATGTAGTGGCAAAGTAACGAACCATGATAAAAATGTTTATTGAACATAATCGTTACTGATATACGCGACGGTTGAACCGACATGACGGTTGGACGGAATGTAATGTGTAATAAAGTGTACAACACAGGCCATTATAGAGAATCATAAACGTTATACAAATCAGATTTGAAGGTTTTCTAGACATGTTACACGTTTATCTGTGAAGGCCAATGTCAATGGGCGGTGTAGCCACCGTTTTACCGGCGAGCGCCACCGCTTTTATATAGATCTGGGAGAACAAAAACAGAAAGCATATATATTTATATGTGGATGTTTAAAATTAATTTCACTTCTAACATAACATGTTTATTTAGAAAGATGGTTCGAATTACAATAAAATTCGAAACTCTTTAGGGCCCGTACAGACGTACGCGTTTTCTGTGCGCGCGGATTCGGCGCGTTGCCGTGTTCTGCCACAAGTTATTGCGACTTTCGGTTTTATGCTTATTACATAAAGCTTATTTCACAATCTTTCCACAAAAACCGAGTACGTGCAGCCACCGCGCAGCTGGCCGCGCGGAGGCTACGCGGTGGCTGTTCGGAGGCTGTGCGTATGTGGTGAGAAAGCGGTTACTGCGTGTACGCGGATTGTAAGCGTAGACATATAAATGCGCCCATATTGTACGCTATAGGAAGGTACTAAGGTTCCTTGTCTTATGGCTATGGTTCGTTGACTTATGGCCAGTTGCGATTTATTACCCTAACCTTTAGATGGACAAATGCAGTTGATTAATGTATAGGGAAGTTTGTACACCTAGTACAATCTCAGCTCAGTACCTTACCGAACTATATATTATTAATGTAAGAGTTATGGATACACAATAAATTGGATTTTGAAAAAAAAATGTAATAAGTTTAAAGGTCATAGGTAAGTGCTTATTTACGTTTTGTAGAAAAACTATTTTAAAAAGTTATATATATTAAAAATAAATGTTTGAATTCAGTACCGAAAACACGCCGACAGTTCCCAACCAACCCGAGCGCGTGTGACGTCATAACGTTAATTTTTACTCAGAGCGTAGCACACAACTGATATACTTAGTGTACTATCGTGAAATTCAATGCATATTTAAATAATGAATTTAAAAAACTAGCACCGTGCAAGTCGAAACCTGTCATGTTTACTAATCCTTAACGTCAACTTTCATTTGAAGTTTACACACACTGACTAAAATAATTGAGATCCGTATCTGTATTCGCGGATCTATACACTAATAATCCGTACTCGTATCCGTATCCGCGGATATAAATTCTTAACGATCCGGCACATCACTAGTTACAAGTAATGCCGCCCCGTCGTGGACCCGCACTCCCGGTCGTCCCAGATATGTTTACAGTAACATTTTATCACTACCGGGCCCTTATGATAAACAAGCCTGTACAGAGAAGCTTGATTTTTTACACCTTAAAGAAACCCCTGACATAATTATTTAATGTTAGTTTAAACATGATGCCTCCACGCGTTCCTAAGACAAAAGTCCCGACCGAAAAACAGACGACAACGAAGTGATCCTAAAAGGGTTCTTTCGTACCTTTAACGGAACCCTAAAAACAATTGAGAAAAGTAAAAAACAAATGTTTTACAATAACAAGACTAAATTCTAAATTGTTAATTCCGGTTATATAAACCCTGAAATCAATTAAACTATTTAAATTAGTCCGTAGATATAACGTTATTGTCAGTAAATGGAGGTTGCTTTAAAACAATTGGTATCCCATCTATTGGGCTCGAATTTATTTGGCACATTATCATTGACACTGGATTAATTTCACTCTGTGTGATTAACGATCCCCTGCAGGCATTATTGCCTGCATTTAGTATATGCAACAATAATACTCGAATAGAATTTTAAAACGTTACAACAGGCACCCATACTTGAAATGTACATAAACATGTATAAAAAGACATTGAAACAAAGCAAAAACGGGCAAGTGCGAGTCTGACTCGCGCACCGATGGTTCCATGAGCAAACAAATTTTTATGTAGATGTAGGTCCATCTCGGGAATCAATTTTGAAGATTTTTGGTCGTTTCTTCCGAAAGACACACTTAACTTTGCAGTTCTAAAAATACTCTCCCATACATCGATTGACGACAAAGGCAACTTTACAACCTAAAAATAAAAGTTTGTAATCACAATTTAAATGCTTTATAACAACAAATTTACGATTTTCCCATTTTTCCTTTTAATTTTGTGCTATTAGCTTGGCTAGTTAGCTAATAGCACAAAATATAAAGCTAGCTAGTTGTGTCAAATAAAATTACATGACTCTAGAGATTGCTGCAAAACTTTTGTTTGATTTACCTGCAAACTGTTATTTTTTTTTTAAATCTAAGACTTAAATTGCCTTGTATCTTTTGATTGCGTTGACTTACAAGCTTTCAGCTTTAAGGGCCCGCAGACATAATTATTTGATGTTAATTTCAACCTCTACGGGTTCCTGAGAAAAAGGGTCTTGACAGTCAGACAGATGGAAAACAAAGTGATCCTTTAAAGGTTCTTTTTTCCTTTTAAGTAACGGAACCCTAAAAAACAAATAATATATGAAAATTCTAAACATACCTCAGAGTTCACAGAGCTATGAGGAACGCAATACGTTTGACCGCATTTACCCGTAGCATTTAATAACCCTTATTTCCCTTACAACCTTGTAAAAACGAAATGCATCCAAGAAGCGATGAATTTAGTGAGCAAAGTATACCTACTTATGGACTGTTTTAATTACGTACACTCCTTTATGAAGTTTCTAAGGATACCCAAGACAAATCTTTTCATGAAAATATCATGAAAAGGTTTAGACGGGAAAATTTGAAAATGAGATATGTTACGTACGTTCATCTTAGGAACGCGCATTGCTGGCTCAAAAAAAAAATTGTAAGCATGATGATTGCAGTTTATTGGCTTACTGTATACTTATCAATGATACTTATCAATACTTAATTTTTTAATCGCAAATTTTGGTTCTTCATTTTCATAATGTGAAACCAATTACCTATTTTTAACCGATTTATAAATAGGAGGTTCGATCGTATCTATGTATATCCCCGATTTTCTTAAAAAATAATGGACCAATTTTAAATACTGTTTTACTAACTGTATTCTACATATTTGTAGAAAAGTATCGTTGCACTAGGTATTAATTTTGTTTTGCGTGGACGTCGCCTAATTGAGAGGATTTTACCCGAAGGTGGTGCCCGCGCTTTTGCGGGCAGGCGCTAGGAGGGTTCCGGATGTCTTAATAAAAGCTGTTCCCGGATCCCTCCTACTTAAGGCGCAGTACGGCACACCGTGTGGTTTTAGTCGGTTCGATTCCGACACACCGCCCCACCGAAAACCCCGGTGGGGTGACGGCCCGAGGGGGTTTCCACACGCACAAAAAAAAAAAAAAAGAAAGGTATTAATTTTGTTTTACCTTTTTATGTTTCTCGCTTATAATCCATGATGTAATCACGTGTTTAGTTTCATATATCGTTGGCTTTCAGCCTCTATTTACCGGGCATGAGCCTTTAATCATTGCAACTGTAATCCCTAATTAGAAATGTGTCTCTGGACTCGTAATCAGTTAAACTTTATATGTTATTCAGTTTCTACCCTTAATTCGGGGTGGTAAACCTTTGGTCATATTAAATGAGTCTTGGAGTCACATAAGGGTCTTTTACTTTATTCAGCAAGATGGCATTGCTTATTTCGCGAAACATCTCTTAAATATTTAAGAATGCCTTTCTTATTTTGAAGTTATGACAGGCTGTAAGTGAATTTATAAAAAAACTAGCAACCCACCCCGGTTTCGCACGGGTAGTAGAGACATCTTCAACCAATTTATACAAAACGTTAACAAATTATACACCTCAACCTTCCTCATGAATCACTGTCTATTGGTGAAAACCGCATGAAAATCCGTTCAGTAGATTTTTAGTATATCGCGAACAGACAGACGCGGCGTGGGACTTTGTTTTATAATATGTAGTGATATTTTATTACCTTTGGAGATTTTGTCCGAAGATACGCAGCAATTAAGTTTCGAAATCTTTCAATTAGTTTATACAGAAATAAATTTATTCAATTCTGTTCAAATGGGATTTGCTTGATTGAGGAAGTACCTACAGGAGACCCTATAGTTTTATGTGGTCGTAACACTGTTCCAGTAGTGATGTTTAACGGTGTCACTTCACAGGTGGATAAGATTGCCATAGCTCTATATGGAGTTAGGGTTGTTTCATTCACGAGGTATACAGTCAACTTTGAATGTCGCTTAACGCATTATATTTTATAAACTACTAAATCCTTCTATCATATACGAAACAGAGTATACAATTTATTAAATTTCTCAGCTTAAATGGAAAACACCGTTAGTAAAAATAATTAACTTTGTTTACTTTTTCTAGGAACTTGGGCGGACTATAGCAGTGCAGTCGGGAGCTCTGGGCCTCAACTCACTTTCATAAAAAGTAAGATTTTCTTTTTATTTTTCTTTAATAATTGTAAACCACGACGGGTATCTGAAGGTTCGATGATATTAACTGTAGCGGCTGTAAATACAGCCTTTAGTGCTGCCAATTTTTCTTTTAACTGATATCTTCAAGAAAATACTCTTACATTACAACGACTCTCGGATATTCTTATCACTACATATTATAAAACAAAATCCCCCGCATCTGTTTTGACATCAATTTTAAAGGTCTTTTTTTTATTATACATACCTAACTCTTTTTGAGCTTTTTCGCCACAAGGTAATTATACAACCTTTTTATAAAAACTCCTTAAGATTATTTTATAAATTTCATAATTCTCCTTTATCTATACCTAAATTCCACACTTAAATACTAATGGCGCTAAAACACAACCTTTTCTTTTTTTCTAAAAATGACCCGAAAGAAAAACCATCAAAAATAACGCAAAAACATCGTAAAATAGTACTAACATGAATATTATCAATTCTGGCTACGAAAACAAGGTCAAAGTTGAGAAGGAAGCGTTCACGCAACGGGCAGAGGAAACACGGTTATACTGTTATGCAATCCGATACGCGGTGAGAATATACTCACGCGAATGACATTCATTTTTATGAACACCATTTGACAATGAGTTGCGGTTCAGAATACAGATGAAAAATAATTGAAATACGCTATGGATAAATGGATAATAAAGCCAACATCCCGCCTGGTGGTAAATAGTTACTAGTGAATATTAACACTCAAAATAATTTAGGACTTTAGGTGTTAGGTACTCGTGCGTTGTTGCCTACCCACCATAGAATAACACTGAGAGCCTATGCACAGACAGGAACATTACAGGCTTGTATTACATTTAACCACCTTCCACTCGTAGCTCTAATTGACATTATCAGACAGAACTATAACGCATGTTTTTGGTGTCTTCATAGTTGGCTAGAAGCTGAAAGCTACTCTTATCTTTAATGCCAATACGATAGGTAGAATCAACGAGAACAGAACTAGACAATATAAACTGACAGTCTCTTATTTTTATATTTCAATTGAATAAATCGTAATAGGATCGCATGAAGCTAACATAGTATAATATTGTTTTATAAGTTTCAGTATTCAATTGTACCCGTGCCACGGAGTTTTTATATATCGAAATATTGTATTATTATTTATAAGTGGGAGAGTCATGCTTCGGTACGTTTGGGCCGGCTCGACCGGAGTGATACCACGGCCTCACAGAAAACCGGCAGTGAAGCATTGCATTGCTTTTCGCCTAGTGAGTGAGGTTACCGGAGGTCCTAACCCTTCCCTCTTCCTCTCTCCCTTCCTCGCCCCCTTATTCCCCCCTTCCCCTACTCCCACCTTAAAGGCCGGCAACGAACTTGTGGCTTTTGAAGTTGCAGGTGCTCATGGGCGGCGGTAGTCATTTACCATCAGGTGACCCGTCTGCTCGTTTGCCCCCTATACCATAAAAAAAAAATATAACTTCGACAAAAACAATATGAACTGATGTATAAATAAAAGTTTTGTAAGTCGACGTACAACTGAAAATAACATTTTTATCAAACAGAAGTTTGGAAAATCATAAATTAAGTGATGATTACTGCTGATAGAAAAAGTTTGATACAAAGAGTATCTTGTCTAACAAACAAAAATATTTTGGAACACTTTTACAGTTGAATAACTAATAGAGACTGGTTTATAAAGCAACTTTTTAGTATCTAAAAGGAGATAAATAATTTTAACACGCTTTTATTAATTAGCGTAGCTATGTAAACAAATTTAATGAGTAAATTTTAACCTTCTTCTAATTATTGTCGTGCCCAAATCAAACTTCGTATGTATATGTAGTTCGAATGACAATCAAGCCAACATTCCGAAGTCCGATATAACATGGCATTTTGGAGCTGATCCGATGATGGGGCTAGGAGGTGATTAGTGGAACTCTTTAGTGGCTATTAGTAAACCCCTCGAGTTCGGGCTCAGATGATTCGTATTGACGACGCCAACAGATTGAACTTCGTAACGATGGACTGATAATTAAGCCAGGAGGTGGACAGTGGAATACTTTTTTACTTTTTAATTAAGTTCGCTATAAAAGCGTGTTTTTATAAGTTATACTCAGACCATCACCCTTTCAAATCAAAACAAAATCATTTATTTCAATTGAACCGACTAAGTCAGTTGTGAAGCTAGTTGCCTGTTACAATACGTAGATCCTGTGGAGAAGAACAGGCAAGAAACTCCAAGGACACTCTTTTTCAACATGTTTTTTACAAGTCTCTGGTTACATTGCTTATATAAGCAAATGAAATGTGAGTACAATGTAACGTATTGTTCTAAACTATAAGTATATTATACTGTCCTTAATAAGTTAAATGTTAAATACCTTGACCAGATATCGTTCTATAATAAATAAGGCGTGTGTGTCTAATGGAGTTAATTACGGTAACCATGTTAGTATAAGTTGTGACAGACACGGGAATTGTATAAAATATATTCAGAGTTGTATAATAACTACTTCAAAAATAACAATTTAAATTAACACACCTCTTCGTGGGTTTAATTAACGTTTATTATATTATGAATGCGAATTGGTTTGTTGCACTTTAACATCTTATTAACGTCACCGATCATCATGAAATTTGAATTGAATGTATATTACACGTCTTTATTGCAGAAAAGTACACGGTTTATTGTAACAAAGACAACAGCAGTTTAATTTTTTTCAGGGATGAGAAAATCTGAAACTACTGTTCCCGAAGGAAACCTGCATTAATTTAGAACATCCACATTATCTCAAGCGTCTAAAGCCAGTTTATAAATTTCAAATGTCTGTCTAATAGTCTTTACACATTAACTCCACGTGAATGTCATCACACTTGTGGTACAAATTCTCGATACTCAAAATTTGTGCAAATAGAATTTGCACGTTTTATTTACTTAGCATTTCATTTGGTCGATTCCGAGTGTGATGACATCGAGAACAGTATTGGTGTCATATTATTATTAAGTAAATAGTTTTATAACAAGTAAGTACCTAATAGCTTGTTTTAAAGGATAAGAAAGAAAGGTCACATAGGTGAAAATGAACGTATCAGTCGATTCGGTCAACGAAGATATAAATAGACTAGTATCTGGCGAATGGAGATTTGCTTGGTGTTTTTTTTTTGGAACATCGCGTTTTTTCAGATAAACTTTTAGATAAACTAAAAACCTTTTTAGATAAACTTAAAAAGCAAAATCCTATCTATATTAAAAAAATATCTAAATCGTTACAGCCGTATCCGAGATCTATGAAATAAATTTATATATCCACATAAGAGATTATTGGATAGGTGATCCAATCAAAGAGATTCTTGAAGTGATAGGGTTACTATTTTCAAAATAACCGACGTCAACACAGGTAGGCTGGTAGTACAATAATATATTATAATATAATAATATATATAGTATAATTATGTTCAATAACACCTGAAATTCTATTTATTTTTAGTGATAAAAAGTTTTTTTGAAAAAAAGTGGTAAACCAGTATTTTTTTAAATAAATGGACAATGTAATGAGCCTAATTACTTCCGATGATGAATGGAAGTATACACTTGATTGAGTAATTGGTTTCCCTTGCTTTATAAAAAAAAACGGAATAGTTTGGCAATTATTTTGTTATTTGTTTTTTTTATGAATTATTTACATAATGTAAGTTAATCATCAAGCAAACTTGTTCACACAACTTATTATCTACTGTATATTAGCGTTATTTTAATACATTATATCCATTCAGAGAAGAGTTTGCGGGTTTTTATGGATACCTTAATATCCTGGTCAATGCCGGTTCTCTGTTCTGAAACAACCTAAAGATTATGAAATCACTCACCTCGTCAAGATCTCTCTTTCGTCTTTTCTCTTTTTGTTATTTTAAGATATTTGCTAGCTGACTAGCTAAATGAAGATGTGAGTAAATTAAGAGAACATAAGTCGAAAGCAGCAAAGCCTTTCGGCTTTTGGGGAAATAAATTGTTCTACACTTTTCCTCATAAAGAAAAAAGAGTGGCGTTGCTGTTAGACTGTGTATCGCAATCCCCCAAAGTGAATTCTTCATATAATTCAAATATAAAAATCACTACATATTATAAAACAAAGTCACCACCTCTGTCTGTGTCTGTCTGTTCGTGATAAACTCAATATCAAACGAACGAATTTTCATACAGTTTTCACTAATAGGCGGAGTGTTTCATGAGGAAGGTTTAGGTGTATAATTCTTCTATAATTCTGTGTAAAATGGCTAAATTATGATGATAATTGTTAAAGATGTCGGAAAACATCAATATAAGCTTTACTGCCGTGCGAAGCCTTTGGGTTACTAGTTATATATAAAAAAGAGTTTATTACCTTTAACTTTCTGACGAACGTTACACATTTTGCCTACTAAAATGTAAACGTAACAAAATTCTTAACGTCTCTGAATAAATACAAAAATACATATATCATATCGAAAAATGTCGGCTTTATTTTTTTATTTCATTTAAGTTTCGGATATGAAAATGCCAAGTAGGTAGAAAGTTTCCAAACAAAAACGCGTTCGCGTGTGTTCTTGATAAAAACAATCCGTGACATCTGTACATAAAACATGAATGAACTTGGAAACTATTTAAAGTAAACACACTGAAAGTTTATATAAATTCAGACAGTAGTAGCTAGAAACTGAAACATTCTTGAGATTTAGATTAGATGAATATCTAAGATTGTTTCTATTAGTATGTACATATTCTGTTGTTAATACCACAGAATATACTATTGTTTACTAATGTAAACACTATTTGTTATGAATAGGATTTTCTGACCCTGTACGTTGCTCGTTGGTAAATATCGAAATTCATATGCAACTCTACTAGCTCAGTCAAGGAACTAAAATACCTACCTAAATTTTGGATTACCATTACCGTTTCCAGTACGTTTTTCGTCATATGTGCTCAAAGGATTTTTGTTTTTCATTAAATTACCTTCAAAATGAGACCTGTTCAAAGTCAGTAGGTGCTTTTGTTTAACAGCAAATGAAGGTCAAAGTTAAAAAAGACCTTTTTTTCAACATTTAATGACTTGGAGAGCAACGTACTTAGAAGTCTGAAACTTTCTGACATTTTAGCTTGTGATGATACTAAAAAGTGCTATAAATTTCAGCGAGATCGGTTTTCAACTTTTTAAATAATTAACGATGGTTTAATTTCTTTAGCCTTAATTGCAAAATGCGCCAATTTTTTTCTAAACTACTAAAACTGGTCATAAAAGCTTAGAAAATTGAAAAACCCATTTAGGTTTATGAGCCCGTTGGAATTTTTTGAAAATATCGATTTTAACCGATTTTATAACGATATTTTGAGGTATGCCTTTTTTTTAATGCCATTGACTACTTATCAAATTGTCAAAAAACAATAAATGAATGGACACTTGAGCACTTGAAGCCTGCATTCAGAACAAAGGGTAAACCAATTATTGTAAGTTGATTTCATTAAATACTAGCAGTTGTACGGCGTAAATTCGTTTGTAAAATTTTACGGGATAGAGAGATGAGAAAGTAGTCTATGTGCTATTCCGTACTATAATCTATCTCGGTGCCGAATTTCATCCAGATCCGTTTAGCTATTTTTGCGTGAAAGAGTAACAAACATATTTTAGTAAGAAATAAAAAAATATATATTATAGCTTAACTAATTCGAATACTCGGTGTTATTTCAATAACTTCCGCCCAGCCGGAGTTATTGTTCATGTTATACTTACTAAATATGTATCTCGGAACTTGTGAGATCACTAATTTAGAGTGAGTAGGGTCGGAGAGTTCCTTGTCAGGGGCATGCGGAGCTTACAAGTTCGACCACAGGTGTTACGTGTGGTTAGGTCCCCAAAAAACCTTAACAACAATGACAACAATCACCACGAAGTTTTTTTGTATTAAAAATCTTCGTGGGGATTGTTGTTTTCAGAACAAATACTTGTTTAAAGCATTATGGTCTAGTGGTTAGTGATTCTGACTGCTGAGCCAGAGGTCGTGAGTTCGTTTCCCACCCAGGACAAATAATTGTGTGATGAGTACGATCATTTGTTCGGTGTCTGGGTGTAATTTATCTATAATATGCATGTATTTAGAAATATATAAATATGTTTATCTGTAGTCTGGTTACCATAGTACAGGCTCTGCCTAATTTGGGATCAGACGGCCGCGGCCGCATGTGAGGTGTGTCAAGTTATTTTTACTATTAGATTTTTTTTTAACCTTAAAACAGTATTAGGTCCCGTGTTCAGATTTTCTAGATGTTTTTTTGTTTTTTACAAAATTTACTAATAATAATACAAACATACATCTACTCACGCCTATCTCCGAAGGGGTAAGCAGATTTGCTAACTATACTTTAGTTTGAAATCGTCACACTCACGAGCAATCGTGTTGCCAGCAACAGGGCACTTTGGAAATTAAATATCGTATAGGAATATAGTATTAAAAGGGAAATGCAGTTAAGAAGAGAAGGCAAAAATTAAATATTTTTATTTTATAAAATTCCTGAAAAATTGCTTTTTTTTAATTATAGGTCAACACAATGTCACCGCCACAATAAGTTGCTTTGTCGAAAGTAAAACAAATAATATATTAAAATAAATAAAACCGTGTTGCAAATATGTAAGTTCACTATCGGCCAGTGTCGATCTATAACCGCCCGTTTCCAAATAGTTGAGAAGAAATCATGCAAACAAACTCACAGCCATTCTTTTAAATCACTAGATATTAAAACAATACTAACTGCAATTTAAGAAAACTAAAGTTAAGCTATGAAAGTATGGATTCTGAAACTAAACAAGATAAAATAAAGTAAGAAAAGAAAGAATATTTCTTCCTTTTCTAAGACAGAAGATAAGAAACATCTCATAAGAAGCGATTAGAAGCTCATTGTACATTTCTATTAAGTATTTGAAATAGCCTGTGAATCTAAAAATACAATAGAATAGAATGAAAATAAACAACATTGTACACCAACAAAAGTTTTCCTACAGGTGAATGTGCAAAGGGCGATCTCATCGCTGAAAGCAATTTCTTATAGGCAATCTTGGGATGGAGAAATTTACAATAAATATATGAAATCGTGGGTAGTTTTGGAGAGGAGATATTTTGTTAAAATAATTATAGCATACAGCATTTGATATGAACAAATAAATTAAAAAAGTAATTGAAAATATTTATGCAAAACTTATTGCAAACATATGTAATTTAGTCCGAAACGTTTTTTTCCTCCTTATAATCCACCACTGTGTAATAGCCCTTCAGGCACAGTTACCTTTTTACTGTGGATTTAAATTTGTTCAGACTAAAAGTTTATGTATTATGTGGGTTTTTGTTATAAAATCTCACAAATTGACCCCGAAACGCCCAGTCAACTTTTTGGAGCCTAGAGGCATGTACACCAAATTGATGCTTATGGCGTGCGTTAAAGAGAGTATATAACTTTTGTTTACAACTGGTCTTTATTTTTAATAACATTATTCAAGTTTCATAGATGTACTGACATGCCACACATAATAATAAGGAAAAAAAAAGAAATAATAATAATCACTTCACACATCTCACACACGGCCGTCTGATCCCAATCTAGGCAGACCCTGTACTATGGTAACCGGACTGCTGATAAACATACTTATATATTTCTAAATACATACATATTATAGATAAATTATCTACACCCAGACACAGAACAAATTATCAAGCTCATCACACAATAATTTGTCCCGAGTGGGAATCGAACCCACGACCTCTGAACCACGGCTTTTATTTATTAAGTTTATTTACCAGTAACTCGGAGCTCTCTAACAAATTAATCTTATATTCATGTTTATTAAAGAGTATACGGTTTTACTCACGTTGGTGAAACGGGGACCCTTTTTCAAGGAGTGAAGCGTCCTGCCTCGATGCTGTAAGGCGTCACACTGGCAGGCAGGACGCTTCACTCCTTGAAAAAAAGCCTCCGTCGGGTTCGATACTACTCACGAAAATTTTTATTGTAATCCAATATTCATTCCGAATTTCAATATTATAAATGCTTTATGGTCTAAAAGTTAAAATAAGGTAAAGAAATTTATTTGTTATTTTCCCCATTTTATATCTTGTTTGACTTTCAGTTAGTAAACAACGATTATTAAATATGAACTTATTTCTTTTATAACGATATCCGATTACAATCTTTCCTTCCATATACTAGGCAATCTTAACTTAAGTTATAATCGGATTTAGTATTTTACGATAAAATCTTTTCTCGGATGGGAGAAATTATATTGATGAAAGAAAGAGCTAGTGATCGATAAAACTTAAGTGTTTTGGTATTGGGGTACTTCAAAACTTTATTAGATTTGTTTTATAGGGACGGAAATGCGGGAAGCAAATATTGCCCTGAGAATGTACATATTGTTAAACCCATGTCTTATTTTTTTGAGAGTAGTGGTATGTAAATATTAGAATATAAAAAGTTTGATATACATAATACATATTTAGTTGAAACAAATATTTTGTAAAATAATTGGGGTTTCATGCCTATCTCTCCATTCGACTAGTCAGTAAAAAATCGTGTCAGATCGTCGGATTTTTTTTTTGTAACAGCGCAACATGCTGATAGTTTTATAATTTTTTTTTATACTACTAAGGTATCAAAAATTTTTATACACATATATTGAGCGTCCGCAAGAACACTACTATTCGTTTTAAAGTGTGATGATGACTCGCCCTGCTACTGGCAAAAGGAACGATCATCTCAAACAATTCTTTCTAACCCAATCCATAATATCATTCTCATCTACATAAGGAAGCAAAATCTCTACTAAAGGTATAAGGTATGACGTGCGAGCTTAGGATCATCTATCATTCTTAAGTCTTGTTAAAATGCTGGATGGTCAGTTTTTTATTATAATTTTTGTTCATCGAAGTTTTCTAATGCTCTGGATATACAAATTGACAATTGCAACCAATAATGCGTAACAATTTGTGCAAATATTCTACTCAAATTATCCCACTAATATTATAAATGTGAAAGTTTGGATTGATGGATGGGTGGATGTTTGTTACTCTTTCACGCAAAAGCCACTGAACCGATTGCGATGAAACTTGGTATGTAGATAGCTGGAGACCTGGATTAACACATAAGCTACTTTTTAACCCGGTATTCCTACGGGATCGGGAGTTACGCGGGTGAAACCGCGGGGCGCTGCTAGTATAGCTATAAATGTTTTATATATTGTTGATTCATCCAGTCATAGGTGTGCCATATCAAATTCACTGCAAAATGATGATTCAAATTATCTACTATTGTACTAGGCTAGTTTAAAACATGCTATACAATGTTACAGCTCTCTGCTTGAAATATGCCAAAAATGCTTGGTCATGGTAAACTATCAATCAAAATCTTATGACACGGTAGCCGGCGCCGTTGATGGATTTGACCTAAATTTTAGTAGTAAACATTACGAGTAGGTACACTGCCTTTAGGATCCGACAAATTAATGTTCCGTAGTTGTAGCAAGTGATTTTTTGGCTGTCATATTTTCAGAACTACCATAAATAAATGTCTTTACATTACTCAATCATTTATTTGCATTCCACAATATGTACTTAGGTGGTAGGTTTAACCCTATCGGGCACAGCAAAATACATTTAAAATATGTCAACAAATTGAATAAAAATGGGTTAGAAATTGCATTAAAATTAGTATTAGCAGAGAGGATATTTGCATCTTTATTGTTAATATTTTATGGTAGGATTAAGCTGAATTTATGTAGGTGTTGTTCATTTTTGTAGTAGAAGCGTTTTTATTTTATTAATGTAATTATTGAGCTTAGTTTTTTTCCTAATGTTTTCCTGTAATTTATTGAATATTTTTATGGACATAACATAAGGACTATTTGAATATTAAAGTTAGACTAGGTGCTTAGTTTAGATTTTTTTTTAATTATAGTATTGAAATGAAATAAACGGAATGACTTCTTTTCTATAATTTATGTAAGTAAATGTCCAGTAACATATGTATGTACCTACACAAACACTTTTAGCGAAAACCTGTAATTGGATCATCGATTTAAATGTGCTACGTACAATGAATTGGATTTATATTTCATATTTACACTTCGTAATGATATTGTTAAATGCTGTTGGTTTTCCAAATAATAAATGAATAAGGAAACATTTGTTTTTTGTTATACATCTATACAGACTCTACTATTTTGAAGTACAAATTTTTTAAATCCTAACTAATATTATAAATCCGAATGGGAGTTTTTTTGTTTAGCGTAACTTGAGTTCCTTGATTGTATTCCTACTAAACCGATGATCATCCAATTTTGTACACTTGTTGTCAGAGGTACATAAAAAAACATGGGGTACCTTCATCCAAAATAAAAGTAATGTTCCCGAGTAAGACCTTCCTCCATTTTTTCGTCGGTTAAAAATCTACAGTAACGCGAGCGAAGCCACTTGCAAAAGCCCAGTACCTATACAATAAAAAAACAAAAAATATTTCATTTAAAATACAAAATGGTAGCTCACTTTGGTAGTGTTACATGAGTTACGAAAACTGTGTGTAGAAAACGCTCAGCTAGCTCACAGAAAACCGACAGTAAAGCTATATTCTCATTGTGTTTCGCCGAGTGAGTGCGGTTACTGGAGGCCCTAATCCTTCCCTCTCCCCCTCTTCCTCTACTCCCACCTTAAAGGCCGGCAACGCACTAGTGACTCTTGAGTTGCAGGTGCCTATGGGCGGCGACAGTCACATACCATCACGTGACTCGTTTGCTCGTTTGCCCCCTATAGTCTATACCATAAAAACCATTATTTTTCATACTCATTGGAGCTTTTAAAATTATCATACTGATTATATACTTTAGCGCTTCACATAACATCAAAGGTCTGTTTGATATGTACTTTTATCAATTTATTTCATGCCATCTCTCGTTATATTGCAGAAATTGTATCGCTCGTTACCCGAACCGTGTTGGCTCCTAAATTATATGATTTCATAACGACATTCATATAAGCCCCGAACTGTTTAATTAGAACAGTAACTCTCAAAATATTTCCCATATTTCTCGCTGCAGTTGAAAATTATACTCATGAGTATGCTTTTACTCATTAACCCTCTAATGTGCAGCTGTTTCGGTTTGCATAAATGTTAGGGTTTTAATAGAAGTTTCTCGAAGCTAACTTTGAATGTAATCAATGAGGACTTAAATCCACCTACTCGGGCCGCCGGGGTTTTCGGTGGGACTGTGTTTCGGAATCGTACCGACTAAAACCACACGGCATTTATTAAGGCATCCGGACCTCTCAAGGAATTAAATCCTAATCCTGCCTAATATTATAAATAAGAATGTGTTTTTTTGGTTCGTTACGCTTTCACGCTTTAACTAGTCAACTTAACTATTTAATTACTCATATAATTTTGCGTACGTTTTATCAGGGGTATAGAAAAGGCCATAGGAGAGAAGAAGTGTTAAAGTTAAAAAAAGAGAAAATTATATTTAACTAGAGATCGTGTGGTGGTCCACCAATTTCGATCATGGTTTATTTTATTGGCCAATATTACTTGACCTGTCATTGTATAGACTTTTGCACCATGACAGGCCAAAATATATACTGGATACTTTTACTTTTATGTACCCGTTTTTGGAGTTTTTTTTTTACTTTGTAACAAATATTGTTTAAAAATTTTAGCTTTCTGCACTTCTTTTATATATAATCTATAAAAATTCACGTTACTATTTTTGCGAAATTTTCTTAAAAAGGGTTACAAAGAATTCTCTTCATTAATGTAATAATTAAGGACACCTCGTTGGGTAGAGACCTCCTCGATCTGTTGCATTTTTTTCTGTCATGGGTCATTGTTGAGCCAGTCAAAAATTAAGTCTAAAATCTAGATTAACTCGGTGCAAAAGCAGGTTAGACATATATATTGTAGTACTGGTACTACGAAAAGTCTCGAAAAGTCTGGACTTTTCTACACAGAAAATATAAGAGGACTTAGAGTGTGGGTAATTTAGCACCTTTCAGAAAGCAATAAACGTAGGTGTGCAGAGTTAGTAGGTAGCAGTGCAATGAACGAGCCGAACGTGTCAGGATAGACACCGTAATTGAAAAGAATAGATATATATTACTACACACTATTGAAACTGAAACTTTTGTATGAAAAGAATAATTTTATTGTACTTACTTGTACTACCTACTTATGGACGACCTATGTGATGTGAATGTTGTGCATTCGGCTACTACCAGAGGTCAGAAGTTCGATTCCTTCTTAGTGCAAATATCAGCATGTATATTGAGTATGTCTATTTAGGAGCGCGATGTCTATTAACGTGCGTGTTTCAACTTTCATAAAATTATGTTATGATAGACTTAAGTAGGTATACATACATCTTTGTATGTTTTATATTGGTATGCACATGCACACTAAATATACAGACAAATATACATCCGTATATTTATATATTTACCAAGAAGTAGTTGAAATGTACCTCCAACTAAATCATATTGATCCATCATAAGGGAGATTGTATTTAACAATAATGTATGTATGATACTTCTACTGGAACAATGGTGAACAAATAATGTGTTATCTATCTTAAAGAAAATGATGTACGGCTCAAGTTCGCGGGATTTCTGAAAAAAAATGTTCTTTCTTTAGGGGCCATGCATAAATTGGCACGAATTTCGTAATTTTTGGACCCCCCTCCCGTCTTTGTCACAGGTGATCACATTTGTGGAACCTCCCCCCTAACCCCTGATGTGACGTCACATATTTCGCAATTTTACACCGATAACTGAAAAGAGCAGCACTAAAATTATTATTTTTAGTAAAAGTGTAGTAACGTATGTAGTCTTTCGTTTATAGGTAATGTTTTGTGTTTGTGTGTTTAATACTTTAGATTTTGACATGTGACGTTACGAAGCAAAAGTCCCCCCCCCCACACCTTGTCACAAAAGTCACACTTCGTTGACCACTAACGTGTGACGTAATTTATGGATGGCCCCTTATGAGAACTAATTTCTAACACGTTGAAAACCTTGAAAATGTATCTACTGACGTAATCGGGTATTCAACTCGGACCATCGTTATGACACGTTAATGACTGGTGTTTATGGCTTACCTTACTCATCTCATAAGTCTAGAATACTAATCGTATCATGGATCATAGAAATGAATTCATCGGTAGTTTATGTTCAATACCTATTACTGACCTCGGTCAATTGATTGACAGTAACCAATTATTCAAGTATCAGAGCACCAGTTAAGTGAAAATTTTCCTATGGTCCCTTTAACAGTCTATTTAATTTTTACACGTCTACACGTTTTGTGAGAAGGTTTCTGTCTCTGGAACCCTAACCACCGGTAGCTTGGTCCCTGTACCCGATACCGGTGGGATACAATTTGTTTTATTTTTAAATATTTTTTATAGACAAATGGATTTAAAAATGTCTTTTATATGTTTAATTTATGTTAATAAAGAAAATAATAATAATAACATGACACACCTCACACACGGCCGTCTGATCCCAGACTAGGCAGAGTCTGTACTCTGTGCTTAAATTTCTAAATACATACATATTATAGATAAATTACACCCAGATACAGTATAAATAATCATGCTCACCACACAATTATTTGTCCTGGGTGGGAATCGAACCCATGATCTCTGGCTCAACAGTCAAGATCACTAACCACTAGACTAACAGGCCTTAATGTGTGTCCCTTTCAAAACAGTTGTATAGATTTTCACCTAACAAAGATGTGATGGTTCATATCTTTGCATGTTATGATTGCTTTGTATAAGCTCAGATTCTATTTAAAAAAAAAACGTTTCCATCTTTTTAACTGACTATGGCGAAGACAAAAAGTAACAAACAACAAAGGTAAAATATAACAGTGCTAAGTGACCGATAGACAAAAAAAAGGTAGCGTATGACAACGGTTATCCTCCGAACGTTACTATGTCTACGTATTAAATAAAAATAAATATGTAAGTTTTCTATTATGGATAGATGGATATTGGATGTTTGTTTAAAGTGTAACATCGAGGCTTCTCAGTGGGAGGTTATGGCGACCCGAGAACCTATACATATTATAAAATAACACAATCTATTCAACGGGGTAGGTGGTCGGCCAGGTTCGAAAAACGTGGTCGACCGAAAAAACTTAATGTTGGAGGTCAATTGTATACGCTAGAGGTCACAAGATAGCGCAGTTTCTAATTAAAAGAGGAAAACTATTACAGTCACATTCGTGGTAGTATAAACAGAGTTAGGCTCATGGCAGGGTTTCTGGAGACCTCTATCGTGGTCAAAGACATTATAAATGTTATAAACCAAATATAGGAGTTTGAAATCAGACATTGAATCCATCAGAAGTAAAATGTCAGTTACATATTGTATTTATTTACGAGATTTGGCATTATAGTTTTAACTTTAAAAATGTCACTTCTTTCTGTTAACATAGATGTTTTTTACTCTTAGATGAACCGTTAATTACCAACTTAGATATTGCCAACTTGTATAAAAAGAACAGAAATATGGCAATAATACGCAACGTCATTACAATAAGCTGATAAGCAATCAACAACCAGCACTACTTTACTACACAAAACAAAACGAAATACAGTTCCTAATAAATTTTATTGAACGTGAAATACAATAGACTTATTTATGAATGTGGGAGCTACAAAGCCATTCATTAACATTTCAGTACGATATTCTGATACTTAAACATCATTGCCCAAATTAGCCTCGACGTCACATTTACTCCAATCATATACTATTACGTTGTGTTGTAGGATTCGGTCATAAATACTTATGAATGAAGATTGGGACAGGTAGTCCGAGCATACATTAATTTATATGAAAGGAGTTTCACAAACTGTCCACTCTTCGAGAAAAAAGGGTGTCGGAGCGGGCAAGGTCTGGTGTTTTTAGTCATTTAGTTAGTATAAAAGTGTAAAGTATCACTCGACAAATTCGGAAACGGGTCACAAATTAAAATGTTATAATTTTTTACTATTTCCATTTATGTTATGTAATCATACATTTTATAAGCACTGAGTGAAAACCTAAGGAAAAGGCCTTTAAGAAACGGTATTAGCAAAAACAAACACCAAAATCATCATCCTCCGCGCATTTTCCCAACTAAGTTGGAGTCGGCTTTCAGTCTAACTCATCGAGATATTATGTACTAGAGAAGCCACTCAGAACAAAATTCATGTTCCGTTTTTATTTGAATTAAAACAAAAAAGCGCTGCAGCGCTAAAACAATAATTTGTAGTCAAATCGTACAGTATTAACAAGCAGCGCTCGATCGTTTTTGAGTTGTAGTTTTCTCGCGAGCGAAGGTCCTAAGCGCCGTGATTTTCATGACGTTTACGCGTGTTGCCCAACGAACTGCTACAAAGATTTGTTTGGACTGCGGTGCAGGGACCGCAGTTCGCGTTACAAACTTTTTCTTCGCGGTGTCTACTCTATGCTACGCTACGCTAGTAATAATAACTCAGTGGTCTAACTACGATACGGCCGAACTTCGATATTTTACGTGGAGCAACTGTCATCAGACCTCCACAACCCAAGTACTAGGCAATATCGAAGTTCTGTAGTTAGACCAGGTTGTCGGACTTTTTAGGGCCCCAACTACTCATAACTTAACTTTGGAATGTGCTAACCTACTCGGTTACCACTTAGCCACGAGCCCCTCTAAAAACAAACACCAAAATGAAATTGGCATTTGTTAAAAAAAAAAATACATACATTTGAGATCTACACTATCTATTAAAAGTTTTTCATGGCTTAACGAATTGTACGGCTTCATATTTACGATGTAGAAAGGTAAATGAATTCAAACCAACATTTGAACGAAATATTTCCTAAAAATAGATGACAAAGGAATCGAGGATACTTACTATCAATTTCTTTCATCCATTATCGGAAAAAGCGCTGTACATTTAGGCCATAAAAGACATCGATCGCTCACAAGTTTCTGCTACTGACATTACGAGGAATATGATTCACATAAATAGGCGTATATTTGTAAATATTCACACAAACAACGAAAACAATATATGTACTTATGTATAAGGCAATAAAGGCATTATGTTTGCAGGAGAACGTAAAAGATCAATTTACGAACCAAACTAGAAACCCATTCCTTTTATACATTCAAGAAAAATTATGTGTCTACATACTACTTTCGATGACGTTCGAGAGTAGAAAAGAATTAATTTTATGTTCATTTAGTCGATTACTCAACACAAAAATTTTAGTAGATGGTTACTAAAATTACTACTGTGGAGAGATAGATATAGATGGAAGATCTGTAAACGAAAGAGACGACAAAACACTCAGGGAGTAAATATTAGAGATAGCCTGGTGGTTAAAGTTCGATCATAAAACATTAAACTTATTTTTTTTTTCATTTCCAATTTTAGTTGAACTGTTACTGTATATATATTCTTTACGTAGCACGACAGGTTAACATAAAATGTATGCTGGACCTATGTAGGTTTTTGTAGGTGCTTTCACATATTTTTTTATTTTTATAAAATACTAGCAGCGCCCCGCGGTTTCAGCCGCGTAAGTCCCGATCCCGTGGGAATATCGGAATAAAAAGTAGCCTATATGTTTGGCTTGAAAGAGTAACAAACAGCCATACATACATACATCCATACATCTATACATACATACATACATCCATACATACATCCATACATACATCCATACATCCTTACAAATTTTCACGTTTATTATATTATTAGTAAGACATATAAGCTAAGTGGTAACCCAGTAGGTTGGCACATTACAATGTTGAGTAGTACTAGCCAGGTCAGTCTTAAGATAGGTGGTCATTCTTAACACATTGAGACCCTACGTACCTCGGAGAGCATGTTAAGCCGTCGGTCCCGGTTGCTAGACGAACATCTGTGGCATTCGTTACGGATAGTTGGAGCCCAAAAAAAAAAGTCCGACAACCTGATCTAACTACAGAACTTCGATATTGCCTAGTACTTGGGTTGTGGAGGTCTGATGGCAGTCGCTTCACTTAAAATATCGAAGTTCGGCCGGTCGGTATCGGTAGACTGAAAGCCGACCCCATCTTAGTTGGAAAAAGGCGCGGAGGATGATGATGATAGTTAAAGTTTTAGCTTTCTGCACTTCTTCTACAACTCCGCCCAAGAATTTTGTTTAAAAGGAGGTACAAAGAATTCTCTTCACAAATTAATATTTAAAGAAGATTTAATCCTACTCTCTCTTTTAAGTTATATCTTAGTCTCTTAACATCAGAATGCGAACATAAATTGCCTGTGCCTTCATTTAAAACATTTACATATTAAATTATAGAACATTCCTTTTGATCATAGCTTTAATCAAGCACTCTTAAATCCATAATGAGAATTTCATTAAATTTCATTTTAATTGGCAAGATCTTTAATAAAACCATGTAAAATTAGTGTCATTGAAAGCTTTTAATCTGTTTTAAAGTTTATTAACACTTTTATTTAAAATCTTTTATCAACATTAAACACCTAATTAAAAATACTTAAACCGAAGCGCCTATAAAATGAAACGGACTGACGATGAATACTGATTTTAAATGTATTTGATAGAGAATAATTTGAATTCAAGTAATGTAGTAAATAATACAACAATCTAAAAAACTTAACGTAAGAACAACTAGCAGTTCCCGCGCGTGTACCCTAATTATTTTTCCAAAATAAAAGTAGCTTTAGTTACTCCATATAACACCAGCTATCTGTCAGTGAAAGTCCTATGGAAATCGGTCCACCCGGTTCGGAGATTAACTGGAACACACAGACAGACATTTCTAGCCAGTTCGAGCACTGAACAGTGCTCGCAGTAATATCGGAACATACCCTATTCACATAAACGTGGCATTGACGTGTCATGTCATAGTCATGTGACAATGACACATCACGAAATGTTACCTGTCTAAAAAAATATTGTTCTTTTTATTTTCTTTTATATGTTGTTTTTTTTAATTGTTGTATGCTGTGTTTTATAGAATAAAGCCATTTTCTTTCTTCTTTCTTTCATCGTGTAAAAAGTGTACTTTACTTACACTGTACTGTTCTCAACGGATAAAAAAAGCTTTTGACGCGAGTTAGGTCGCGGGCAAAAACCAAGCAGAAATAAAGTCCTTGACGCGATTGACTCAAATATTTTAATTGTGTTAAAATTAAAGCATGTGATCATGAAATTGTTGGTTTTAATTAGTCGGAGATAATTATGATACAAATCAAATTTGAAATTGCATTTTTAAATGTCAACTGCATTTTACTGTTGCAAGTTGAACTATTACAAGTCTTCACACATTATTTTATTAAAGACTCGCAGTTCTCGCGCGGCTGCGCTCGCGTGTACATATTTATATATTTTGCGCGGAACCCTAATTCTTTTTCCAAAATAAAAGTTAGGCTACTTTTATTTTGGAAAAAGAATTAGGGTTAGTTACTCCTTATAACACCAGCTATCTGCCAGTGAAGTGAGTCTCGTGGAAATTTGGTCCACCCGGAGATTAGCCAGAACAAACAGACAGACGGACAAACAAAAATTTTAGAAACTGATTTTTAGGCATAGGTATCGTGCTTGTTTGCATGATACTTATACCTAAAAATCAGTTTCTAAAATTTTGTATAGGCTTAAAAAAAAATTAATTTGATATTACAAACAAACAATTCAATTTTATTTGTTTGTATATATTGATATACGGGTGTACTCAGGCGTGTATTTCAGGGATGGCCGACTAATTTTGGGCTCGACAGTTGCTCTTTATCAAGAGGTGAAGCGACCTGTTCCCTATCTGCACACTGTTGGAGGTTGAGATGAAAAACTACCTCAAATATCCATAAGTTTTAGTAACAGACTATAATTGTCCCACCGGTCGTGGATACATAGAGCAACCATACAACTCGACTCGCAGTCGTCGCGCTGTTTTTTTTTTTAATTTTGATTTGGAAAGTATATGTAAATTATAATTTTCATCTTAGACACCGGTTTCTTGATTGTCTTGCTTTCCAGCAAAAGGCCTTCCCAAGCGTTCTCCACAAAGATTTGTCGCTTGTTTCCTTGTCCAAGTCATTCCTGCCACTTTTTTTAATATCATCTTTTGTTATCTTCTATTTATTTTTTACGTTTTACTACGCAAGGAACGCCGCTTTAATTTTGAATTATGTTGGATGAAGCCACTTCCATTTTAGGAGTTTCAAATCCGACAGAAATACGCGATGCCTAATGCCTGACGACCGTGAATATGTTGACCACTTCTGTATTACAATTGTATGAAATTTTATTCACAAGCTTATACAATACCTTCTGAATACACAAATACGCACCGTTCGACTAAACTTCAGTATGCTTGTTTTACAAATTCGGATCATAAATTACGTTTACTTACTATGTAATGAAAATTATCTATTTAGTGATCTTTTTCGTGAATGAAATGAAAAAAAAAATAATCAAGATAAATTACAGTTACAGAAATATCATACTTCTGCCAAACTGCATAACAGTTTGTTGGCAGATGCAACTCCCTTTAAATATACTTTGTACACCTAGTATACATAATACATAATAAAGGTAATATTAATAACATATCTAAACAAACATTTCGCATTACATTAACCTTTTGTCTACTCCAGTACGCTTACACTCATACGCAGACATATAAGTGCATATTCACCCACATAATATAATATATATATGACATTTTTTTTTTTTTTGGTTTTACAATTTTATTTTGTTGCTAACGCTTTCTAACAGAACTCTTGTGTTTTCTTTTTAAATACTCGCTTTGCTCGATCGTTTGACTTTATATCGTCCATATTTCAATTTCTTAACTATTGCCGCTGGTAAAGTCGGTTACAAAAGTCCAAACATCTTGTGGTTATGTGATCGCGTTAATTCCCGTTCATATACATAATTATGGAACGCGAAAGTTCAAGAGTTAGTACTTACTGTTAGCCTATAAAAAACTGAATACGGCTATGATGGAACTAGGTTCATCTTATCGAACGCGGTCACTATTTTCGTGGCACAAATTAGTGGTGCGGTAGGAAATTGCCATAATCGATTATCTCGCAGGCTAATTGGCGGTTGTAATACAATTACACCTGCCTACGGTGTCAACAACTAAATCGAATTATTGTTAACTACCCTTAACCCCGCAGTTTCATCTGCGTTTATAATTCGCTCTGAGGGTCGTAGCGTGATGTTACGTAGCCTATAATCACTACATATTATAAAACAAAGTCCACCGCAGTGTCTGTCTGTCTGTTCGCGATAAACTGAAAAACTACTAAACGGATTTTCATGCGGATTTCACTAACAGACAGAGTGATTCCTGAGAAAGGTTTAGGTGTATAATTTGTTAAGATTTTGTGTAAATTGATTAAACTATGTGGATGATTGTTGAAGATGTCTCTGCTATCCGTGCGAAGCCGGGGCGGGTTTCTAGTACCATAGTAAATACTTTATCCAAAACAAAAATAATTATTTAAATCTGACCGATATTGCAGACGTAAATGCGCTTAAACAAACAAATAATGAAACAAAAAAACAACTCTTCAGCTTCATTATATTAGAATTTGACCATTCATTATTTGACTGGCCTGTTGGTCCAGTGATTAGTGACCCTGACTGCTGAGCCAGAGGTCGTGACACCCAGGACAAATAATTGTGTGATGAGCATGATCATTTGTTCTGTGCCTGGGCACATTTTGTCTACAATATGTATGTATTTAGAAATATATAAGTATGTTTATAAACAGTCTGGTTATTATTACAGGCTCTGCCTAGTTTGGGATCAGACGGCCGTGTGTGAGATGTGTGAAGTATATGTATTATTAAGGAACGTGAACAGAAGCTTGTGGCGCTCGAACAGGCTGCGGCACACGTTCACGTACAACAGAGACGTGAAGTGTTCTATTATTATTTCCACGTGCTCAATCATCTCCTCCGAAACATAAAGAGCTCATTTAAAAATATATATATTAGTATAGATTCGTAGCTATAGGCATGTCCCTAGATTTAATCTTGACTGTGTGTGTACCTTTTATAAATTTTTAGTGAGCGGTACACATATTTGTTTTTAACTTCCGATGCAAAAAGAGGCGTGTTATAAGATTAAGGGCCTCGTTCACCATCTCCAAGTAATGTGTTGATTAGTTAATTCCCAATTAACGTTACGTGCCAAGTAAAAGTTTCGAGGAATTTCAGTCAATTTCCCAAACGACATTAAAGCTTCGAGTAACAACTTGCAGGTTAATTGAATGATGTAACAAAATATACGTTTCTAGTGAATAAAAGCCGTGTTACTCGTGACAGGTTTATTCCGAGAGTGACTACCCACATACACAGTCTCTTAACACCTACATATATAACACCTCCACCCTTAATTACTACTATCTTAAATAATCTCATGACTTAATATTACTTAAAAAAAAAATCTAACAAAACTCGTCTATTCCGAATCGTACCGGAGGTTTTCTTAACCTAATTAATCGTTCGGTTGGCACATCCGGATGGTTCCCCTGCGTGCTAGGCTCACCAGTGACCTGGCTTACCGTATGCGCTCCCGGCGACCCCGAGCCCGGGTCGAGTCGCTCCTCAGGTGAAGTCTCTAAGCTAACGGGTACTACGTGAGACCCACGTGAACTTCTAGTGTGCGTCTCGGACGGAGGTTCTGCAGTATTTTGCTGCGAGTGTCTGCGCTTTAACTGGTCTACATGTCTGTGTACCTCGGTTCCTTTCCCTGATCTTATGTTATAGTCTCTACTTCCTAACCTATCAGCAACCTGAACCGCGAGCCAACGATCGCCTCCTCGATAATCTCGGTACCACACTAACTGCCCGGGTTCCAGTTCTCGCGCCGAGCCCCCCGAGCTAACTTCTTTACTGCGAGCTTGTTTCTGACTTACTCTTGTAGATCGTTCCGGTTTCAACATATCCAAACGCATCCGCAATCTCCGCCCTAAAAGTATCTGAGCCGGACTTTCCCCCGTCGTATAGTGTTCCGTATTTCTGTAATTTAATAAAAATCTACACAAGGCCGTTTCGATGTCAACGTTCTGTTTTAATGCTTTCCGAATTGTGCGTTTGCAAATTTTAACCGCGTTCTCGGCAGCTCCATTAGAGGCTGGATGGTAGGGGGCAGAAAATAATTGATCGATACCGTTCTGTTTAAGAAATTTTTTAAACTCTTCGCTCGAAAAGGGCGGTCCGTTGTCGCTAACAACCTGTTTCGGTAATCCGAACCTAGACCACATTTCACGCAGAACTGAAATTACTGATTGAGCTGTTGTACGTTTCATTTTAGTGATCTCTATCCATTTAGAGCACGCATCAACTACAACTAAATACGTGACTCCTGCTATTGGGCCCAAAAAATCAAGATGCAGTCGTGACCACGGTCTGTCTGGCCAAGGCCATGCGCGCGGTGCGCTTACGGGCGGCGCGTCCGCCACCGCAGCGCACACAGCACATGCACGGCACGCCCTCTCCACCGCCTCATCTATCCCCGGCCACCACACGTAACTGCGGGCTAGTGCTTTCGTTTTAACCATGCCCATGTGTGCCTCATGTAACTCTCTGATAACCCTATCCCTACACGAAGCGGGTACCACAACCCGGTGTCCCCACATCACGCACCCTTGCTCACAATATAGTTCCTTTTTTCGATTAGCGTACGGCTTGAGTTCGTGCATTTCGGGCTCTTGCGGCCAACCGTCTATTATAAAGCTTACAACTTTACTCAATACCGGATCCGATAACGTTTCTTTTTTTAATACTTTATAATCTAACAACATAGCCTCCGTAGCAAAATGTAAGTACGTTTGTTCTGGCAACGCCTCCTCCTCTGAGCGGTAGTCGCCCTTGTGTTCTTTAATAAGGCGCGATAAGGCATCTGCTGTATTCTTTTCTGTGTTCACATACTCTATTTCGAAGTCATAAGCCGCGAGTTTAATTGCCCATCGCTGTAGACGGCTCGCCGCCGTCGTTGGAATACCATAATTCGACCCAAAGATACTAACCAACGGTTTATGGTCCGTACGTAAAACAAAACTTCTCCCATACAAGTATTGGTGAAATTTGTCTACCGCAAAAATAATCGCTAACGCCTCCTTGTGTATTTGACTATAATGACGTTCGGGAGCGGTCAATGCCCTTGACGCATATGTAACCGCACGCTCGGATCCGTCGGGCGCAGGCTGCGCGAGCACAGCCCCCACCCCACGCGCGCTCGCGTCGCACGTCACGATTACTGGCCGCGATCTATCATAATGCGCTAATACACTTGCACTACATAACAACTTTTTAACTTTCTCAAATGCCTGATTCTGTCTGTCTGTCCACCGGTAATGCCTGCCTTTTTTAAGTAGTTCATATAACGGCATAAGATAAGTTGATAAGTTTTTTATAAATTTTCCATAAAAGTTTATCATGCCTAGAAATGATTTTAACTCACTTACATTTGATGGCGAGGGCATGTTTACGATCGCTTGAATTTTCTCCGGGTTTACTTTAACCCCTTCCTGACTTATTATATACCCTAAATATTTAACGTGCTTCACTAAAAAATCGCATTTACTTCTCTTTATCTTTAAGCCGCTTTTTTCTAAAATTTCGAATACGCGTTCTATAGTGTCCAAGTGACTGGCTAAGTCTTTACTTTTAATTAAAATATCGTCGTAAAATACTGTTACATCTACACCTGTAAATAATTTTGTCATAAATTTTTGAAATATTCCTGGGCTAGAAGCGAGGCCATAAACTAGACGATTGTATTTAAACAAACCGCGATGCGTATTTATTACAGTATATGCTCTGGAAGTTTCATCTAAAACCAGTTGCTGATAGGCTTGTGAGAGGTCTAACTTTGAAAAGTAACAATACCCATTTAAGTCACTAAAGATGTCCTCTATTTTTGGAACCGGGTACCTATCCACTTCTAAAACACGGTTGAGTGTTACCTTATAATCTGCGCAAATTCTCAGACCTCCGTCCGCCTTACGCACAATGACTAGCGGCGTAGCCCAGTCGGAGCGATCGACAGGCTCGATGACGCCGGCGCGCAGCATCGCATCCAACTCGGCGTCGACGCGCGCGCACAGGGCATAGGGCACGGGCCGTGCTCGACAAAATACCGGCTTTGCCTCCCTGCGCACGTGCAGCTGCACCTTGTCCCCCGAGAACCGTCCCAACGTGCCATCAAATAATGCATTATTATAGCATTAATTTTATTTTTATTTACTGTATCCTCCTTACTATTTATACTACTGTGATTTACACTTAATTTAGGTATGTCAATACACAATTCTGAAAGCCACTGACGACCTAATAATATTGTCGTTCCATTATCTATTACGTATAAATCTAATACTTTAGTAATACTTTTATATTGAACACACACCTCTAAGTATCCTAACGGCTTAACTATTGAACCATCATAAAATTTTAATTTTAAATTACATGATTTCACTTGTAAATCGCTAAAATAATTACAGTAAGTATCTTTGCTTATGCACGATAGTGCGGAACCTGTGTCTATTTCCATTTTCAACCATGTATTATGTACGCAAAGCGATATACAAACCGGTTTGTAGTTTGCTAAGCCCATTTGAAACATAGGCTGTTCCTCGTCGTCCTCGGAATTCGTATAATCCGTCATTGATCCACCACCGTCACCGCTCTCGACCTTCGGCTCCTTGACGTAATAGGTTCCCCCGGCCTGGTGCTGCCCGCGTCCACGTTGATTGACGCTTGTGCGTCGGGCCCGCGCGCCGTTGCTCGCCCCTGCGCTCGCGCCCCTACTCCGCATACCGTCGCTATTCCCGCGCCCGCCGCGCGATTGCCGACCACCGCTGCCGTTGTTTATCTGCCTGATCTGCCTGTCCCCGCCTCTCACGTCATAATCCTTTTTTTTAATAGGGCACATTCTTCTTAAATGACCCGTCTGTTGACAGTAACTGCACACAAAATGTTTATATCGACAGTTCTCCATACGATGTCTGTTGTCACCACATACCGAGCACTCGAATGACGTCATAACTTTATTCACTGACGCCGTTTCGTTGTTGTAGCCACTAACCACCATACTTGCATTTTTTTCAGCCGCCTCTAGCGTAGAAGCTAACTTCACCGCTTTGCTATACGGAATACTGTCCTCCGCGAACAATCTTTGGCGTGTACTTTCGCTCGCGATCCCACAAACAAATTGATCCCTTAAATTTTCCTCTAGTGTTGATCCGAATTCGCAATATCTTGCCAGTTTTTTTAACTCTGCCACATAATCGGCGATAGATTCATCTACCGTCTGACGCCTTAATCGAAATCTGTACCTTTCCGATAACATCGACGGTTTCGGTTGCAGATGTTTTTTAAGGAGATCTACGGCTTCATCATATTTTAATGTAGATGGTTTCTTGGGGCTTGATAAATTTGCTAAAAGTTCATATGCTTCTTCACCCATAACCGATATTAATGTGGGTAACTTCACTTCGTCTTTGATCCCATTTGCAACAAAGTACATTTCTATTCGGTCACAATAAATAGACCAATTACCATTTTTCACGTCAAACTCACTCAATTTCCCAACAGACATAATTATTAGTTTACGTGTAATATTATCAAATATTTCGCACTTCCTTTTTATCCTCGTCGCCACTAGTGAATAAAAGCCGTGTTACTCGTGACAGGTTTATTCCGAGAGTGACTACCCACATACACAGTCTCTTAACACCTACATATATAACAGTTTCAATCGTTCAAATTTACGTCAAGTGTCATTCGTCTAAAGTCATTGAGATTTGCAGTTGCCATTTTTGTGTTATAACTGTCTTTGTCGGGAGAAGCTTACGCGTGTGATTTAATTATTATTTGTTATTCAAGTTTTAGTTAGTGAATTACCACGGATAGAGTATAAAGAGAAAGAAGTGCAAACTTTTCACACGAGAGGGACATTTTGGTGTCATTAGTACAGAAATACCAAAGTGTCCTTCTAAAAGTCATATTGTAGAGTACTGAAGTCGTCAGGGAACTTTATTATTATTGGGCGTAGGTGAGCAATAGACACAGTAACTTTCTTAACAATACGGCTTGCTGTTGGTGGACTGACACCATAAAAATCAGTTCTTAAGTAGGATCCAGTAGCGAGATACCTTAACGTTAATAGTAGGCATGATTTTGTTGAAACTGTCTGATTTCTGAAATTAATTTGTAAGGGATAACATTATGTATCTATTTGAAATTCACTAAGTACACTACTACACTTCACTAAAATATGGGTTATAAATAAATATATATAAAAAATAAATACCACTCACCTTGGCGGCATGATTTTGTGTTTCATAAGGTTATGCACTTGGGATACTGCAAACTTCGATAGACGAAATCTAGCAAAGAAAGCCGTTTCATCCGTGAAATAATCAACACCGAATTTAAATACACGCATCTTCGGCATCCTTTGCGTTGAAGAACGTTCTAATTCATCCAATTGATGATCAATCAAATCAAATAAATTCATTTTTATGGTGTATGCGTTGGAAACACGCACAAAATGACAACGTGGTATATTTAAAACCTTCAAGTAATCACGCTACTTGGCAGATGACGTGGCAAGTAAGTTACTGGTCGGTTAATCATAGCATTAACCGACCAGTAACTTACTTGCCAGGCCTTTGAGTAGGGCTGGATCAGCCCTACTCAAAGGTCGTGAAATTGACACCTTAAGTTACTGGTTACTTTAACCGCAACACTTTACTTGAGGATGGTGAAAGAGGCCCTAACTGTGTATTTGTATGTGTTTACGAAAAATAAATCAAAATCGGTCTCTCGGTTTAGGATCTATGATACCAGGTCATGTCATGTAACCTCCATCCAATTAATATCCTACATAAAACATTAATTGTTTCACGGTAATTCGCTAGTAAACCTTTGACAGTATGTCGATCGTTAGGCCGACCTTAAATTTCTACATGATTCGCTCCGATTGCTTCCAAAGGAATTGTTAACCGACTTCAAAAAAGGAGGAGGTTCTATGTTCCACTGTATATCTATATATATTTTTTATGTATGTTCACCGATTACTACGATTACACCTGGACCGATATGGAAAATTCTTCTTTTGTTTGAAAGGGTAGACTTCTCAGGTGGTCCCATGGTCATCAGGTCTGGATCTGATGATGGGATCCTGGAGAAATCAAGATAACTATTCAAATTTTATAGGCACACTTGAAACGATTTGGGTATTTTGAGGCGTATTGAAGTCGGTGATACTTTTTTAAAAGATAATTATTTCATTTTACTAGCAGTTTGATACATAATGTGAATGCAAGTATATTTGTTTGTTTGTTAGCTTTCACGTCTTATCTATTCAGCCGATCATCATAAAACTTTTCATACACGTTGTTAGGATTACAGAACAGAACGTAGGCAACCTTCCATCCAGAAAACAAATAATTTTTCCGAGGAATACCTAAATTGATTGCTATAATCATAATCATATTAACGTGAACGAGGCTAGAAAGCTAGTATTTTATAAAACTAATAAAGCAAGCTTTACAGTAACAATGACCATTAAACAAAGTACTTTTCTAGCTTCGCTACTGGACAGAAGAACGCTATAAAACAAGTATTGTTGCTGTCGAACAAAGTTGCATGCAGTCGATAGTTACGGCATTAAGTAATAGCTTCTACGTTTAATAGTTATGCCTTTCTTTATTGAATTTTGCTTTATTTTATATCGTAAGAATAGCATACAAGTTTGTGTACACGAGTAAACTCGATACTTAAGCACGGGTTAATTAACTACAAAGTTTCAACAACTTTTTTTATCATGCTGGGGAAATGTACCTCTACATATGGTATGGTGTGAAAATCTGTGTGGTTATTGTGGAATTTCCAACTAGGTATAACCAACCAGATGCGTAACATACTTTGAGTTTAAAATTAGTGGGCTCGTGCTATTTAAATTACCTTAATTTACATTAATGTGTCAAAATTTCTAGACAAGCGTAGTATTAAATATAGTTCACTAGATGATTTTAGTACAGTTGATCGTGTTGGGAACAATACGAACCTAAGGATCTAACACGCAAGTGACAGTCGCGAGTTTGTGACAGATATTTTTTTAACCTCGAAATTCTGGGTAACTGTTAAACTCAAGTGTAAAAAAATAACGCATATATACCTCTGCCTCAGAAAGAAAGAAGACAGGTATAGGCCAAATGTTGGTTCCGTTAGAATTAGGATACAATTTGGCTAATGTAAATAAGTTAGTGTTATATCTCACACGTAAAAATGACTTTTAAAAAAATTAGAACAACACTTTTACACATATAGCGACATAGTAAAACAAATTAAGAATACGATACTGCTCACGTTAGATCTTCGCTGGTTGCTGGCCGATGCAACGATGGTCGAACTGAACCTTAGTGTGGCTTTTTATGCCCGATATAGGATGATTTGTGACATCGGTAGTTTTTTTCACCTACCGTCACATAACATTAGTGTAACTTTCTGTTACGTCATTATGGCAGTGGACGTGTCATGGTTCTTCAGATTTGATAATGTGCAATTGTAACTTAGGTATAGTTAGTGAATTATTTTTTTTATATCACAATATTATGCATTTTAATATGAATTGCCTTATAAGCCGCAAAATTTTATTGTAATAATTGATTCAATATATACATACTTTAATCACTTTATTAAGTTTGTAAACATGATGTGTTTTTTTTTTGTAAGTCTTTAATGTGAGATTATTTAATTTATGTTAAGACATTACATTATTTTACGCCACGTGCCGGAACAAACAAAATTTAATAAAAAAATTAAAAACAAGAACCTATGTTTAAATATTGAAGGTACTATTTATGACATGCCGTACTTCCTGACATAAAAATAAATAATCATGGTAAGTATTTTGTTTATTAAAGCGTTGATTGTGGTGTGTTATTTTTTTCTGCTGGTGAGAAGTTTATAGATACTGATAACCTTTTATCAATGCGGTGTTCTTGTTTTTCAATTTAGAAGACAGAAACCACGCTTATACTTTATAATATGGAAAAATAGGACAGTCATTCAAAATTAACTTTTATCAAAAAACCTACCAGAAAAGTAATGTCTATCGGTCTGTACTAAAGAAAGACTTCTAACGTAAAGTTTCAGATATTTTTATTATGAAAATAAAGGCGCTCGTGGAAAAAAAAACATAATATAATAAATTAAATTAAGAAGTTGTTTAGGTCCGAAAATCTGGCTTAAATATAATCGGCTTTGGATTTCATCTCTTGTTATCCTCAACTTTTTCATTCGTACTTTATCAACAAAAACATGTTTGTGATACAAATTTCGTAGAAATGACTTTATAATAAATTAGTTTTTATTTTCTTGCTGATAATTTCTGCGTGCATGGCGATAATTTACAAGTGATTACCTAATTATTATTATTATTTCGGATTAGTGTACCAAAATTGTTAAGTCTTGTTAAATCAATTTATATAGAAAAAAATATTTGCTAGTAATTTCGTTAACCCCTCCAGCTAAGCTTAACGCTTGTGTTAGGAGTGGGTTCACGACAGTAGTGCACTGGGTGGGGTTCGAACCCACAACCACTTGATCGCAAGTCCGACGCCATTACGTTACCGCCGCTTAATATTTTTAGAATGTACTATGGAATAGTCTAGATTTAATACAATTTAATAGCACAAAATACTTCATATGTCCAGGTACTGGATATCAACAGCCTACTCATTTGCTGACAGGTATCAAGTGATATCTGTCAGTCAACGAGTAGGCTACAAATACATGGAGGACAATGGGCTCACGTCGATTGTGATAATGATATTAAATGGTGTGTGTAGACATAATAATATTCATAGAGGCATAAAGTTTTTGCTGCCGCTGCTGTAAAGCTAACATTAAAAATTAATGGACACAAACTAAACATTATAATATAGCAGTAAGACCGTCAATTGTACCTAGGGCTGCCATCCGTCCGGGTTTCCCCGGATTTGTCCTAGTTTAGAGGGCGTCCGGGGAGCGTCCGGGTCGGGTTTTCAAAAAGCGTCCGGGTAAAACCCGGACACTCTGTGCCAGGGGCAACTTATAATTATTAGATGAACAAGCTGTTTAATTTAATTAATAAATGGAACCGGTGTTTTTTTAAGGTGTCCGGAAAAGAACCTCGGTTTTACACATGTGTCCGGGATTTTTGAAGGTATTGTCCCGCGTCGGCAATTTAAGTGATGGCAGGCGTAATTGTACCTAACACTAACATTAATAGTAATTCTAAGTACGTGGTGTACAATAACGATTATTCTATTATCCTTAATTCCTTCTTATCCTTATCCTTACTAATATTATAAATGCGAAAGTAACTCTGTCTGTCTGTCGCCCTTTCACGCCAAAACTACTGAACCGATTTAATTGAAATTTGGTACACAGATAGTTTAGAGCCTGAGAAAGGACATACTTTTTAATGCGAAAAAAGGGGTGTAAGGTGTTGAAAGGTGGGGAAGAAAAGTTGTATCGAAGTATCGTCATATTTAGAGTTAGAAGCTTGAAATTTATTTTTTAGGATGTTGATGCGATATAAGTACACTATTCCACGCGGACGAAGTGGCGGACACAGCTAGTATAAGATATTTTGTTTTAGATTGTTATTTGTCGCATTACGGAGATATTTATTCGTTTGTAAATAAAAATTACAAACTGTGTAGAAGCGTAATGAGTACTTTGAGTTTGTTGAACAGAACTTTAATATAATTTGAAGCTTTACAATTTCTAAGGATTAATATTTTAATACTGAATCTTTGCAGCTGCGAACCGTTGGACCTTTTTAAGACTCCAAATTAAAGCAAGATTAGTTCAAAACCTATCAATACCAGCCATGAAATAAGTACCTTTGATATTTTGAGAATAATTTTGTTGACTTTTTAAATGAAGGAGATAGACATTCCTCTTTCATTTTAAAACGTTTTTTTTTGTTTAGTCCGTCATTCGCGTGAATATATAAAAGCAAAAAAAAACAATAAGTATGTTTTAAACAGTAACAGGCAGTGATAAGCAATATACAAACTATGAAGCAAATGAACCATTTTCACATACATATCTCTCGTCTCTTTGAACCCACTTAACCCTTGACCAAGTGATAATTTATACATGATAGTGGTTACTTACCTACTTCACATCGTGACTATGTGTGATAGACATGTTTAGTTTTGTTTGTACTGGTGTAAAATTATAATTCTTTAAAAAAAAACCGACTTCAACAAAAAAAACTATTCCATAAAATACTTATATATGGTTTTCTCATGGATGTCATTGTCAGAGTGTGGACCAAATTGAATTGGAAGCACCAGCTTTCGAATAAAAAAAGAATCATCAAAATCGGTTCACCCAGTCGAAAGTTCTGAGGTAACAAACATAAAAAAAAAACATACAGTCGAATTGAGAACCTCCTCCTTTTATGAAGTCGGTTAAAAACTGAATATAAAATATCGATGGTTATTAACCACATGATTAAAATTAAAAACTTTGCAAATTATTAGATTTATTTTACTACTTTTGCAGGTTTATAACTTACGTTGAAATCAATTATTAAATTACTATTTTTTTTGCTGTATATTAAGTCTTTACATATGAAATTAGCGTTTTGTCGAACTGGCTACTTCGATGTCAAATATCTGATGTTTGGTTAGGAATTCCAAATTTAAATTCATTTTCAAATTTAGGCTTGTGTAATTATGTTTCGAATTCAGTGTTTCGTTTGTTTTCGCGTTTGATTTTTCTTTGAAATCGTTTTGTTCACAATATGGAAAATCTAAAATATCGCATTTTTATGAATACGAGTTCCGCCATGGCACTAGCGCTACAAAAACAGCTCGAAGGATTAATTACGTGAATGGGGAAACTACTGTAAAAGAAAACGCTGTATGTTTTGATTCCAACATTTTCGTTCTTGAAATTTTAACCTACAGAACATACTACGACACAAAGTGAATTTGAGGCATAGCAAACCAGCTTCAAAGATTTCATTGATTCTCTCTCTGACAATTTTTTCAAGGGAATTCATAAGCAATATCCCTTTTCTTGCTGCTGCTTGCTGAGGCGGGGGCATTTGCTGGCTGTCACAATGCACATTTTTTTATTAGATTAAGTACGTGTAAATCTTCTTTTTTGTTTATCAATACAATTTATTTAGACCTATCATTTATATGTATTGTGTTGGAGAAATAAACATTTTTCTTTCTTTCTTTCTTAATACCTTTTCCTTTCTATGTATTTACTTCCAACTTTCCCATCTTTGATTCCCAAAGTACCCGGTTGACAGCAATAGGCTTGGCCCCTTACGTGAGCGGGGCCAAATTATTGTCTCAAGTCATTGCTTTTGTATAACATACAAAAATTTACCGAACCTACTACCCTATTATCAGAGGGTATGGTATAGTGGAAAAACAGTGATGATAGGACGGTTCACCAACTCTGTACATGCACAGAACTTCACTTGGATAATCCGTACCTTTAAATGAGTCTTTAAGGAAGAAATTTTCCAAATAGAAAAATTAAACGACCTGGTGTTCATAATTTTTCTTAAGTGCACTTCGCGAGAAGTGAGATGAGCCTAATCTCCTCCAGGTGGAAGCTGGATTTTTTCATAATTACAAATTATAAGGGGAAGAGAGGTAGATGTCAATTTTCTTTAAACATGCAGCGAAAACATCCCTCAACACCATCTTGCGAAAACCAACCGAACTACTTAGTAAAGACGGACACTATATCGCGCAATGAAAGTTCTCATTACCGATTAGTATCCCACTAATATTATAAATGTGAAAGTTTGGATGGATGGATGGATGGATGGATGTTTGTTACTCTTTCACACAAAAACCACTGAACCGATGAAACGAGGTATGTAGATAGCTGGAGATCTGGATTAACATATAGGCTACTTTTTATCTCGATATTCCCACGGGATCGGGACTTACGCGGGTGAAACCACGGGGCGCTGCTAGTATTTTATATTACTATACAATTTCCCAACATCAACCGTGGGGCCGCAGTCCGCCAGGCATGACCACCTCGCCTGATCGGAGGATTCTCCCTCCCTCTCCCATGACACCCTGTTCAGGAACAGGGTGTTATGCACAAGTTGTATATGCACCTGTATATTAGGATAATAGCCACACCTATAGGTTAAATTCGATTATATTTTATACATAACCGTTTATGTTACAGGTAAATTTATCCAACTTTGCAGCAGTAACTACAGGAATTAGGTAAGAACAAATTTAACTTTTGATCTTCTCAGCGTCAAACTTAACACGTTTATGTCTCGAACTTTCGGCGCTAATATCAAACTTAGTACTGTAACTACTTGAATGAAGGATATTGAAAGTCCTTTACGGTAATATTCACATAATAAATAGCAAAGTAGCTTCGTTGAGAACTTCTTCATACACTTATCTATAATCATTATGTTTATAGTTGAGAAAAGAGCATTAAGTCTAACGGTAGTCCAACATTGAACATGAGGTATTGCCGTACTGTAAAATTAAATTTTTATTTATTTATTTCCGTGAAAGTATTGATTTTATTGATAAAGGTTATATTGTACATCGTTGAAAATGTCGACGTGGCGTTGAATCCGTTTTTTTTTAAATACTTACTATGCATATATAAGAGTTATAAAGCGACCTTTACGTTTTCAGCCTGTAGTTCAGTATGATGTCCGGGCTATACTTTGGAATGTACCACAGTAAAAAACTAGATTTGTTTTTTCTCAGATTTAAAAAATAATGGCCATCCTGATGGTACGTTTGACATGAGGATGGCCGGTTTCCGGAGCCTATAATAACTGCTAACATAACAAGTTTTACACCCAAATTGCCCTGAAAAAAAAACGATTCCAATGCTTAAATGTCATATAGGTATCAATTAATGGTTCTCAACTACCATTCAAAGGTACCTATCTCAAACTACGTTAGTTAAACTTCTAAACTAAGCTCCGAATACGAATTAAGGTGATCACGTACGTATTAAAGTGGGTTTTCAATTTAGCTGCTGTAAATTTAGATATTGGAGTAAAATATTACCTGGAGTTTAAATAATGGATATTAGGGCAAAATGTTTTGAAAGAAGGTAATGAATGTCATTGGAGAGTGATTCGTTGATAAATATACTAGATAATACATACTTCGGCAATTACTTGCCGAAGTATGTATTATCTATAGCTTAATAGCTAGCTTATAAGCTTGTTTTGTTGTGTTTGTTTGTTACACATACTAAGGCAAGTTATATATATAACAATTTGTAAAATAGACACTGTTTCGGTGTTGGTTGTGTACTGTTGATTACAGTTTGGTTCTCTTGATATAGGGTCTGTAAATTTATTAGTGATTATAAACAAACCGTATTTATACAAAAAATGAGGGTTAAGGGTTTGCGGTTCTGTATGGTTATATGTTAACTTGTTTAGCGTGTTCGAGGACTGTTCAAGAGACAGTGGAAAGTTTACTTGTTGCATTTATCAGAAGGTTACAAAATTCTGTTACACTTTTAAGAGAGTTGAGGCGCGACAAATGTGTAGACACATTATACAGATACAAAGTGCTTAGTTAGCATAACTGTGTGCCTACTGGTGAATGTTATTATTCAATGTGAAAATGTTGTTTTAAGAAGTTCACAAGGAACCCCTTTTTTATTTCTTAATGCCGGCAAAAAGATATCAACTCCTTTACAATTAATAACATGAAATTAAATAATAAAGGTTAAAAGATATGCCAAATGTCTTGATTTTTTAGATTCTGCATAATAAATTGCTTATTTATAGGAGCTTATTTAATTTAGTAAATTCAAAAATATGGGCCTGGCCTATATAAACTATAGGTAATGTAGGCTAGGGCCCATGTTTATTATATGCCCTAGCTCAAATGTCAAGCTCCAAATTTTGCAAAATCTTTTAATTTATCTTGCCAGTTTTCTCGAGAGAAAAAACACACAACGGTATTTATTGGGTTCGAAATTTGAATTTAACTTCTAGCACTGCAAGCATGCTTATACTATGGTGACCATTTACCATTTACGGCATAATAGTATTCACCTAAAAGTTAAAAGTTATTGCGGGTTGACTACTATCTCCTAAACTAAGTTTACCGATCTTGCATAAGAGTAAAAAACCGACATTTACAAACCACATAAGCCAGACAAGGACCAGCTAAACGCGTTTCTGCCACGCTACTAGAAAAAGTAAGAGAGTACATGTGTATATACTGTACAATACTCCTAGGTAATGGACTTGGATAACCACGAGGACGTGGACGTGGTAATTGAAACGAAATAACTGCCTTTTTTCGGGACAAACCATTACCGTTTGTAGCTGTACCGCTGATTGTACCGACGTTTTAACAGTTTGGAAATCGTGATAGCGAGGTTCATCACGATTTTGCTAACAACACATTCGGATGGCTCTCATTCCTGCAGAAATTTAGGATAATTATGTATTCTATGTACCAGATAAATCATACAGTATTTTAAAAAAATCGTCGTCCATGGACACCTGCAACTCAAGAGTCAAATTAAAACTTATGTTTTGTTCCTGGATCCTTCCTATTTTATGCGCGGTACGGCACGCCGTGTGGTTTTAGTCGATTCGATTCTGAGACACCGCTCCACCGAAAACCCGGTGGAGTGGCGGCCCGAGGGGGTTTCCACATGCACAAGAAATAAAACGTGCATATGTGACAGATGTAAAAGATTGAGAGATGTGACAAATTGAAAGCTTTATCATATACATATTATATACCATAAATAAACAAGTACATATATGTATATATACATACATATACAAACATAAATACAATTATGTATAGATTCAAACTATGCCTATGGACATGATTATAAAACTCGCGGTCTTTGATTTTAAAAGTACCACGGTTATTGGACATCCTAGAAGTATAATAATATTTGTAATAAAAGCTAATAATAAGGTAGGTACCAGGTACCAGTCATCACACCACTCTCCTCTTCTCAATTATATTGTAGTTTGATCAAAGCCGTAGATTGATGACAATCTAGGGACTTGATCTACTAAGACTACAATAAAATTGTGTACGCCCCATAAAATTGGGGGCGTAGCGTAACCTGAATAAATATTTAATATATGTTACGCCCCACATTTTTGTTTTGTCTACTTTTATTTTCAAGTTTTAATTTAAATTCTCTATGGTGTACTATATTCTACTAGTTAAGGCCTTTGTCATCCATATTGAGGGGGTTGTTAAAAATCCGCCATTTTGTGGTTGCGGCCATCTTGGACTCGATTTTTTTTCATCGTGTACTGACGTTTACCAGTCAAGCCCTTTCGTTTGATATTCTTATTGAGGGGTTTGTAAAAAAATATGGAAAAAAAAATTGGATTTACAATGACATGGAAACATACAATTAGATTATAATCAGAATTAAAAGTGTGTACCAAATTTCAGATCAATTGGTTAACAGGAAGGGGGTGAAATTTCAATTAGTAGATTTGACCCACATAACACACAAATAGGCAAGCTACATAAAATTAAAATTTTACCATTTGACAAGCTAAATAAAGCCATTTAATAAAAATAAAATTCCCGATAAATTTTATTGAGAATTACATGGGCGAAGTTGTTATTTGAGTAAAACTGGTAAACATTTTATTGGATTTATATTGGAAAAATAAAATCAGAACATTATACACAGTAGGTAAATAAAAAAGTCCCCTTTTAACTTCTACACTGTACAACCTGTACGTGGCCCGACACGCACTTGGCCGCTTTTTTATTAAAGTAGATTTTCTTTTTAATTTTTACCTCAAAACCACAAACAATTAAATGAATGGAGTTTCGGGTATAATTTGAGAGGAAATAATTACATTTCTCTTATCCTCATAATTACATCAGTAAAGGGGAAGCATGTTAGGGATCTAATGCGTTAAATAAAAAAAATAGAACAAGTGTTTTTTTTACTTTACACACCTACGTAGTAGAATTCTAGTTATATATATATGCACTATATTATTCTTAAAAACATTTGGTATCATATTGTTTTGACGATAGTTTACTTTTTAATTTTCAAAAGATAAAACTGTATCAATTTAAATGTTGAAATTATGACAATTTCAAGAGGCCTTTTCTACAGTTCTGTAATATACGCTCATCACAAGCGTGTCATTTTATTTATTTAAGCAAGTTCAGTCACGATGGTATGCAATAAAAGAAACACAATCGAGGTTAAATGTTAAATACCTTGGGCTTACATACCTATCCAGTAACGTCGATTTACCTGTTCTGTCCTGAAATCATGATCCTTTCATTTACTTCCAAATGAAATATGCAGGACACTGTGCGGGATCCTTTTTTAGGTACTTTCATACACACAAATTTAAATAAACCCTTTTTTGCGCTTCCGGTTTAATCCATATTAATACAAAAAAGGTCTACAAAGCCGTATCGCACACATCTATGAATGCTTGAGGAAGTAGGGCACTGTGGAATCGGCTTAAAAACAACTAGCGAAGGTACTTCTACCCTACAGAAGACATTACTTAACCAAGACTAGTGCTGGTGGACTTCCGGCGACTAGAAGTGCCGGAACGGCATTGGCTATATAGAGGTAACCTCTAACATCAAGATGACCGTGTGCTCATAGATTGGGCAAAGAAACGCTTTGTCAAGATATGAAGATGTATACGGAAATGGCTAAGGTGGTACTTGCGAAAAAGAATTTAGTTTACCTGGAAATATTAACAAGACTTTCATATAAGTTTTAGGGAACGTACACATACACAAACGACATAAAAAATATAGCAAAATACGCTCGGCCTATTTTCATGTATCAAAATCATTTTTAAATAAATTAAAAGCATAATTCAATGAACTTGGCATCATTTACGATTCAGTATTAATTAACGACGAAATCTGACAAAGTTTCAATTTTTTTGTTCTTTCAACGTTTCAGCAATATATTTACAAGTTTTGATTATGAATAGCATTTCCAAAAACCACGAATGTTTGTAATGTATTATATGGATAAGTAAGTCCAGATCAATAACTCAGCAATAAACTTAACTAACAAAGTAAGTAATAACATAATCATTAAAAAATTTAGATACAAAATAAACGCGTGGTAGTGGAAGCGTTTACACACACAACTACACTTTTAGCTTCGACACAGTTGGGTTCCAACACGTGAGTCGCATTATAATGATACCTGACACAGACCCTTTATCCATATTTACAACGGGCAACAGTCCTGAAGGTCCACAACCCTGATAAAAACGTTATATTTTTACGATTATACCTACCACTAAAGTAAATGATTCTTGTCATACTCTAAGCTGAAATTATTCTGTCACGTAGAGATTCTATCGCGTCAGTGAAGAGCTTTCTAATGTTCTACGCCTCGCTATCCTGGGAACATAAATCTTGATATCGCTGACTTGACGCTACTGCTACGGACTTCTGGTTTCAAAACGTCTTCCAAGAAGTAAGCCATGGAAATAAAACTAAAGATATATAACAACATATTACATTTTGAAACTTACAATTCGATTTATTAAATACACATTCGAATAAATATGTTGGGGGTGCTTGGGCGACGGATGAATATAAAGATGGAGTGCGGTAATAACGTGTTTATTACTTCAGATTCGTACAAAGAGTGTCTGACAAGACTGAACATCGAGTACCATTTATAATATTAGCTTACAGACTACTATATATTTCCCTACGTATGCACTTTACATTGTAGGTACAGTCACGTACAACCGCTACAATTACTCCCCCCCTTTTTTTATATTTCCAAAAAATTATAAAAAAAATACAACATTTCGTACATCCAAACATAAAAGTTCACATTGATTAATTTACAAGTCAGCGTTAAACCAGGTGCAGATACTTGATAGTTGAGTGACAATAACAATCGTATCGTGTTACGAGCACCTGACAATTTCATCATAGGTAGTAAGTACATACGCAACCTGATGCCATAATTACGTACATGTAAAAACAAAATTAGTTACCAAAACAAGTTTAAAATTTAACGAAAATTACACATTGGAAAAAAAATCATTTTTAAACAATACCTGAACACTTAAAACAAAACACATTTACACAAATTACACATTAAAATTTGCTATTGGTTGTTGACCAACCTTGTCCATTTGAATGGTTGACACAGCGGCAACCATCTCCTTCCTGGCCCATTTTTTTACGCTGTTGTTGCATTTTTTATACAACACCCAAACGAAAAATACTAACGCCAATATCAGGATGCTACCTATGGCCAAACCATACATTTCCACTTTGCTTTCTAATGATGAGTGGCTGGCGTCGTTTGCGCCATTTTGTGCAATTACTATCTCCTCCGGCTTACTGTACGATGTGCCCATATTAATATTTGAACAAAAAATTAACAAAATAAAAGTTGTAGTTGTAAGTATGTTTGTACTGAAATGATAGAAATTCACTAAAATATCGTATTTAAATAATGTACCCATGAAAAAATGCTGACTTACTTAGCTTACAACTAAGGTCAATGTCATAGTGTCTGCGATGCGAGACTATGCTACCTAATTTTATAGCTTATCAAACTAACATACTACATTAAAACATCGCGTAGCTTTGGCTATACCCATACCTTACGCGAACCTCACTGGTAGTTTTACTATACGACCGGAGCGCGTTGTGTGACTGCTAACTGCGGTTGGGGGTTCGGTTGCCGGTTGACGTATAGGAATACAATCGCTAGGGTCTGCTACACTAACTACGTACGCTGGTTTCAGCCGATCTACGGATATGGTAGCTTTTCTGTTAGGAAGCTGAATGACGTAGAACTTGGGTCCTCGTTTCAATACGCGGTATGGACCGTCGTAAGGCGGCTTCAAGGGTTTTCGTACAGTGTCATCGCGAACAAAAACATAATCTACTTTCGCGAGATCTGGGTGTACGAATACTGTGCGCGCGTCCCTAAGTTTTGTAGGCTTAGGTTTCAACTTGCTAATAAAATCTCGTAATCTTTCTACATATTGACTGTGATCTAAAACCTTACAACTAGAATCGGTATAAAAATCACCTGGCAAACGTAATGACGTCCCGTATGTCATTTGCGCCGCGCTCACACCCGTATCGCTTCTAGTAGCCGTACGTAGGCCTAACAAAACTATAGGTAGCTCTTCTACCCACGTGGAGGAGTCTAAACGGGCCATAAGCGAAGCTTTCAGCGAACGATGCATTCTCTCGACCATACCATTCGAAGATGCGTGGAAAGGGGTTGTGCGTATTTTAAAAATGCCTAATAGTTTCATAAGTTCCTGAAACAAAGAACTTTCAAATTGCCTGCCCTGGTCGCTTGTCAGCTTAGCAGGGCAGCCAAAACGCGAAATCCAACCTTCAACGACGACTTTAGCTATTGTCTCTGCTGTAATATCTTTGACTGGATACGCCTCGGGCCAGCCGGTTTGCCTATCTATGATTGTGACGAGATATCTGTAGTCATTTACCGAAATACCGAGTGGACCTACGATATCCACGTGAATGTGTGCAAAACGTTCAGTTACTGGAAAAACGCCTAGCTCCGACTTATTATGCCTAGACACCTTTACGCGCTGACAGTTTACGCACTCTTTAGCCCATTTACCAACGTCACAATTCATATTACCCCAGAAAAATCTTTCCCTAATTAGCTTTCGCGAGGTACGAATTCCTGGGTGGCTTAAACTATGCACGGAATCGAATGCTTGACGTCTAAATTGTTGTGGTAAGTACGGCCTAGCTCTATCAGTTGAGGTTTCGCATACAACCGCTAAGTCACTTCCAGGAAGCACTAAATCCTTAAAAATTAATTTGCTATCACCAGTTCGGTTACGTAATTGTGCGAGCTCTTCATCGGTTCTTTGTGCTTGCGCAATTGCCGCGTAATCTAGAGCCGTGGGACAGCTTACTGTTGCCACGTGCACGCGAGATAAAGCGTCGGCTACCACGTTTGCGGCACCATCAATATGATGAATTTCCGTTGAAAATTCGCTAATATAAAGTAGTTGCCTAACGCGTCGTGGTAACTCATTATCGCTGCTAACTTTTTTGAACGCAAATGTCAAGGGCTTATGGTCAGTAAAAATAATGAGATGTCGTCCTTCTATCATATTCCTAAAGTATTTTACAGCCAAGTATATTCCTAAAAGTTCTCTATCATAGGTACTGTACTTAGTCTGTGATTGCGACATTTTCTTCGAAAAATACGCTAATGGTATCCATTTGCTATCAACGTATTGTTGCAAAACCGCTCCCACACAGGTGTCCGATGCATCAGTCATAAGCGCAAACGAAGTATCGGGTTTAGGGTACGATAAAGTCGCTGCGTTTTGCAAGCTTGCTTTACACCGTGAGAAAGCCTCAGTGGCTTTTTCCGTCCACTCTATTTTAGTTTTATCACGTTTTTTAGAATTTTGTAAGTACTGATTTAACAATGCCTGATCCTGTACAGCATGAGGTAAATGCAAGCGGTAAAAATTTACCATTCCCAAAAAACGTCTAAGCTGTTCGACAGTTTCCGGTTTCGGAAAACTGGTTATTGCGTACACTTTTTCTTGTAAAGGTCGAATACCTTGTGTAGAAACTTCGAATCCCAAAAAATCTATTTTAGATTGCCCAAAAACACATTTATCTAAATTTATAGTTATACCGAATTTGTTTAAACGACTGAACACTTCCCGTAAATGCTGTTCATGCTCGTTTTCGTCACTAAATATTAAAATATCATCTATATAACAGTATATATAGTCTAACCCTGCCAAAACAGTATGATTCATGAACCTTTGAAAGGTTTGGGCTGCTCCGCGTAAACCGAAAGACATACGCGGGAAATCGAACAATCCAAACGGTGTTATTATGGCAGTCTTCTCCACATCGGCAGGATTCACTGGAATGACGTGGTATGCCCTACAAATATCTAATCGCGAAAAAATTTTTTTACCGGCTAAAAGATAAGTAAAATCATGCAATCTAGGAATAGGATAACGGTCTGCTTTTGTAATTGCGTTAAGCGCTCTGTAATCCCCACATGGTCGCATTTGCCCATTCTTTTTCATAACGATATGTAGAGGACTTGCCCACGCACTGTTTGACGCTCTACAAATCCCCATTTCCATCATAAGTTTAAATTCATCTTTTACCTTAGCGTAACGATGTGGCGGTAGCGGTCTGGCTCGGGCATACACTGGCGGGCCGCTGGTCTCTATATAGTGGTACACATCATGTTTGGGCGGCTCCTTAAAGGAAACCGGCTTGGTGATATCCGGAAACTGGGCTAAAATGCTATAAAAAGGACAATTGATATCTATTGTTTTGATTGACGAATCACTGTTATTTGCAATAGACACCGATACTTTTAACCTGGTTATCTCATCAATTAATCTATGAGCACTTATATCTACGAGTAGCTTAAAGTTCGCTAAAAAATCTGCGCCTAAAATAGGTTGTCGCACTTCAGCTATCACAAAGGTCCACCGTAACTCACGACGTAATCCTAAGTCTAACACTAATGTTTTAGTTCCGTAAGTTTTTATTTTGGTTCCGTTCGCCGCGTATAACGAATAGTCATTGCACTCTGAATTACGATAGTTTTTTAGCACTTTATCTACCGGAAGTACCGAAATATTCGCACCAGTATCTATAAGAAAACGAAGTCCACTGTTACGGTCTACTACGCGTAATCGATGACACGGGCTGATGTTTGGTGGGATAGCGCAAACATCTGGCTGCAACGAACTCGCTAGTCACTTGTCCTGGGGTGCCTTCCAAGCACAAGGTTCTGTACATTTCTTTGCCCTCGCGCGAAAACGGTAATGAAAGAAACAAAGCCAATCCGGGCTTTCAGGAGTCCTCCGGGGAGTCGAGGAGTCTCGGCTTCGGTTCCTAGATACGGAGCGTGAATGGTTGTTCCGATTCCCATTAGTTGGACGAGACGTCGACCTTGACCTTTCCAGGCACTGAAGTTTGGCACTCAACTTTGCTATTTCAGCCATTATCAGTTCGGTATCCTTCGAAGAGTTGTGTTGCTGACATACCTCGTTCACATGTCCAGTACGCGTTGTCTCAAACACCTTGTCTGCTATTGCCGCCAAATTATCTAGCTCCTTGCTATCCGACACAGCAAGAACTGCACGCACCGGAGAAGGCAGATGACCTTGCCAGAGAAGCTTGAGTGTGTCATTGGGGATCTTGTCCTTGGCCAGCTCCCTCATGCGGCGCAAGAGCTGGGAAGGCTTCTGGTCACCCAAATCCATTTCCCTGATGAGTTTCTGCAGCTGGCGATTTTCTGATTCCTCGTAAATCGTGAGAAGGCGCTGTTTCAACGTATCAAACTTTTTTGCAGCTGGGGGATCCATTAAGAGGTCTGTCACCTGTTGAATAGCCTCTTTAGACAATTTTGAAACCACAATATCGTACCTCGATTCGTCTGAAAGCTTTTGTGGTGCCAGCATAGCCTCTGTTCGAATAAACCACACTCGCGGAGAGTCGACCCAAAATTCGGGAATTTTAGAGGTCAGTGTTATGGCTGCTAACTCCACTGCCGAACCTGCAGGAGTCGGGAAGCTTTCCACCGCTGGCTGTTGTCCACTAGAACTTGCTTTGGTAGTCGTCATGACTGTAATTTGCAAAACACTAGTGATTCCAAAAAAAATTTTTCACGGTCACTGTTGCGTCACCCCAAGAATGTCACATTACGCTTGTAAAAAAAATCGCGTCGCCACCCCCGAAAATGTCGCAAGGCGGGCGTCCTTACTTTTACATCGCGCCGCCAAAAAATCACGTCGGCACCCCCAACATACAATCACGTCGGGGTCACCACTGTTGGGGGTGCTTGGGCGACGGATGAATATAAAGATGGAGTGCGGTAATAACGTGTTTATTACTTCAGATTCGTACAAAGAGTGTCTGACAAGACTGAACATCGAGTACCATTTATAATATTAGCTTACAGACTACTATATATTTCCCTACGTATATAATATGAGTCCTGCAGTTTTAACTAATATCGACTTAAGTTATTTAAACTGGTTTAAAGTTATAAGATGCTCCACTTTTATAAGCGGTAGCGAAGTCCTACATAGCCTTCTTAACTAATACTTTAAATATATTATATACATACGTGCTATTTATAGCAAACAAAAAAAAAACTTAGCTTTGGAATAATTTATTCAACTGTCAACTGCAATCTAGATTCTTGATCGCAGCATAGGAATAAAAAATAGACCGGTTTCAAGTCAAAACCGCTGTCGGGTAGGAGTATTGTGTTAAATACTACATTGATGAATATTCATCGATGTTGTCGCTTACACTAATTGGTTTCAATGTAATAATATTTCCCTACAAAGTTATTTTGTTGTTAAAAAAAGCTATTTGTTTGTAGAACCCCTACTGTCAGAGTTGCGTATTTAAACAGTGCTAGTAGATACACTAGTTTTAATTATGCATAAACGAATATTAGAATAAGTCGCAACTCAACCAAAAAAAAATATCTCCCTATTATATTTATCAATATTTGCCATGGAGTAACTAGTCTAAGGCAGTCAGAACAGAGATTGATTACAGATATCAAATCCTAAAAATGTTATTTTAAAAGTCAAAAATGAGTAAAATTATAAAAGCTATGCTAAGCTATATATTTTATAATTAATTAATATAGAGATACATATAGAGCAAATATAAACTACCCAAAGGACGAACTACGAAGACAAAGATGCGGCACCAGCTATTATAAAAAATTAATGTTTGTTTGTTCAAAATTGCAAATCTCCTGTAGCTCTTTACCGATCCTTTTTAAATTTTCACACAACTTTGTATTCATATATTTGCATGTTTTTTTTGTTTATTTTTAATATTTGTTTAATTTTTTTTATTCATTTTAAAGTATAAAAATCAAATCAGTTTCTTTGTTTGTTTATTTTATTTTGCTACGCTTTCCTTACCTTCTCAACTGATTTTCATGAAATTTGGCACACATGTCAGAGATACAGAGAAGTATGTACAGGGTACGTTAAATCTATATACAGGCTGTATTTGAAAAAATAACACTTAAATGTTACTTTCATCTTATATATAGACTAGCGACCCGCCCCGGCTTCGCACGGGTGCAATGATGATACTAAATATACTACAGAATGTCTTTATATAAGTACAACGTTCACAGCTTTTTTGTCATTAGACAATACAAACATGTTTTCTTCAGAGGTTACTCTTGAAAGAGCGACATATAACCCTCTGGCCGGTACCGCCGCCACAACCGCTATGTTCCTGCATTTTAAATCTGTAATATCTTCGAAAATATTCATTGAAATTACATGCTGTAAAAGGCAGTTTTTATCTATATTAAATGCACAATGTATTTAAGGTACTTAATTTGATAAGGATTAATGCTGTATTGCTTAAAATCGCTTCGTAAATAAGCCATTATTTCTCGTAAAAAGTAAAGGATAAAAAATTATTATTGTGGGTTATCTCTAAGAGATAGACATATACGATCGCGGACTTTTTTTGTAGACCTTTTTAAGGTGTACAATACTGTGGTACATTATTTTGATCTATCTTGTAGGGTTCAGCCAGCGTTTGCAATGTAAACGCAATAAAATGTGTTAACTATGCATGTATTTTACATATAAACCTTCTTCTTGAATCACTCTATCTATTAAAAAAAACCGCATCAAATTCCGTTGCGTAGTTTTAAAAATCTAAGCATACATAGAGACAGACGGACAGCAGGAAGCGACTTTCTTTTACACTATGTAGTGATGGAACAAATAGATCAACAATACTATTCTGAGAATTGCTTACACTACTGTAATTACTATTTAAGCAAGTATATTACATTTCACGTACTTATATTTTAACATTAACTATACTTTTAAGTTCATTATATTAAATAAACATTTCTTTTAATTTTGCAAACGCCTCACGTTTCTAGCTCGATATAAAAGAAAAACACATAATACGCGTCTGATTCGCCATTTCAGACCTTGAAAATAATTTTCATAGAGTATAATAATATTACATATTACTTCTCTGACTAAAGTACTACAGGCTTAGTTGGTTACTCGATTGACATAAATCAGTTCAGAAATGGATGCCACCGAGATACCTCATAAATAAAATTGGAAGAAAAGTTAGAATAAATCGACGTTTCCATAGACAGGCAATAAATAAAAGTGGATCGTAGAAAACCAGCGGATTCGATTCCGACAATCAATCTTTATCCTAAAAGTGCGACGCTGATTAGACACTTGCTTTTGCTTGCGGCTTCGCTTGCGAGAATGTAGATGTTCTCAATTAATTCAGGTCGGGAATATTACTTTCATGTGGACCTGGAGATCGCCCGGTGGTCGAAATTCGACCTTATTTCATTCTTGGTTTATTTCAATGGCCAGTATAACTTGAACTGCACTTGTATAGACTTACGTACCATGGTCAACATATTATACCGGACGCGTGTAGCTTGATGAAGCCATTTTTACGTATTTTTTTTAAGTTTGTAACACATATCGATAAAAATGTTTTAGCTTTCTGCACTTCTTCTATAAATACACTTGAAGTATTCCAAATTTTACGTTCATTTGTTGACGCAATTTCAGTTCACGTATTAGTACAGGGTGTATTTGAAAATAGAACACTTACTTAAATCACTGAAGGGCTCTGACTTGCGCATGTGTGTGTGTGTGTGTGTGTGTGTGTGTGTGTGTGTGTGTGTGTGTGTGTGTGTGCGTGTGCGTGTGCGTGTGCGTGTGCGTGTGCGTGTGCGTGTGCGTGTGTGTGTGTGTGTGTGTGTGCTTGCGGCGTGCGTAGTACGTGAAGGAGAGTGTGTGTGTGTGTTTATTTGTTTTCATTTTATTGCATAACTTCGAGGTGGTTTTCAGTTGAATTGGAGTCGCATTTTAAAAGGTATGTGGTGAGGACTTGTTTACATTTTGACTATGTCAGAGGGTATATATGTAGCATAGTATTCATTTTATTATATAGATAAGAGCCGAAGAGGTGATATAATAATAATAATAACTCCACATTTGTATGTGGGAGAGCCATGCTTCGGCACGTATGAGCCGGCTCGACTCCGCTCGATACCACGGCCTCACAGAAAACCGGTAGTGAAGCAATGATTGCATTGCATTTCGCCGCGTAAGTGAGGTTACCGGAGGCCCTAACCCTTCCCTCTCCCCTATTCCCATCCTTCCCCTCTCCCCTTTTCCTACTCTTCCCCACCTTCCCCCTGTTCTCCTACTCCCACCATAAGGGCGACAACGCACTTGTGACTCTCGAGTTACAAGTGCCCATGGGCGGCGGTAGTCATTTACCATCAGGTGACCCATCTGCTCGTTTGCCCTCTATACCATAAAAAAAAGAGAAACGCATCTCACACACGGCCGTCTGATCCCAAACTAGGCAGAACCTGTACAATAGTAAACAGACTGCTGATAAACATACTTACATATTTCTGAATATATACATATTATAGATAAATTACACTATTATTGATTACATTATTATTAATTTTAAATTATTGAAGAGGTCATGAGGGTAACATGACCAGTAGGTGGGTAGGTAAGTATGACCATGGTAGGATACGGATAGGTTGATAAAGAAAAAAAAAAATTATTCAATAAAACACTGCAAGAAAAAAAAGAAAAATCAATTAATTTTTTAAATAGGTATGTTATGTATGGTATGGTATGGTATGTAATTCATGATGTGTCATTGTCAGATAACACTGACATGACACGTCAATGCCACGTATCCGACCACGATTCTTACACTACTCTGGTCATTGTCAGATAACACTGACATGACACGTCAATGCCACGTTTACGACCACGATTCTACGACACGTAGACCCACAGTTTATGGAAGCATAAGCTCATGGAAACTAAAACACCGAGGCCGGAACCGCAGGAAGTTAGTAGTAAATAAAATAGTCACGGATGTTACAGTTCGTGGTCGTTGAAAGACAGTGGCGTTTCACTGTTCACTATTTCTTAAATCTTTAATTAGAATTTAGTTGGCTGCCAAAATATTTTAACCTGAGTTCTTTTAAGAAAATACTCTTATGTCAACATTGAGAGAGTATATTTCTTTGTCCTGACGGTGTATATTTATTCACCACTATAAATCTAAAAAGGATGATCCGTATGCATAATGTTAAATCTATAAAGTACTTTTTTTGCTATCAATAAAACTTTCTCGATGAAAAAAAGACTATAATATGCAAGTTTTTATAGTGATCGGTCAAACGAGACGTTTAGTTAAAGTTTACCGATCTCATGGACATGATATTCATTTATTATAAAAAAAGTTTTGACGTAAAATAAATTCAAACCACATGATATAATGCAGATATAGAAGGACTCAGACCAGTACTTTGTAACAGCGGATTTCTTCTCGCATGGAAGCAACCCATTAGGGTGGTAAATAAGTAAATTTGTGGTGTGGTGAAGTAAATTTCTTAGAATTATTACCCCATATTTATTCGAAAAGGAAATTAACATATCCAGTAGAAGACTTACAAAAGGGAATATCTTTGTTATTCTTTCATTGAACGTCAGACATTAAACACAAACAGGTATCCCTATATTCTATTTACATTAATGTTCCGAGTAAGTAAAGGCGACTATTAAGCCACGCCACTTACCTGGCCCATTTGTGAGATAGACTCAGAATATTTTAATAGTTCATTTGCGATGCTACTATACGTAAGTACTCCATTTAGTACTCTTGCTGAAGTATCTGAATTTTAAATTTGTTTTTAAACTTTTGTAAGACGGTTTAACGCGCTCTATACACACATATTTCATGGTTGTGTGTGAAAAAAAGTAATGCAGTCTTCTCGGGCAAGGAACTGTAATTGTTACCTCAGAACATCTGCTCTGACGTCAGCATCTGGCCATCATATGAAACATACATCATATGAAAAAATATATGAAAATATCGTATGAAATCAATTGTGCGATACTTCTAAGCTCTTCGTATGATAGTTACATATAAAACACTCAAACTGTAATATTTTTCAAACCTTTGCGGTAACATACAGGCGGGCATACATCACCTGGATCTTCTTCACAGTTTTATTTTCGAGTTTATTTTTAATACAAATCTCTTTACTGAAAATCCTTGGCCGCCTATGTGTAGTTCTTTTTTTAAATATTTTTTAAAAAGTAAATGACTTGTTAGTCAACTGGCGAGCGTGAAATTCGCGAGCGCGCGCGAGTTGGCACATTCCGATTTTACCTATTTTAAAAAAAAAAATAGGTAATCCTGAAAATCTGACGTATTTACAGTCATCTACAAAAATGTTTTAATAAATTTAAAATAGGTACCTACTTTAAATGTATACGACACTTTTAGTGTTACTTTTTGAGTTTACAATAAAAGAAAATATAGTTCTGGAGATATAAAATATAAAACAAGGAAACAAAAAAAGGAATTTAAGTTAAGACCACCAGATGATCCCCCCTCTTATGTCCTATGAATGACAGAGGATCATCCTTTTAATGTTAAAATGATAGTAAATGGAAAGATCTACTTTCATGCTAATAATATAAGTTCTTGACTTATTAAAAAAATATAGATGTAATTTAATATATTTAATTCATTGGAAATGAAAAGGATTCACTTCTACGAAGCTATTCTCAAAAACCTCAACGACATAATAACAAGCTTGTTATTGACATATCACAATACCACGCTTTATTTCTTAGATCAGTATGGTAACGTAATATTTGTTCAACTTATAAAGATTCCACAATACAACACCAACAAAGAAAACTGAAAAGAAAAATGTTCTGCGAACAAATACAATATTTCCTACGGTATAAAACTATTATTTTACTACCGTGTTGCAAACCGGATCTTGAGCGAATGTATTGAACGAACAAGTTCGATTCGTTATTTCAAATGCAACTGTGGTTATAGCTGAAATCGATTACTTCCTACATATATTTCTTTTGTTTTATTTTACATTAGTTTATATTATAAAACTGGTGTTTTAAAATTATCTATGGAAAGAATGGTACCGATTCTATTGTCAGACTCACTAAACTAAAACCTAACTTAATTTCTTCATATGAAATCAATCTTGTCTTCTTTGCAACAAGGTCTATTTGTTACTGGCATCTATTTCTCAGCGCCACTAAATTTCACTAAAACCTGTCAACGTATACTCAACTTTATTTCCACGCAGCGAGAGTCCCCATTTATTCAAATGCCGTATAATTGCCGTACAAAAACTTGTTCAAAACGAACTAAGATGACGTTATTTTAATCGACACCTACGAAGACGCTTACTAAAAACACAGAGCAAAAGAGATGGCATTCAACGGATAGCGGCTCTCGCTACGTAGTATTAAAGTTTATTTAAGCGTGTCAGACTTTAGTCGACAAATAAATTGCTTATTTCGATAGCGACGTATGTTACCTACTTGTTTATATTTGAAATAAGACCTTGTTTCGAAGGATACAAGGTTTACATCTTGTATGAAGAAAATTTTGTCAATTATAGTTAAGAGAGAAATTCAACAGAATTGACACCAATGTCTTGTTTTTTTAGTTTATTTACACTATGTAGGTTTTAAGTTCGATTAGATTGTACCGGATTAAGGTTAGTACGTAGGTAATTTTAGTTCGCTTCATTTATTTTGTAGAACAGAACAAAATTAATTGATGTTATTTTATTAAAATTATTATTTAAAATTAATAGAGTAATAATTATTTACTTTTAAATGAATATACACATGTTCTCAAATTATTTGTAGATGTACTTACTGAACAGAATCTCAAAAGCATTGCAAAACACCCAGATAGCAAGTGAGCTTGCCGCAAACTTAATATTTGATTAAAAATGAATTGTCACATCAAATATATAATAAAATAAGTTTATGACAAAGTTGCTACAATTTACAAATTATATTGCTGGTTAAAAATTATATTACAATTGGATTTTTGACATAGGAATTGCCATAGATGACATGTACGTGATTTAGTGATTTAGAAAAACATAATCCGTACGCTTAATCTCAACAATTGTACAGCTAGATTGTAGAACTACATACATAATAATATATTTGCGCTGATTAGGAGGGTCTAAAATTCCTTATTGGAAAACTTGGAAAACTTCGATTGACAATTTATTCGTTGCAAGTGTTTATATGCGACAGTAAAAATTTAATTTTCGCCTAGCCTTGTTCTTTGTATCCTTTGTGGTGGTGCCAAGGTCGCAATTTTACCATTATTAGTCATATAACCATAAAGCTCCAACAAGATAGCGCAATGGCTAAGGCGTCGGAGTTGCTATCATACGTTACTAGTATTCTTTAAAAAATATAAGTACCTATAGTGAAAAAAATATTTTCCTTTTTTAACCGACTTCAAAAAAGGAGGAGGTTCTCAATTCGACTGTGTTTTTTTTTGTTATGTTTGTTACCTCAGAACTTTCGACTGGGTGAACCGATTTTGATGATTCTTTTTTTATTTGCTGGTGCTTCCCGTGTGGTCCCATTTCAATTTGGTCCAGTTCTGACAATGGCAATGGCATCAGTTTTTTTGTTGAAGTCGGTTTTTTTTTTAAAGAATTATTATTTATTAAGCCTATTGCTTGTCAATAGCTACTAAATAAAAATAGGACTGCACGTCATAAGTGAAAACACACACACATCTGTGTATATATCTAAGCGTGATGATAACGCGAGTTCCGTGCTTTTCCCCATACCAAAAGCGCCCAACGTGTCTAAAAAAGTTTTCACTTCACAAAACTGGCAGTCGTAGGACTGCACGTCAGAGGTGAAAACATAACTTACATATATATATATATATATATATATACATACACATATCTGTATAAACGTATCTGAGCGTGACGGTCACGCGAGTTCAGTGCTTTTTCCCCATACAAAAAGTGCCCAACGTGCCTAAATAAGTTTTCACTTCAAAAATATATTGAACGCTGCTGCATGGATGTCGACAGCGAAATGCTTCAAAAATAAACTCATGACGTCACAGAACAACCACAATATTACTTTCATATTCACATGAACTGGTTGTGATATTTTTAAACAGAACATAGTATTCTCAATCGTCAATCTAGTGTTTGAAATTAGTTACAGTTGATTGAAAATTTATCATAGTAAATGATATTTTAAGAATAGACCACATGTTACCAGATGTTGGATGCTGACAGGTGTTTACATCTTGCTAAAACCGATTGGATTTCCTGATAGAAACATTTATTTTATTGCCACTAAACTAGCTCATGTTTTAGGTGAACGAGTTCTATGAGAATAAAGCTTTATAAAAACCATGAAAAGTCTCTGTAACAAACGATTAAAATAATGACGTGATGGTCATTAACGCACTATGGATCACATGATGCAAGAAGTAGCCACTCGCAAAAGAGGAAATATTACTAATTTGCTCATAATATGTCACATGATCCATAGCTACGTGGCACTTTCACTTCCACTTTTCTGAGATGGCTGACACAGATTTTTGTTCGTTCACACTCCTAATCCTCTTTGTCACCTGTTTTAGATTTTATCCGACATAATCACATCGTCGTATCCGACCTGCCTGCAACATTTTACCGTAAATATACTAAAACAGCGGAAGTGTGTGTAAGGTAACATTTTGCAACGCCGATGATCTATTGTTAATAACCATAACCTGTTTAGTAGTTTAGTAGTTGAAAGTTAGTTTTAGTAATTTATTATAATTGCTCTGAAAGAAAAGTTTTACTATATCCCAACTAGGTGGCACAAGCGTCAACTTGGATCGCGGTATCGTTTCGTTACTCAACTGTTTAATATTTAATTCTTTTCATCTAAAGAGCCATTGTTTAGTTCCCTGTTGATACACACGAATTCACATTCCATTTTGTGCAGCATTTTATCCATAGGTGTTATAATCATATCGAATCATCATAAGTTTATTGGAACTGTAACCGTACCCTAATTAATATAATAGGGCTATAATTAAAAGTATATAGTGTTGAAATTAGTGCGATGGCGTTGTCTGAAATTAGCATTAGTGCGTAATTATCCAATAATTTTCTTTTTTAATCTCAACTTTGCTAAGAAACTTATGCTAAGTTCCATTAATTAATTATAAGTAAATTGGCATAAGACGTTGTCAAAAAAACAAAGTTAAAGAAGTTGGAGGACAATCGCGTATATATTAATCTAAGTTAGAACACTGATAAGTGAGTTACGAAAGTTTCAAGTTCGAAGAAAATGCTGACCTTGAAATGTAAATGATTAGATTTGCCGGTTACTTAATATCAGAAGTGATTTCTTAATAACAAAGCTTGTAGAGAAATATACCAGGGTCATCAGACTTAGGTTATTTTAATAAAGTTAGAATTTTTGAGAATAAATAAACGACACAGAGTAAATAACACATGTATCCTGTCATTTCGAGGTTATGTAGTTTACAAAAGGTACCAGAAGAATTCATAATAGCAGTATACAATACTAGCCGTCCCCGCAGTTTCACTTGCGTTTATGGTCACTGCTCCGCTCCTATTGGTCGTAGCGTGATGTTATATAGCCTATAGCCTTTCTCGATATTAGCGCGTTCAACTAAACAAACAAACAAACTTCAGCTTCAAATATTAGTATAGATATAAATACATGAAAAAGAAATGTACGTCTGTTATCTATAACGACTTTGTCTCTTGCTATATTGTCTGGTAATAATGAATATTACTATTTATATGTACTTACAATATTTTCCTATACAAGAGCCTAGCGTAAAATCAAGTAGATTTAACGTAACGCTAACGCTTGAAGAACAAGAAGTAGTTCAAGAAATTTGAACTTTGTGTCTTTTTGCTGCCGGTCTCTGGGCTCAAATTTTGCCACACGATTGTTGAACATTACATTCATGCCAACAATTGTTTTTATTATCGACTCCATATCGCAGATGAAAGTGATAGTGTCAATCAAGAAAGTATTTTAAGGAGATAAAAATTACACCGGTAGAAGGTAAAGTTAAATTATAATGTAAGTCATTAAATTTCACTTATGCTAAAACTGAATTTCATTATATTTTAGAGCTATAATATTTTATGTTTACTGTACCACAATCGTGACGACTGTGACAAGTACGAATGTGTTTGGGAAAATTTGGGGATAAATATAAGCTAATTGTCACAGTCTAGTTATGGCAGCACTGGTCGTATGGAACATTAACTTTACAATTTATAGGGTTTCTAAAGTTCTGAATTTATTAATCATTATATGTACAATACAAAGGCATTCTCACCGAGTCCCTATATTTCATTACGTTCAGGCTAAACTTGAAAACCCCTGAATAGCGGTTTTGTTGTATTAAGTTGGTATCGGTATTAAGCCTAAACAAATTGCTAGGAAAAATTGGTAAAAACCAAAATTGTTCCGGATTTCCTGTTGACTATAAAAAGAATGGCTTCTCAGTCTGGCGATTTTTTTTTTGGAATGTTTGTAATGTACAGTTTTTTTCCTCTGTGATAAATTCGACGTTTTCGTTCTCAAAGGAAATTCAAAACCATAGCGATGCAAATGGAGTACTCTGAATTTTTTAAATCTCTTCTCGGTGTTAACTCTTTCAGGAATCTGTTTTGATGTATATTTCCAAATCAAATATGGTAGCGAAAACGTAATGGAAATGAAAAAGTAAAACACTTACCTTAAATCAACCATAAAGCAATGTTTCATAATTGGAGAGATAAATCTCTCACCGCATTTTTCATCCTCACCGATCTGCTATGCTAAAAATAACAATGTTTCTGGAAGAATGCCGGTGATGATCTAGGGTCGTTTATTTGTGTCCGACAATATGAACAGACGGCTTTTAACGAAAGACGAGCAATATGGTGCAAGTAAGAGATGAAAGCGGGTACGGGCATAAAAATAAAAATTGCTGACGATCACCGCGCTTGGAGCATTTTTCTATAAAACAGAATGTAATTTTTCGTAACCATTGATGTTGCGGATATTGGAATCCCCATCCGCAATTGCTAAGCTTCCGCATTCCGCAACCGCGGATGTCAAAATTTCTGTATCCGCAACACCCTAGTATAAACTTACTGTGTACTGTTGTTGTACGTCGTACTAATGAGCACCTTGAACCCTTCTTTTTTTAAATGAGAAAAAATCATGTTTTCATTGTAGATCTCTTTCCGCATTCATTCTCTTTAAGATATTTAAGAAAAAAAGAGACAGAATGAAATACAATAAAGGATATTATGAAATAATGTTTTTTATTGCCAAGAAAAAAGATTGAGAACAATTTCTGATTCTACATAATATAGTAGTAATGTAATAGCATTATATTAGTAGCAACTAATTTTTGGCAACATTAGCATAATGTTAGTAGCAACAGATTTTTGGCAACATTAGCAGATTAAATGTCTTTGGTATTTCATAAGAATTTATCGCACTTAATAATATTATTACGGCGACATAAATTACGTATTACATATAATGTGTTGTGAATTATACTTATTACTTGCACCATTCTGACACCACGCCGCTTCTTTTTTCACAGGAAGTGTGTATTGGCTCTGGATTTATTTTCACATTAAAAAAACTGCAGTGACGTGCACCGCGTATCGGTTAGCTTGTGGTTACCGAAGCTGCCTCATTAATCTTGCAACTTGCTATATATGTGTTTGTATACTATATATTATTATAGTTTTATGAATATGTAAATACAGTATTTTTAGATTAGTAACAGATGGAGTAGAATTTAAAGTAAAATGTATAAGAAATTATGTAAAAAAATAATAAAATGACAATGACGTGACAATAAAAATGTTTTTTTACAACATGTAATTTGGCTCACAGCAACAGTCTTCATAAATAGCTTTTTCAGTGCCTGGTGACAGGGAATTTAAAACATATTTGTGAATTTTATCAGATACCAGAGATTAGAGTACAATTTCAATATTATTAAAAGATTTGCATTAACTGTCAGCGTATTGAGCTCCTACTAAATTTACACCAAACTAAGATTACACGTACGGGCTGGCTCGACCGGAGTAATACCATCACCTATTCTAATGCACTCTATGATTGATTAACTGACATTTGCAGCCATTCATTAATTTTGATGTTTCCTACATGTTAAGCTTGTGAGTTCTCGTTGACGTTTGATATTAATGTTACAATATTGATGATTGATATGTTACTAACCATAATTTTTTAACAAATATAAACGCTGTGTTAATCTAAATAGTTTCGGTGTTTAATATATTTCATGGCATTGCATATTTATTACGTTGTCAAATTGTATATCTGTGTGTATGAATGTATGTTTAGTAACGTTCAATAGCGAATTTTATTTTACTATTGCATTTTAATTTAACCTTATGCCATCTAGCGAAAATAAGCCAAATCACTGTTTAACTTAAAAGTCCTGCATCGCGCACTGAAAGTAGTCGCGCTGATTGGTATGTGTACCTAAATACATTACACCAATTACAAACATTGGGGCTAGGCCTAGCAGAATGTGTGAATTGGGTTCTACCTGTTTTCATTTGTGTACTCTCATACTCTCTGCCTACATGTAAAGATATTTTGGTCCGTGCAACGTCCGCATCCGTCCGTTATTGATGCCTTCTGTCATGTGACATATGTGATAAAAAATCGTACATAACTGCGAACGTAACATTTCAAAAGAAAATAGCAGTGGTCATAGTTCATAGTTACAATACTATGGCGGGCCAGGCGTAGGTGGTGTGAACTTTAAGAGCCGAGATCTTCTCTGAGAGAGGATGTACGTCTTTATTCCGGTAGATAAAATCCGAGTAAAAATTTGTTTTACCTATATGATGGGTATTTATATTAATATATACCTCTATATTTTATATACCTAGATTAAAGTTTAAAAAGCAGCGATTAGACTTCATACTGAATAATGTTTTATCCTGAGTTTAGTTTACCTTAGAATATCAAGTATCAAACTTTCAGATATGATTTATATAATATTAGTATGGATTAGCTAGCATTGTAGCTGGTGGCGTTATGAACTCACTTCATTCTTCTGGCAAGGGAATGGGCTTGAAAATTAAGATTTCAAACAGATCGGCAACCCGGCTAACATGAATAAAATAAAATATTTTGTGTCAAAATCACCAATATCATTAGGTATCATTTTCTTCAGTGATAGACTTGTTTAATATTATAAAACAGGAATAGCATCATGGTTTATGTTTACCCATAGTTTTTGAGAAATGACCCCGTAATAAACTGACAATACCGGCTAATCTGTCATAGCTTCAAATCGTATCGTATTTTTTTGGAAAAAAGTGTAAATTTTAATTTCAAAACCTACCTATGAAAAATAATCTTAGTGTTTTTATAAGGTTTTCCAGCATAGTTTCGACACTATTTAATAGCGCAAACCGGCATGATGAATTGCTTTCGTACACACGTCGCCGCTTAGATATTCAAATGACAATGACGTCGGTGACACGCGTCTACGAAATTTTGTCGACTTTATTAGTGTCGTTCGGCCGAATATGTCAGCTAAACAAGTATATAATCAAAGATAACAATGTTTGTTACTCACTGATAGATAATTTGAGTTTTGGATTAACACATAGAAATACGATAACCAATAACAATAACGGCTTAACCTAGAGCAAATTTATCTACAAAGATTGAGTTTTACTTAAAACTTAGATAGACTTAAGCATTATGTCTGAGAGCTATTATTTAAAGCGCTATATAAGTTTTTAGGTATTTTATTGCCTGTCGTAGTAAAGCCCTTATTCCGTAAACACCGAGTGTAACTTTAGCTTAAAATGATTTTGCCGTTTCCGTGGCTTTAGAGGGACGCTCTGTTTGTGTTAGGATATTACATAATCCTGATAGCTTCATTTCCATCACGTTGGACTTACAAAATTGGAACAAATGATTTATTCATCGCAATAAAAGCTTAGGGTGTCGTAGTGCTGGGAAACAATAGGCGTGAGGGTAGATTTATAACATTTATCAACATCAAAGTCAAGTTTTTCGAGGTACAAAAAAAAATTATAATTTTTGGAGGAGCTTTTGTATAAAAAAAATCTGTTTAATTTCACACCTTCACTGTACAAAAGACCCCGGTTAAACAAAAGCAAAAGCACTCAATTCGAAAAGCTGATATTTGTAAGTAGGTTAACAGCGTACGAATGCACTGGGGTCAACCCCAGTGGATTCAAATGTTAACCGATATCTGAACTAAACTTAAGTTGTCTAAAAAGTGGTAAAATATTGTGCGCAAGTTTGAAAATAAAAAGAAAGGGAATCCTATCGTTTTTTTATGTCGATCGTCGTATCTGTCACTGAACACGAGTCAAGTAATGCCAAGCTCCAGTCTTGCATGCTTCACTTGATAGCTCAAAGCGATGCCAAGAGTGTGTCGCACTTTACGATCTCGTAAATACCGTGTAGTTTTATAGGGTTCGTAAATCGACAGATGCAAGCCCATATAATCAAAAAATATATTAAATTTCCAAATGACTAAATGTTCAAATTGCTATTGTGTTAGTAAACCAAAATTTCATGTGAAGCTGGTTTATCTTAAAACACTAATCATAATCGGATTCAAATCATTGGCTAAGTACGTAGAACCTCCTAGCTGATTAACTACACCGACTCCTTGGGGATGGATTTCGCGCATAGATGCACATTTATGTACAAACAACGTTTTTAAATCAAAGTGATAGAGATACTAAATACGTTGATTTTTATTATCATCTGCTAATAAGACATTATCTAGTAGGTATATAGGTACAATGCTAGCTTCAAATAATTTGAATAAAATAACTAGGTTTTTATTCCGTTCATACTTTTCACTTTTGATTTATTATATCATAATTAGTTAATTACTTTTTCTTATTGCAATTATAACATAGTTACTTTGAAATCCGTCCAATCATAATGTCCAAAAATTTCAATAAATTTCATTTAAGTATAAACTAGGTATATAACGAAAGTCGAAATTTAAAAACTAATTTAAAGCTTTTTTATAAAAATAAAAGGCGCATGATATTTATGAAAATAAAATTGATAGTAATATGACAAAATAGTAAAATGACAAAATAAAACAGTAAATTGAATTATTTAATAGTGTACATAATTTAACATTATTTATAAGGGTTCCATTCCAATTTCCAATTCAAAAAGAAAAAAAGGAACACTTTGTTGTCCGTCTGTCTGTCTGTCTGACTGACTGTCTGTCATGACCCTTTTCCTCAGGAACCCGTTGAGGGTTTAAGTTGAAATTAACATCAAATACTTATGTCTGCGATCCCTTGAAGCTGCAAAAAAATCAAGCTTTCTAAGTCAACGCAATCAAAAGATACGGCCATTTAGGCTAAATTTTAAAAAATTTGAACATTTAAAGTAAATCATATCACCATAGGATACTTCCCATTGATCTAGAATCATGAAATTTTGTAAGAAGCAAGATCTCACAGCACAAGTAAAGGAACAAGTCCAAAAGTCGTCAATTTGTTGTTAAATAACATAACATAAAAAAATTGTGATTACAAACTTAAATTTTGTGGTTGGAAAGTGGACTTCGTCGTATATCAATGTACAGGAGAGTATTTTTAGAACTGCATAGTTAAGTTTGTTTTTAAGAAAAACGGGCAACTGTCTTCAAGACTATTGATCCCCAAATGGACATACTATCGAGTATCTACATACAAGCTTGTTTCCTTACAGAACCTTTCAGCGCGCGAGACAGACTCGCACTTGTCCGGTTTTTTTTTTATGAAAACCTCCCAAACAATGACCAATTTCTGATTTGTTAACAACTAGAAACCTAATTTACTAGAATAATATAATAGACAAAAACAATAGAAGTGTTATATAATATTCTAATGGAAGCGTTTAATTTAATTTTTTGCAACAAATTAGCATTAATTTTATTGCAATTAAAGTAACTCTACGATAGCATACATAATTACATAATATATTACCTACTGATGAGTTCGATTAGAGTTCATTGTAATCCACTGCACGATCTGTGTAATAAAAATATATACTTAAATTATTATGATGATGATATATAAAAATATAATTATACAACGGAAGAGTTTTGAACGACATTTTCATGTTCTGTTATGTTTTATTCATAAAATAAAACACTTTCTACAGTGTAAAATAAATTCTTGAAATTTTTTATGTATTGGCTCGTCTTCACAATCGCCCATGATTGAAAATAGCTCATAGTCTTTGTCGTTCATGACGTCAGCATCCACGCGATTCTATTAGAGGTTGTAGTCATGTTTTTGTGCATCAGTCTATGAAGACGGAAGTTTAGTCTAAGAATTTAAATAAAGGTTATATAAAAACGATAATATAAAAACTCTAGTGCAAAACCGACTATGTTTTTGAGGTAAGAATTTGTTATGATATCTTCTTCCTGTAAGTTAAATTGCATAAATCCATTATGTCATGCGTAAGTTCTAATACCCAGAAATTATGATAACCGCTTACCATCACGAGGGCTGTATGCTTGTTTGCCCGGTGGCAAACAAGCATACGGCCCTCGGTTGTTATAAATACGCAATTATAAATACGAAACAAACGCCTCGACTCGATTTTTTTATACTACGTCGGTACGTAGTATAAAAAAATCGAGTCGAGGCGTTTGTTTCGTATTTATAATTGTCCATCTTCGGTGATTGTGTGGAGACCTATTTTAGTAGAATGGGTAATGGAAATTTTATTAAATTTCCATTCCAAAAAAAACCATAAAGGGTAGACTTTTTTAAATTTGACTATTTTTTGTTCAAAATTTTAAAACTAGTTAAGTAAATGTAAATTTATATTTTCATTTATAAGGTACGAAAACTGATATTTATACGGATGAACTTATAAGAGATTAGCGTGCAATCCCACCCCAGAATGGGGAATTCCGATTGAAACTTCGGATAAGTAAAAGTTATTACAAGTTTTAAATAAATTTTAAATAACAGATGATACTTCACTATAGCAACTTAAAATTTCTTGTAGAAAATAATAAAGTAGTTCTAGTGAACAGTAGAGTAACACTACTAATAAAATAATGCAAATTCTACAAAAAAACCTGTTATCTTTACTCCTCAAAAACATTTCATTAAAAAATTACCGTGTGAATACTTATCTATAAGAAACACAAAAGCTCCTAACAAAACGTACTGAAGATAATAAATAAAGTCACAAACGTACTCAAAGGAGTCTCGTTTATCTCTGCCGGTTCATAAAAGTAATCGCAAGTTATAAAATGCTTGATGCTTCTGAAACAGGATACTATACATACGTTTGTTCACGGCTTCTATTGTTGGATCTTTGAGAATCTCAAAGAACAGTACCTACATATGTCTGAAGATTGCGATGAATTCGATTGTGCTGTTTGTGTGTAACAAGGTGAGAAAAGATGATGTCAGAATAAAAGGCATTTGTTTCAAATCCCTTTGACAATGTTTGTCACGTACCAATCTATAGAATCAATCAAGAAGAAATAATAGAATGTGTTTTGCAAGATTCTGCTTTGACTTTATATAATAATGTAGATTTGACAAAATCTAGCCGGAAGACCATATGAAAGTTATTTTTCTATCAACAGTAGGTACTTTTTCTGCATGAAACGTGTCCTATGTCTTTTTCCATACCTCTAACAACGTATATGCAAAATTGCGTAAGTAATTAATGCAGAAAAGTGTTTGTTAAACAAAGTGACATTCGCATTTACAAATTAAGTTATAAGATTATGATAACACGCATTTCCTTTTCTATTTTACACCACTAATAAATGGATAGATAAAACCTTTATTTATACACTATTGTTATAATTAAAGTATCATACGTACAGGCAACTTGTCCATCTTCATAGAGGAATAGTTCTCGTTTTGCAAATTGATAGCCTTGAGACTAAAAATGAATAGAAGTCCCCCTCTAGTGGCAACTCGTAAGAAAAAAATTATAAGTCGAAATTTGGCTCATGCAGAAAGAAGTGTTTTTATTTATACTCGTATTTGTTCTAACACTCTTCCTTGAATCTCTTGTGCTTTGTATGAGTGCAAAATAAATATGTTTATTTCTTTCTTTCTTTCTAAATAGGTATATAAGCCGCAACTCTCTTATATAAGAAATAAATTTACAACTACATTAAAAAAAAATTGTTTAAAGTATGTTGGAATATTTTTATCAAATAGAAAATGCACAGACTTTTAGCCAACCCAGCTGGTACCTAGTTCATTATCTAAGAGTCCATTTAGTCTGAAATTTACGAGCCATTTGCCTGAACCTATAAACTTATGACCTGCTTTCGGATTACCTCTTTGCCTTAGTTTAAAGTTTTATTTAATTTCATTTAATATACGTAATTTGGAAATTCTAGGGACTTTAAAATGCACTTCTGTAATAACAGAGTCGTTAAAACACGAATTTATTAATTCGTAAAGAACTGTCACAATTTACAGTCGGTTTTGATGCAGTAACAGCTGAGAACTAATTCAAAGTTTTTAACAGCAAAGCACATTACGTACAGTAAGATACATTGGGAGAGGCCTATGCCCAGCAGTGGACTGCGGGGTTGGCTAATTGAATTTATAAAGGATACAGATATGGCCTTTATAGGTGTATGATTTTTTTTGTATTTTGTATGTACGTGTATATTGGTTGGGGATTCAAGCAGCCTGAACCACTACTGCTACCTGTCAAAACCCCTAAATATACATAATTCACAACCGTACACTTACATCAATTAGTTGTAGGTTCATGATGTAGTTTGCACAAAGTAAATATTATTCAGCGGCAACCCAAGATCTTAATAGGCCATCTATCTTGTATCCTCACCGAGCATTGAAACCTATCCAATAAATAAGATGGGTTCTACAAATAAATCCGACTCCTCTTTCTAATTATGTACTGCCAAGATAAACAGTAAATTTCGGCAAATCATGCAAATTTCAGACAAGCCAAACATAATTAATTCAGGTCAGGGCCTGATGGCCTGACACTGGAATTTCTAGAGTAATTCATTTCATTTGAGCTTGAAGTACACGGTGCGTGTCCATTTGTAGCGATGCGTGTTTAAAGAAAAACGCAGAGACCTGAAGAAGACTAATTTGCATAATTGCGTGATATTTTGCAAGAGTTGATAAAGTTGTCAAGCTGTGATACTAATAACATTGCTTTATCACGAAAATAATATAATATAGCAAATGTTTGTGAATGTAAAAGTGAAACAGATTAACAAAACACATCCTTTTTTTAGGGGGCAAACGAGCAGACATGTCACCTGATGGTAAGTGAGTAAAAAAAGAAAATAAAAACCGGTCAAGTGCGAATCGGACTCGCGCACCGAGGATTCCGTAAAATATTTTTATTATATGATGTCACTAAAAATATACGGTTTTCGCAATGTTTCCTTTATCTATAAGACGTTGCTTCGTACCAAATTTCAAGATTCTGAGTTCACGGAAAGTACCCTGTAGGTTTTGATTCCCTTGCGAGTGTCGAAAATTTGCGGAAATCATAATCTGCATAATCTGCGGCTGTATCTTTTGATTGCGTCGGCTTAGAAGTTTGATTTTTTCACAGCTCCAAAGGACAGTAGACTTGAGTATTTGATATAATTCCAGCTTGATATCTAAACGCGTTCCTGATAAAAAGGCTCTTGATAGACAGACAGACCCACGGACGGACGGACAACAAAGTGATCCTATAAGGGTTCCGTTTTTTTCCTTTCGAAGTACGGAACCCTAAAAAGGTATAGAATAGAATAAACTTTATTGTACACCAAAAGAATTATTTTACATGGAATAGTTCAGCTAGTGAATATGTACAAAGGGCGGCCTTATCGCTAAAAGCAATCTCTTACAGGCAACCTTTGGATGGACAAAGACGACAATAAATAGATGAAAGCATGGGTAGTTTTGGTATTGTACCTTATAAACGCGATGAAGTCCCAAGGTACACATCTAATATATATAAATATTAGTTTTGTTTACTGTTAACCGTATTTTGCATCACATAATATATTCTAGTTAATCGTGGGAGAGCCATGCTTCGGTACGTATGGGCCGGCTCAACCGGAGTGATACTACGGCCTCACAGGAAACCGGCGGTGAAGCAATACTTTCATTGCTTTTCGCCGAGTGAGTGAGGTTACCAGAGGCCATAACCCTTCCCTCCACCCCCTCTCCACCTCTTCCACCCTTCCCCTATGACTCTTGTGACTCTTGAGCTGCATGTACCCTTGGGCGGCGGTAGTCATTTATCATCAGGTGACCCGTCTGCTCGTTTGCCTTCTATACCACAAAGAAAAACATAAGTTATCATATTATCTTCTATTCGCATATAATTTTGTTATTTGTACTTCTTTTCAACTACAAGGTATGATGCTTATTAAGGAATTTTACGAACCTCTCAACGGAAATAAGATGATTTGATCGTTAAACTACCACAACTTAATTTTTTTTTCTTATTGAAGTTATACTTATTTTGGCGCGTTATGGAAAAATGACGAGAGTAAATTTTTACGATGCGCGCGCACTCCGTCACAAAAAACCGATACGTGCGTTCTTACGTGGGTTCATAAGTACAAACACACTTTTTTTTATTTATGTAAAAGAAGTGAACCTAAAATCCTTTGTACCTAATTTACTGTTTTCTCTTTACAATGGAAATGTTCAAGTCTGTAACAAAGGCAAGTGCTGTATACACCGTAAATTTTCCAGACACTAACCGCGTGGCATTCATAGCGAACCGTTCTACAATTGGGTTCGTTTACTTTGGATTTATTAACACCGTGTGTAAATAATTAGTCTACGATCTAAGAGGTTTTGGTATCACGTGTGTGTGTGTCATGTAATGGATTGAACGACCTCCGTGGTGCGGCGGTAGTGAATTTTACTGCAATGTCGGAGGGTGCACGTTCGATTATGGATTAGTGCAAATATTTGAATGAAGAATACCTATATAATGGCAAAAGTAAACACCTTTTTTTGATTCGATTTATACAATTTTTTTTAGCTTTTAGTAAGTACATTATCTACATCAATATTGTATTTCTTTCCAATAAATCTGTTTACCTTAAAAAAAATTACTTATTTTATATTTTTAGTTTTTTATTAAGTTACTTGTTATATTGATTTTTTTCATGGTGTACTGTATTCTACTAGTCAAGCCCTTTCATGTGAAATCCATATAGAGGCGGTTACTAAAAAAATACGTAATCCGACATTTTGTGGCGGCGGTCATTTTGGATTTACTTGGATGGATCATATTATCGTCAGAACTTACCAAAATTTCAGATCAATATGTTAACAGGAAGGGGGCAAAATTTCAATTAGTAAATTTGACCTACACAAGACACAAATAAGGCAAACTAAAAAATCGTTTAATAAACTAATCGTCTTTAATTTTCTGACTATGACTTAGGTTAGGATAGGCAAGACATCCGGATGTACATGACATCCGGATGTCTTAATAAAAGATGTTCCAGGATCCCTCTTACTTAAAGTGCAGTACGGCATACTGTGTGGTTTTAGTCAGTTCGATTCCGACACATCGCCCCACCAAAAACCCCCGGTGGGTTGACGGCCCAAGGGGGTTCCGCACGCACAAAACAAAAGGCATACATTGAAATAAAACTATTTTTCACGGATTCTATTGCGATTTATTTGTTATGAGTCTACCCGTGACCATGGCTGCTGAAAAGCAACTGAAACGTCGGGACCAGTATATATAGTAAAATAACACCAAATAAATCGCGATAGAATCCGTGAAAAATAGTTTTATTTCAATGTGTAACATTCGCGTAAACTTTCGACAATATCAAAAGGCATACATGTACGTACGTTCGAATACTTTGCTAGCCCATATGATTATTCTACTTGCATTGGCGCTTAATGCCTATATTTATATGAATTTACAAAAAAACAATGCATTTTAGTATGTTTCTCCCTGTTCTAGAACCCACAGTACAAACTATGCTTCGTTTCGGTCTAGATAGCGATGTGTTATATGTCCCAGAATATTACTATTATATTAGGGAGGCCAGAATAGATTTGTAAAGCTCCTCACCTTGCAGAAGGGCGCTGCTAACGACATAGAGTAGGGTCGCCAGAGTGTCTAGGGGATACTGTCGAGTGTCTATAGGTAATTTTAACGACTTTCTACCTAATTTCGAGTTTGCGTGTCTCTTATCCATCTCCACAAATTTGTAAGTAGGATATTATTAACACTGATGAGTACTTACCTTCTGAGATACAGTCTCAACTAGTTCAGAAGGTATGGAAATACATTGCTAAGAATAGCTTAAAATGAACACAATTTTAGTGGAGACACCTTACTTTTATAGTAATCATGTACATTTATACAACCACTTGTGTAAATTTATTTATAAGACTTATTTTGAACTAAAAATAATTTTAATTATTTTTATGAATTTGAACTCGAGTCCTGTGCGTGTTTGTCAAACAAAGTGAAAAATCCCTATGCGTAATTTAGATAGATAGATAAATAAACTCTTTATTGTATAAAACATACAAAATGAAACAAAACTGTATATAGATATTCTTACAGACTAAAAGTAGAGACCTTGTACAATTGGCGGTCTTATCACGCTCTGCGATCTCTTCCAGGCAACCATTGGATGGAACGAGAGTTTCTGTATGGCAAAAGGAATTGCAGTATATAATTTGTTGTAATTTATACGGAAAGTAGTGTTATTAAACTATAGCACACTAGTATTTGCTATGACTTTACTCACTTTGATGTAGGGTTTGTCAATCAATTTAGCTTTGCCTTGGAAACATTTTTTTTGATTTTCCGGATCTTTTCTGTTCTTGACAACGTGTATGTAATATTTCATGACGATACCAAAAAACATACAGTCACATTTACGAGTATATATATTAGTTAGACGTTCAAAAGACAAATAAAATATTACATCATTACTCATTTAGCGCGGCCCAGATGACGTGACACATGTGCTCGCGGACGGGTACCGTTAGTCAGGGCTGGTCATCTCCGGACTGCTCTTACCTACTTACATATAGTAGTAATTTGCGCGACTGTTTATATTTTAGAACAATATGTTATATTGCCCTCACATTTCATTTGCGCTTATAACCAGTAAAAATATCTTAAAAAAGAGTGACCTTTGAGTTTCTTGCCTGTTCTTCTCATTAGGATCTACGTAATAGAACAGGCAACTTCACGACTTACTTATTCTACTGACTCCTACTCCTGACAATTCAAAATTCCCTACAATTGTTTTAATCGTAATAAATAGATTCGAGAGTTGATTCCCGAGATGGACGTATTATCTACATACAAGTTTGATTGCTTACGAAACCCTCGGTACACGAGTCAGACTTGCACTTATTCCGGATTTTCTTATTTTAGTGTTGCTCGTTTGAAAATATCCATTCTCTCTAAATTCCTTAAAATCAATTCAAGACAATACGGTGACCCCTTTATGTCAGTCCTATGAAGGGTTAAGCCATCATCCTATATCCACTTTGATCCTATATTAAATTGCTATGCAACCCGTATTTAATTGTAGGATTTCATCCCTACGGTAGTCCTAAATCAAAATTTTGTTTATAAAGTGTCTCATATTTTGCTCATAATTAAAAAAACAAAAGAGTCTAATCGCAATCATTACTAATGATACATTATATTGTAATGTTGTAGGTATTCAGACCTCGTTGTTATGTTACAGTCAAATTGTACTTACTTCTGGCATGTGAGTGGTAGCAAATTCGTAAATAGATGTTAGATTTAGATTTTTAAATGATAGGGTTAGAAAAATAATAACAAGAAAAGAGTTCAAGTATAGTAAAACGAATCTTACAGATAATATAAAGGCGATCGATGGATGGATGTTGGTTACTATTTCAGGCAAAAACGGCTGAACAGATTTGAATGAAATTTAGCACAGATTTTAGTCTGGAATTATTTCAAACTTATTATCCCAAAAAATTTTTGTTTTTTTATGGTAAGTATAGGGGGCGGGGGGAGCAGACGCGTCACCTAATGGTAAATGGCTACCGCCGCCCATGAGCACCTGCAACTCAAAAGTCACAAGTGCGTTACCGGCCTTTAAGGGAGTAGGGGAATTAATCCAGAATTCTTCGGCGTCATTGTTCTCCTACTGATATATAATTCCTTGTAATATACTTACTTACTTGTGTCTGAAGATATTTTTGTAGCTAACAATAAAAAGAACGAAGTTTCACCCCACTATTTCCTTGAATTGGAAAGACGGTGCTTTTTGTGCATGCTCTATGTGCCAGAGCCAGAAACTTCACCGTTTGTGTAAATAATGAACTCGCACTCAACTTTAAACGTAAAAATCGTCACCCACCTCTGATTTTACTGAATAAAGAATTGTAGGAGTATTGCTTTCAATTATAAAATTTGTCGCAGGCAAGCTTGGCAGCACGCGAGTGAACATCTCTATCGAATTTTATAATTAAAAATGTTAAACCAGGTTTTTTTTCAGCAATGTAAAAAAACGTTTCTTTTTGGTCGGAACTTACTGACATCTAGAATCCACATTATTTATGATTTGCAATTGTATTTTAATTTAAAATAATATGGAAGGCTAACAGAAAAACTTATATTTGTTTTTATTATTATTTAGAAATACTTTTGACAAGTTTAATATAGTTGTAAACTCACCCGAGAAACCACTTTAAAGAAAAATTCTTATTAACTTATTTGGTGCAAACTTATGTACTGGTATGATTTGAAAGGCCCAAACCTATCCCAGTTACGAAATGATACTTAGGTACTTGGTTAGTTTTCTTGAGCCATCATTGCAAATTCCATAGGTATGTACTAGTATGATTTAAAAGGCACATTCCTACCACAGTCACGGAATGATACTTAGGTACTTGGTTAGTTTTCTCGAGCCATCATTGCAAATTCCATACGTATGTTCTAGTATGATTTAAAAGGTGCAACCCTATCACAGTCACTGAATGATACGTAGGTACTTGGTTAGTTTTCTCAAGCCATCATTGCAAATTCCATAGGTATGTACTAGTATGATTTAAAAGGCACATTCCTATCACAGTCACGGAATGATACTTAGGTACTCGGTTAGTTTTCTCGAGCCATCATTGCAAATTCCATACGTATGTTCTAGTATGATTTAAAAGGTGCAACCCTATCACAGTCACTGAATGATACGTAGGTACTTGGTTAGTTTTCTCGAGCCATCATTGCAAATTCCATAGGTATGTACTAGTATGATTTAAAAGGCACATTCCTATCACAGTCACGGAATGATACTTAGGTACTCGGTTAGTTTTCTCGAGCCATCATTGCAAATTCCATACGTATGTTCTAGTATGATTTAAAAGGCACATTCCTATCACAGTCACGGAATGATACTTAGGTACTCGGTTAGTTTTCTCGAGCCATCATTGCAAATTCCATAGGTATGTACTAGTATGATTTAAAAGGCACATTCCTATCACAGTCACGGAATGATACTTAGGTACTCGGTTAGTTTTCTCGAGCCATCATTGCAAATTCCATACGTATGTTCTAGTATGATTTAAAAGGTGCAACCCTATCACAGTCACTGAATGATACGTAGGTACTTGGTTAGTTTTCTCGAGCCATCATTGCAAATTCCATAGGTATGTACTAGTATGATTTAAAAGTCACAATCCTATCACAGTCACGGAATGATACTTAGGTACTCGGTTAGTTTTCTCGAGCCATCATTGCAAATTCCATACGTATGTTCTAGTATGATTTAATAGGTGCAACCCTATCACAGTCACTGAATGATACGTAGGTACTCGGTTAGTTTTCTCGAGCCATCATTGCAAATTCCATACGTGTGTTCTAGTATGATTTAAAAGGTGCAACCCTATCACAGTCACGGAATGATACGTGGGTACTTGGTTAGCTTTCTCGAGCCATCATTGCAAATTCCATCTTTATTATCATTTCAGTATTAAATTAGGTTTCGAGTTTCGGGTTACTGATATCAAATATCCTGATGGTTTATTTGACATCTAATATGTTTCATTCAAAGTCAAACGCGTTTATTTATTTAGGTCACAATGTAACAGTTATGAACATCAAAAGCTACTTTTAAATTTATGCCATACTGGTTGCGGTAAATCTTTTTACCAAACCATGTTGCTGTTTAATTTTGTTGCTTTGCGAAACTGGATATAACTTGCTATGGATAAATCTTTCAGAGACCTTTAGACAGAATAATAATAATGATAGCTTGAGACACCTCACACACGGCCGAATAGGCAGAGTGGTAACCAAACTGCTGATAAACATACTTTTATATTTCTAAATACAAACATATTATAGATAAATTACACCCAGTATGGATACACGTTGGTAGTTTTATAGATCTAAAGGTCTTGTTCAGATCCAATTCTATGAACGGATGTAATGTTGGCACGTCTCCAGCTACGTGAAAAAGCATCTTCACAAACTCATCAATTCAAAATTGTTTGTAGTGTAAGTGCATAAGACATTCGCAGTGTTCTTGAAAACATTATGCTTAAATACTTATTATACCTGGTCTTTTACTAAAGTCAAGAGAATTTAAAGCATTGCAGCAAGATATAACTACTTGGTACATGCAAATAGAAACTTGGTATTCGTTTACCACTAACCTTAACTTTATCTGAGGTAGAGCGATTATATATGAATATATCCTTCGCACTTGTGTGTGTTGTATATATTATGTACGTATATTGACTGACCTGTTGGTCTAGTGGTTAGTGACCCTGACCTAAGCCAGAGGTCGTGGGTTCGATTCCCACCCAGGACAAATAATTGTGTGATGAGCACGATCATTTGTTCTGTGTCTGGGTGTAATTTATCTATAATATGTATGTATTTAGAAATATATAAGTATGTTTATCAGCTGTCTGGTTACCATTGTACAGGCTCTGCCTAGATTAGGACCAGATGGCCGTGTGTGAGATGTGTGAAGTTATTATTATTATTAAGTTATTATTATTATTCATTTTAAAATCAAAATTAATTTTTAATTGAATTTCTCATAACTACTCGCTACTACTACTACTTACTAGATATCATAATATTGTGATTTGAAGTCATATCCATAAACTGTAAGTAATATTTAAAAAAAAACATATTTGGAGGCAGGCAATCGTTTGTTCGATTTTTAAATGATTTTTTCTTAAATGAAAGTGGCAGGCTTGTCTCGTTATGACAATCGTGTAATTATTTTGTATGACTTAAGGGTGGCTAACGAAACAAAATATTACAAATAAATAAGTAGAAAGCACTGAGAGAAACTTGTCCATCTCTAAGGATCATAGAATTAGGTATATTCAATTTAATGGCGGCAATGTTAGCTTATAGAATGATGTAAGGGCCGGCAGGCCGATAGAAGTGACTACCGACAAGAATATTGAGACTGTACGAAAATAATTGGAGGTAGATCGACGTGTGGCATATGACAGATCGAGGCACCACTAAAGTACACCAACTGTTCATTGGATTCTTCACGCCCATTTGAAAGTACGGAAACTTTGTTCACTCTGGGTACCGCACTTGATGACTGATGCTCTGAGGGAGCAACGTGTGACCTGATCTCGTGATATGTTAAAATAATTTGAAGATAGCTGATCTTAATACGTGAACTCGATTGTTGCACTATTCCCGCATGTAAAAAAAACAATTGAAGGGACGCAAGTTTTCGAGCAATTTTTTTTTATTTATTTATTTAGTCTTATTATTTTATTATATATATATATATATATTATATATTTATTTATTAGTATTATTCGAGTGACTGTGACTCATACTAATTGTTAGTAATACATAAAAACTTAGCCTATGTTAGTATTAAGGTACATAATTACAATGACATGCATGTAGCCGACAGCATCGAGCCATATATAGACAGTCCATTCTGTCGGCTATCATGGCTAGGAACCTGTTAGATCTGGCCCATACCGGCGACACGAACGGTGCTGCGCGTTTGCGTATAGTGGAGTAAAAGCAATCAACTCCTACCTCTGCAAACATTTCCCAAGCACTGCATTGCCACGGCAGCCCCATCAGTCTCGTAAAGGCATTATTATATTGGATCCGGCGGGCTCCATATTATGCCAACGAATAATTCTCCCACAAACTGCATGTGTAAAATATTGTACAAAAGCTTTAAACAAGGTAACTTTTACCTCTGTGGTACAGTGTACAAACCTGCGGGCTATCATATTCGCTCGCACCGACAGAATCGTCCGTTCCCTCTCAATATTGGTATTGTCTTTAAGAGCGGAGGTAATTACATGACCCAGATATTTAAAATGTTTCACTCGCCCTAAGGATACTCCATTAAGTCGTATAGGGGGAACATCAGAATAACCTTTATTGCCCGCCCTAAATATCATGTATTTACTTTTATTTACACTGTAAACAAGCCCGTGATTTATAGCATACTGTTCAAAAGTTGCCAATAACGACCTTAAATCACTGACTGAGCCGCTCAGCAGTACCATGTCGTCAGCATACGATAAATCATTGACGCACACATTGTCTATATGACAACCAACATATTGACTGGTGAGCCCCTCACCAGTCCACCACCACCACTGAGGACAGGAGAAGTCCATCCCCCCTGTCTCACACCACGCTCCAGCCTTTTTAGCATAGCACCATAGACCCTAGGTAAGTGTGGTGGAGGTGTTCGACACTAAGCCCGTCGTGCCCCGGAAACTTACCGCTGGCTGTGGACATAACTATTTTAGTCACATCTTAAGCAGAAAATCGTGTGCCTACCTGACCACAACGAGGATTAGCGTCCAACGTTCTCCTCAATTGTCCTAATGGTGAATTTACAGTAAAGTGATTTTTAAAAACATCTGCTATTTTGTTTCCATCTACTAACACTATTTACACTAACAGGCAGGCCAGGGCGAAAACTTAAGTTGTTAGTCTCCTTCCAAAAGCCACGAAAGTCTCGGTTTTTATGTTTAGTCGCGATTATGTCCATTTTTTAAGAAACTATGCAGCCTGCAGTCCAGCCAGTATGAGCAATACTGGAGCAATGTGTGCAGTACCTGTAGTACCTAAACACGTAGGAATACGAGGGCTACACTGAAAATTTCGGGAATCAAGGAAGCGACACAACATTACTATTTAAAAATGTATTTATTGCTTTCCGAAGTATTCTCCGCGAAATTTGACACATTTTCCATACGATGGAACCAATCATTGAAGCAACCATTCCATTCGGAAGTTGGGGTCTCCAAAATGGCCGTTTTGTAGGCGTTCACAGCTTCTTCAAGTGATGAAAATCTCTGACCACGCAATTTATTCTTTATTTTAGGGAAAGTATAGAAATCATTAAGGCTTAGGTCGGGACCGTACGGCGGATGGTCTAATAATTCTATGTTTTCTTGCTCTAAAAACTCTTTTGTTCTGTGCGCGGTGTGAGAACTCGCATTGTCGTGACGGAGGATGATGCGACGGTTGCAGTTCTCTTTACGGAGTTCGGAAACGACCTGTGGCAAACAAATGCTAGCATACCATTCTGCATTAACCGTTCTTTGTCCCTCAAGAGGAATAGTCGCAACAGGGCCGGTTTTGGAGACAAACATGGCCACCATTTTTTTTGCAACACTCCGTGAACGAACAATTTTAGTTGGCCTTAACTCATTTTCGAACACCCAAACTCGTGACTGGTTTTTTGTTTCGGGTTCGTACGCGTATATCCAGGATTCGTCACCTGATACAATGTTGTATACAGCATTTGAGGATCCTGGAATCTTTCGAGAGTTCTGACGCACCAAGTAACGCGAGCCGCTTTTTGCTCTTCACAGAGCAAATGCGGTATCCATCGGGAAAACAACTTTTTTACACCTAATTGTTCATGCAAGATTATTTGTATTTGACTCATACCAATTCTAAATTTGCCTGAATTTCGCGGTATGTCACATGTCGATTTTCCTCAATCAGCTTACGCACAGCATCAACGTTTTCTTGGGTGTCTGCAGTTATTGGACGACCTTGACGGGGATCATCACTGAGCTTGACACGTTCACGTTGAAATTCAGCAAACCAGCGATAAATTGTGGTTTTGGATGGGGCTTCATCACCAAATACAGAAAGCATCCGGTCAACACACTGTTTTTGTGTTAAACCGCTTCGAAAGTCATAATAAATCATCGCCCTTGAATTTTCTCGAGTCAATTCCATTTTCTCAACGACTAAACAAGTTTGAGAAGACCTTGTGAGAAGACCGAGAATCTTTTTTTAAATAAATAAATGGTATTCGATTTTTAAAACCAAGGAGTTTTCAATTAAAAAGATTTTAATATGATAGGAATAGTGGAAATATTCCATTCCCGATACTTTTAGTGCAGCCTATGTACCTGTATAACTGCCAGTGGAGACTACTCAAAATCATGTAAAACAAAACTTATAGTATATCGCCCTAGTATATACAAAATGAAGATACAGAAACTAGGGTTTTACCAACAGGACAGGTATCCTAGTATGGCGCCACGGAAGACCACATGGGCTACTAACATTATTTTACAAATTCATTTATCCCATTTTTATTATATTTATTACTGTATACAATTCAGTATCATATAACTGTAGCGTGAAATCTGTGACTATACTTCTTAACGTTTCTCACAAATACATTATGAAAGCCACTTTCCTATCAAGAAGTAAGTGGCACTTAACCAACTGCTAGTTGTGTTAAGCGAACTCACAAAGTGATTGACATTTCTTTGTGTCCTTGTGGTACAAACTTCTAGCATAAGTAGCATTTCCCCTCGACCAAAGGTGTGATGGATGCGAAGCCCTGAAACGTTATAGTTTAAGTAGTATTTTGATCAAGTTTCTGACTTAAATTTTCTGTTTTGAACGTTGAGTCTAGTTATGCCATTTCTCGATTCGCGTTTCGAATGTATATAAATAGTATTAATACATTAAAAAAGTAATTCTTTAGTGTAGTATTACAGCAAAAGTGCCGGCAGCAGGCAACACTCCTGGTTACAGAGTATGTCCTGAAGATGTTAAGATAGATAGATACTCTTTATTGCACACCATAAATAGGATACAATTAAAAAGAAATACATTAGAAACAGTAGTACAATAGGCGGCCTTCTCGCAGTCTGCAATCTCTTACAGGCAACCTTTATATGGACTATACTAGGAACAGGTAATTAGCATTGGCACATTAAGCTAAGAGAAATTCTCTGTAAACTTCGATGTGATAGGACTCTAAAAACAAGAAAATAATACTTAGGTGGCCAGTTACAAAGCAAATTCGAGGTCACTTTTACTATTGTTCCTCAGGGACGCTTTATTTATGCTTCCACTTTGTAACTTCAGTTTGTACTTGGAAAGTTAAATGGAAATTGTTAGAATAACATACATATATGTATGCCATTGTCGTATAACATTTCTTGTTAATTATTACGTATAAAGACCTAAATTTGGAAAGTCGCAAAATATAGCGATAAAAAAATTACATAATGAAATTGAATAGAAAAAATTCAAAACGAAGTTAGTTAGTACCTTCAATTTTGTAACTGCATATTACTTTTTAAATAAGATTAGAAAGGGGAAAATTTACCGCGAAGGCCCTTCATGCTTTTCAACAATAAACCTCTTTGTGAAATTGTAATTGTTCATAATGAGTGCTCTTTTTATCATATTGTTATGGGTAAATCATGTTTTTATAGGTATCTTCTATTATATAATTATGTTTAAAAATGATTAGTTATAATTCTATAATAATTTTGAAATAAACACGAAAACATAACTTTCATAGACATTAGTCAAAAATTATATGAAACATTTACAATTACTTATAGATTATTTGCAAAGAGTATTGAGCAGAGTTTTATATTACGGACGCTTAAATCTAGAGAAACCTAGAGGTAATATCGAAGCGTAGTAAGGATGTTGAAAGATAAAATAAAGCGAAGTATTTAAGACTAAAGTTCTGAATGCAGCGAGGGATTCCGGCTCGCCCAAGACAAAGATCCGAGGCAGAATATTCTACTTTTCATATCTTCTCTGAGATATTAAAAGCCAGGGCAAATAAAATATTAGCTATGCATAAGGCGTCTTGACTTAATTCATTCCCGAATCAAATCATTTTGTTCGATCGTTTCGCTTTCTTTTAAAACAAATTGTACTTTATATCTTAGCCACAGAACATAATATCGATACTACAATAAAACTACTGAAATACCTAAAACATTCGCGGAATTTCGTGATAATCATGGGTAGGGCCAGTAATTTTTTTTAGTTATATTTTTTAAATTAGGAAACGTAGTAAGTATACGTATTGTGATATTCTAAATAGAAATAATGAGACTTGTCTCATTATTCCGGCTGATTAAACAAAATCCAATAGGTACCTACAGTTTTTAAGCTTGCCGTTTTAAATGGCTGTATAAAAATAGTATTAAATTTAATTAAACAGGTATTAAGTTAATATTTCCAAACACGCATAAAATAAAGAGCCCTTTAGTAACATGAAGGATCTAATGCAAGTTAAAATTCACACTGAGTGTTGTCCCTACTGTGGACTTCAAAAAATACTTACAACGTGAAATTATATATCACAATAACTCCAGTTTCTTACATATAAAAATGTGCCCACTATAACCTGTAACAGCAAACGTTTCCAAACTTATGAGATCCGGGGAAAATTCCTACAAAGGTGGTGCCCTTTTCAGTATGACGGCTCGTCTATTTACGAACGTCTCGGCGCGGAAGCGCTAGAGGCAAGCGACTAGCAGCTATTAGGGTTGTCTAATTATAATTTATTTACGTTATTTTTATTGCTTATGCACATTACATTATTATATAGTCTTTTACAAACAGACAAATTATCATTTTAAAAATAACATTATAAAAAGTAATAATTTGATAAACATATCATTTCACAAACATATTATTATAAAAATAATCGTTCGAGAAAATATAAATTTTGCAAATGTTTTACTTTACAAGTATTTCAAATGTTAAAATAACATTCCAAAAATATTCATTTGACCAAGTAGGTAGGTAGGTTCGTTCGTTAAAAACGTTCGTTGTGTAAAAACGTTCAGCGAGTTCCTCTACCGAGCACTGACTGTGTTCCCTCTTTTGGATCCACGTTGTATTTTTATATTTACATCTGTGTACACTTCATTTGAAAAATGTAAAGTAAAAGCTAATATAAAATTAAACAACAATGTTTTTGTTAATGATAAATTGCTTTATGCTTTTAGTAGGTAACCGGTGCAGTGTGTTTAACTTAAAAATGATATTGATCGACACGTTTGTTAATTACAACTTTGTTAAAGAAAATAATGGGTACACTAACCTTGAGCAAGAAATGTTCACCAATTCTGTTATAAAAACTCGTAAGTAATTTGATACCCGTCATCATCATCATTCTAGCTGAACACACACTATTGATCACACTTCTTACAAACACTTTTACGTTGATGCTTTAAGGACCAAGACTTTATGCAGGTATGTTATGTTTATAATTAGAGACTCCGCTAATTACCTTCCTAAATCTTTTACGGTACATGCAGCTCGCCATACTTATAATTCTTTGCTGGATATTTGCATTATAGATTTTTTTTAATATTGGTAAAGTGTATATTATATGTTTGTAGGTATCCCACTAATATTATAAATGTGAAAGTTTAGATGGATGGATGGATGGATGGATGGATGGATGGATGTTTGTTACTCTTTCATGCAAAAACCACCGAACCGATTGCGATGAAACTTAGTATATAGATAGCTGGAAACCTGGATTAACGCATAGGCTACTTTTTGTCCCGATATTCCCACGGGATCGAGACTTACGCGAGTGAAACCGCGGGGCGCTGCTAGTATTCATATATTTATGTAGGATATATATTTAGGTACATCTCTCTCACATACATATAAGTTTAATAATTTACTTCTCTCAATTTGTGTAATTATTAATTGCTCTATAAACTAATCCATCACATCTGTCCATTTAAAGGTTGTCTGTAAGAAATCGCAACTAGCAATAACACCATCGTTTGTACCATTATCTGTTTTATTTTTTTAAATTTATTGTTTTTAATGTTTCAGGTGAACTATTATATATACTAATATATTATATATACTATAACTTATTTTTTTATCTACATTAGACATAACCTTAAAAATTGTGGTATAGTAATTAAAAATAAGTAAGATATATTTAAAAGTAATAAATATTAAGTGAATTGTTGATTGTTTAAAGACTCCTTTGAATAATCTTTAGTAAAAAATGCCTAAAATTGTGTATCCTTGCAAAAATGTGACAACCCTAGCAATTCAACATTGACATTGCATCTTTAATGGCACAGACTGATGGGTACAAATGACACTTTAATTACATCGGTGTCGTCTTTCTATCACAATACACAATATGTGCCAAATCACTCGGGCTGTTATGAAATTCTTTGATCATTAATCTTCATATTTGATTCTACGGCTGATATTTTACGAAGTGGAGATGACGTTTGATGATGAAAAGCGTTAAAATTACTGTTGAATGAACGCACAACAACAAGGACAAGTTTAAGTTCTACAGAAGATAGACGCTGATTGAGATTATGATGATTAATGCAATTAATTTGTTGTAAGAGAATATTACTAGTTTTAAGCATAAGGTGACATAAATAATCTTGTCGTTCCTAAATTTTCCATAAAGTGTTGAGAATACGCACCGATGTTATAGACACTACTTTACTGTTCTTTAGATAGGCTATAATATTGAGTTTTAACCTATTCAGTAGCATTCCTACCTAAAGTTAGCTAATCTTACCTGCACTTTTCTCAACTATCGGTGCGCTTCAGTTTCTATCCCCTTGAGTTGGTTATTTATCGAAAAGATAATTTCAAAATGAGACTGTTAAAAACTCACATTAGTACATTGAAACAAACACATAACATACGATTCGTTTTGCTTATGGACGGTAAAATTTTTGTTGAAATAATAATGACTTGAGACACCTCACACACGGCCGCCTAATCCCAAACTAGGCAGAGCTTGTACTATGGTAACCAGACTGCTGATAATGTTTATCAGCTTACTACTCGCATTACGTTTAAATTTTTATTTTTTACATACAATTATAATGTATGTATTTGTATAGGTATGAATATATATATGTGTATGTACGTATTTATATATAGTAAGCACCAGGGAGACCGGGCTTCGCTCGGTAGCTTTTTGTAAAATGGTATTTTTTTTTGTAAAGTTGAACTTAAATGTAAAGTTGTATCTGTAATTCTGTTTACAACATTTTATTAAAAATATTTTTTTTATTAGGAGGTCCATTTCGAAATGGTCTCTATTAAATTTCGTAAAGATCTGTTGATAACTTTATTTTTAATCATGACTTAGGCGCATTGACGTTTGTTATATACTATATCAAAAGTTATTCTGATATTATATTGAATTAAAATAACATCAAAGTTACACAAACGTTTGGAGTTTACTTATTTTAATGATTCAAGATTTACGATGATAAATTGTTGCGGGTCAAAGTTCATCGTTTGTTATTGAAGCCAACGCTCCGAGTATCTTCATAGCAATAAGATAAGTTTTATAAATACTTACATGTTTTTGTCAATCAAATTCGTACCTCGTAACTGTGTATTTTATCGGTTGAACTATTATCAATTAATACTTTATAATGAGAATATTTGCTACTGAATTGTGTTGTATGAGTACATACAACACACTTCAACTCAAGTAACTCATTTACATAGCAATGGCTGAGTACACGCTGAAGTCTGGCTACATGTACAGACTAAGCCAAATAATACCTACTAATGTTATAAACGTGAAAGTTAGTGAGGATATATGGACGTATGGATGTTTGTTACTCTCTCACGCAAAAACTACTGAACCGATTGCGATGAAACTTGGTGTGTAGATAGCTGAAGACCTGGATTAACACATAGGGTATATTCCGACGGGACCGGGACTTACGCAGGTGAAACCGTGGGATGCAGCTGGTATTCTATAGTTTAACGCTTGTCATACGAGTCTCGAGTCTCATTCGCAGTAGTAGTACAGTTCATAGATAGGGACGTTATTTGGTAATTGGTCCGAAACTATGGCTACGTTATTTCGAATATTAATTCGGTGCAATAACATTACTAAATTTTAAAACTACACATTTACTTATTAGTCGATAGCTATCATATCCTAGAGTCCTTCATATCCTTGATGCATCAACTGTGATTTTAGAATACAGACCCAACATACATAATTCAAATACAGAATTCAATTCACGAAAACTGGGAAAGGGGGAGGGGAGAAGAGGGGAGAGATAGAAGGGTTGGGGCTCCCGGTAACCTCACTCACTCGGCGAAACAAAACGAAAGCAGTGCTACACTGCCGGTTTTCTATGAGACCGTGGTATCACTGCGGTCGAACCGGCCCATACGTGCCTCAGCATGACTATCCCATGAATAAACGTTGAACAATAAAATAACAAGCTTTTTATTCTACTTTCTAATGTTTATGTTTATCTCTGGGTTTAATTCTGCCCAATGTTATCTAAAACTTATTCATTAGTGAAATAGTAAACAAATAAAAACAAAGTTGCTTTTGCATATTAAGTAAGGACAGCGGCTTAACTGGCGAACATTAAACGGCCTTAGGTGATAACTAAACAAATATTAAACTTTTGTAATCATTATCGCCAGCGGCTTTGTTGTTTATCCCTCGAGAGGTAAACATTTCAGACGTGAACGTCACACAGTCTTAATCCATGATAATGTGCCCAAACCCTGACAAAGGGAGCAATAAGTCTAACTTATTACCCCAGTTAAGTCAGATCAATTGCCCTGCAAACAAGAACATCCAAAACAAAAAATATGTTTATGTCACAACAATTGTGTACTTAATAAATTAACATTTATTAGGTGGGTTTTTCTTGCACAGAGAATTAGCATTGCCATTCAACATTGCAATACTGCCAGCCTTCTGGGAACACTGCCAGTAAGCGACGATGCGGAGGAATTTTATGTAGCATGCATGTAAATAGTCCGTATATATATTTAATTAGTTTTAATATACTTAATTATAAGTAGTAGTTATATTCTCATTTTAGTTAATTGCTTATATTACATTTAGATCAAGAGTTTTAACATGGATTAAATTAGTAAGTTACTACTACATTTACTGTCAGATTCGTGATAATAAAGCCACTGTGAAAAGAGCAATCCCTAAAAATCATTCAGAATTTTGACAGTAGGTCACAACAAGAAACACCCGTTCACGAGCGTGACACTTAGTTTCCGAAGAGCCTTCCTCTGAACATATATGGGACATCTGTAATTCTAATCTTGAGATAAAAAAAACCTATATATACGTACATATATATAGATTTAGACATAAACGTAGATATCTATACAGCGAAAATGTTCATGACGTTTTTCTTTACAATTGTAGCAACTCTTCGAATTGAGACGACGATTGTTAAACCAAATATAATTAACCTTTGACAGGAAGAAAAGCTATCTTTAATTGGCCTAAATATTGCCAGTAAAAGATACCTTTTTATCTGTTTAATAAAAAAATCTTCCCTTTATGGGTGGATGATAAATAGGCATTATTGTCTTATATAACCTACTAGCTGCGCCCCGCGGTGTAACCGGTACCGTGAGAATATCGGGATGAAAAGTAGCCTATGTGTTAATCCAGGTCTCCAGCTACTTGCATACCAAGTTTCTTCGCAATGGGTTCATTAGTTTTTGCGTGAAAGAATAACAAACATCCATACATCCTCACAAACTTTCACGTTTATAATATTAGTAGGATTCAACAAAAAAAATCACCAATATTGGTTCACAGTAAAATGTGCAGTAGCAATAGTAATGTTTATTCTAAATGTCAGTAAAAACTTCTTGTTATATATGAAGCACGTAAATAGCTATAATTAGCTACTTACGTGCTTCAAAAAGGTTTAAAAGTTACTAGCTACTTCAAGAATAACTGGTTGAGGTCACTTTGTCATTTTAGTTTGACAAACTATTCCCAATCAAATTAACCCATCTCGATCCTATCTACCCTAAAACTTAACCTTTTGCGAGTACAGGGCAATTTTCACGTCAATAGCCACGGACTTCAAAACACGTCAGGTACGTACATTCGGGTCAGTTAGACCGCAAGGGTTTAACCCGTTGTTTGCCGCAAAATGTGCTCACGAAACAGTAAAATCGCCTCGCAGGTATTTAGGTGTTTTCATGCGTATAACGCAAGTTTAGATTCAAACTTAGATTGAGTAACAAATGTATTTTGTACATTACGTAAGTTTTAACTGTTGTGTTCTGTCTTCCAATATCATAATGTATTTTTAATGTTTTTGGGAACTCGAAATGAGTTAAGTGATTGTGCAGTTGATTCATATTCGGCCATTGACAATCTAATTCCGCGGTTCCAACAGAAGGAAGCAGCTTTAATATTTAGTAAGGCACACCGTACAGTGTTTATCGTATGAGCCCTCAGTTTTCCGGAGTCTTGCGGTATAATAAATGATGTACATTCTTTTTGGTGTTACAACAGTAAAGGCCACTTACGCCATAAAATTTATTACTGTTTTGTGCTTTGTTATCTATGGTCTAAAATAATCGCTCTTCTTTTTTGCCTTGTCATTGGATTCTTTTAATTGCTTTTGCACTTCTTTGAGATACATTTCTAAATATAAAGATGGTCTACATACATATAAGTGAGGCAATATGAGGTAAGAATAATACTTAACATCGTTTTAGAGTTTCAGTTAGAAATCTACCGATGCCTTTGCCACACTGCCAAAAAAAAAACATCGCGTCCGTAGTGCATTCGACTTCAAAATCAGATCAGGCTTCGATTCTATTCGCGCTAGTCAGGGTGTTTCTATGCTACAAATATTATTAACGTTAAAGTTTGTGAGGATGTATGGATGTTTGTTACTCTTTCATGCAAAAACTACTGAACCGATTGCGATGATACTGGGTATGTTATTGGCTGAAGACCTGGATTAACACATAGGCTACTTTTTGTCCCGTTATTGCCACGAGATCAGGGCTCACGCAGGTGAACCAGCGGGGCGCTGCTAGTCTAAAATACGTATGTAAAATGTATCTAAGTATGTTTGCCCGTGTCTTTAAACCTGTAGTACAAGCTCGGCTTAATTTGGGTATAAATAGATTTATATGATATCTCCCAGAATATCATATCGTATCAATATTATGATAAATGCTAGATATGCTTGATCTGCATAGAATTTACACAGTTAGAAAGTAATAAACACGCACTACATACAAATCAAATCACAACATACTTTTAAATGAAATCATCAAATAACATGAATGCATCTTTAAAATATACGAGTATGTCGATTAAAAATATTTCTCCGTTTGTTTCATTCAAATGGGCAAAATCAAACAAAAAAAATCACTGGTCAAAATGACAGGATAAACGCTTTTTTTTTGTTAGCCATTCTTTTACCCAGAATCTTCAATAACATATTTTGACTGGCCTGTTGGTCTAGTGGTTAGTGATCCTGACTAGTGAGCCAGAGGTCGTGGATTCGATTCCCACCCAGGACAAATAATTGTGTGATGAGCATGATCATTTGTCCTGTGTCTGAGTGTAATTTATCAATAATATGTCTCCCCCCTCTTCCTACTCTTCCCCCCTTGTCCCTCTTCTCCTACTTCCACCTTAAAGGGCGACAGCGCGCTTGTGACTCTCGAGTTACAAGTGCCAGGTGACCCGCCTGCTCGTTTGCCCCCTATACCATAAAAAAAGAATAGTATTTTGAGTTATTCACGTTTTTAGTTTTTTACACTACTGATTTCGAGGTTTAACTGTATCTTGAAAAAAAATAAACGTTTAAAACGGTAAAATTTATTTTACGTGGTAAATTTTTTTTATTCCCATAAAAGTTCCTTAATTAAAGTACAAAGCTTAAATTACAGTGATTTCGCTGCTTGATGAATTAATCCATAATCAAAACAATTATTGAAATTAAATTCCACGAAACTTCTCTGTTTTAAACCCTTACGTTTGTCGTTATTCGAGTTCGTTTGGCGAGGTTTAATTACTTAATAACCCTTAGGAGCGACTCTAGAGGCCATTTTGACCTTTGAGATTGTTGTACCTTCGTTATAAAGAAGTGAGGAAAATGGACAAGAATATTTAAATTATATCACCAAAGGGTAATAAAATAAATGTCTAGAAAATATTTTAAATGGATTAATTTATATTGTACATACGGTTATTACTGATGAGATTGGTAAGCACAGAGTATTTCTGCTTAAATTGAAACCATTACCCCACAAATGTTATAGGTTTTTAAAGGTACCAGCAACCGCTTCATCACTCAGAAAATTTTAACTAAGTTGTATAAAACAAAGTAATACAGAAGTAGGTAGAACACGGCAGATGTCCGCGATTGTAGAAGGATCTCCATCTTTGAGAAGACTACCGTTAAACAGGGCATAGTAGGGCCGAGTCCTGGGCTTTCATCAGGCCGTGCTCAAAGTTTCCGCTCTGGACCGGATCATAGAAGCACGATAGGTTCTCCTTGTACTTAAGACGTCATGACTTTTTCTTTTTCTTCTTGGAGTCATTTCGATTCTCCTCGGGGTTACATTGACTCGGTGGCGTCTGACAGAAACATTTTTGTGCCGCTTGCCTTTGCCTTGGTTTCATATCTCCTTTTCAACACGTTAATGGAGTCCTGGTGGGTTGTTGTTCAATAAATAAGGTACGGGATCAATAGTAGACAGTGCTTACTTTTTAAGTTCATCGGTGTTTTTTTCAATTGCCGCATTGCGCATTGATTTTATTGAAAACTACTTGAGAGTGAATAAGTCTCTTTATATATCGTACGTACGTAGAGGTTCTCATGGCTAAGTGGTAACCGAGTAGGTTAGCACATTACAAAGTTAAGTAATACTAGCCAGGTCAGTCTTAGGATGGGTGACCATTGTTAACACATGGAGACCCCTCCGTGTCTCGGAGAGTAGGTTAAGCGTCGGTACCGGTTGCCATACGAACATCAATGGCATTCGTTACGGCTAGTTGGTGCCCTAAAAAGTCCGACAACCTGGTCTAACTACAGAACTTCGATATCGCCTAGTACTTGGGTTGTGGAGGTGAAAAATATCGAAATTCGGTCGTATCGTAGTTAGACTGAAAGCCAACCTCAACTTAGTTGGAAAAAGGTGAGGTGGATGATATATTGTATATATAATAATAAGATAAGAGATAGGAAGAATAATCTCCCGGGACAAATTCACATAGTCATATCCCTGTTCTAGAACTCATAGTACAAACTCTACTTAGTTTGGGTATCAGCTTTGGTAAACTTCCTAAACTACAAAAGAAAACACCGCTTTGTTAGTAGTATGGGCTAGCCATGGTCTTCACAAGGATGGAGGTTTTGAAGTACTTCAGACATCTTTACTTAGAGCATAAAACTATGGTGGCCTACCTGTTTGTAAAATTACAATTCGAGCATGTTATGTTATACTTTCCCTTGAAGGAAATTTAATGATTCAAAACAAACCAACTTTGTCGCTTAAAAAGCTTAGCTCAAACCATAAAAGTTTGATCAGTCTTTTTTGTGTAAAATAAACTTGGTGAAAGATTCAACAACTATTTCATGCAAGAAACGTCGTATCTTCTATTAGACTGAAGATCAATTTTAACCGACTTCAGAAAGGAGAAAGTTCTCAATTTGAATGTTATAACTTCGTCATATAAAGACGGATTAACAAAATATATTTTTTGTTCGAAAGAGGTTTATTTCGAAATGCTCATAAATTAGATTATTTAGATGCATTGAAGCCGGTTATATATATTTTTTTAATTAATTATATATATACGCCTACACCTGTCATTGCAACCTCGCACTATGGCCACAGGATAAGGAATAAAAAGAAAATATAATTCCTGAAGGAATTCTAAGTAAGACAACATCGGTGCACTTTGGGTGTCAACGATTCTGCTGTGACAGGGTTACAGACGGCAAATATATTGGAGCTTAAATACTTAAAGTATTAGAGCGAGATTAATCTATTCTCGAAGACACATACGATTCGCGCTCGGATCACAAATAGATTGTATGAGTTTAATTATAATATTTAAAAACAGAATCTTCAAATTAGTAAAATTTTGATATATTTAAAAAAAAATAAGTAGTTGTGTCGTACCTGTAGTTAATTGGCTTTTTTGTTTAATCAGTTCTACTACGCAATGCGTTTCCCCTCGGAGGAAGAGAATATTCAGTAAAAGTCACGTATAAATAAAAGAGTAACACTCATTTTAAATTATGGAGAATTATTCTTCAACAATTTTATGAATATGTTTAATGTATGTAATTTGTTTTAAATGTAATATATATTTTAGTTATGTATTTATTTGTTTGTAAACTTGTGGGACTTGTATGCATACTGATATTAGATATGTAAAATGGGTCTTAATCACGGTAATATTTACGGGGTACGATACCTTTTTGTCCACCCGTGATCATGATCGATGCTATTTGATTGTACTATTCGATTTTCTTTACAATAACTACATGGTAGAACATTTATAGAAAAAATGTGCACTTTTTGAAAAAAATACTAATAAGAATGTTATTTACTATTTTAGATTGTGTTGTGTTCAGTCTAATACCCAAAACGATTTAATTTATAACGTGAACGCCAAAATGTAACGTATCGAAACCATTTATCAAATTATTAAAAATACGTTCTCATTAAGTTTTATATTTCATATGTAATATTGAAAATTATATCAACATTTATTGAGTAAAATGTTATATTATTAGTGACTCTCAAATTATTGCTCCGAAACAGCATAAATTCTTTGCAAAATAATGTTTAATGCAAGGAATTTAAACGCTGGGCTTTAAAAATGCCTTTGATTTGATTCACACTACGTTGAAGCTACTGAGCGTGACATAAATAGGAATAGGGTGATACCTGTGTTGGAGTATATTCGTTGTTGCCACTGTGTGGCGTTTACATTAACAACAATACGTCTTTTAGATCTTTATATATATAAAATGTACTTTGAATATCGCGGTATAAGAACCAGATGAACGTATCTACATTTTCTTAATTTTACAGGAGAGCAAAAATACTCTGAGAATTTACCTAGTTCCTTGTGGTTCCTTAGCTATTTTGTTATTTTGGAATTTGTGAAATATTGCATTTACTATTACGTCGTTTTGGCATTTCATAAAGGAGCACTTTGTGACCCGTATTACGAAAAAGAAAACGACTTTTGACTTTTTTTTTGTAGATACGTTCATCTGGTTCTTATACCGCGATATAGGCTAAGCTCTAAACACGTTCGCTAGTCTTGAAGTAGGAACGCATGAAGGGGCTATTGAAATGCAAAAGAGAAAAGATTTACTAAAAAAAAATATTTTTATCCATAAACAAAGTAAGAATTTTAAAGTTTATATCATGTCTTATATCACGGAAAAATAATCCCACATTTACATTTATAGGTCTTCTATATTTCTGCGTTTCTAAGGAAAAAGAGCAAGATTTCGTTCTTTTTTTCAAAATAAAATTTCAACTTTATACAAATAAGATTCTATCTACTGTTCTGACCAGTAGATAGTACTTTGCACCCAATGTATATATTATGGTATAGGGGGCAAACGAGCAGACGTGTCACCTGATGGTAAGTGACTACCGTCGGCAATAGATACCTGCAACTCAAGAGTCACAAGTGCGTTGCCGGCCTAAAAAAGTGGGAATAGGGCAGGGGCCTCCGGTAACTTCACTCGCTCGGCGAAACACAACTCAAGTAATCGTTTACGCCGGTTTTCTGTGAGGCCGTTGTATCACTCCGGTCGAGCTAGCCCATACCTGCCGAAGCATGGCTCTCCCAAGATAAAATTTTACAGTTACAGATTTTTATTCGCAATTAAGTTTCCTTGATAATTTTAACGTAATTAATGTTGAAAAGTCACCTTTTGTACGCAGTAGGGTAGCTTGGAACATGTCTTATTACTTCGATTTTAATGTTGGTTGTATTTGTATTAAACTGTTTAATGTTTGTTCATTTCAGGTAACGAGATCAGCTGTTCACTTGATAAAGGGGTAAATGAGTAGTTTCTCTTAAGTACTTAATTTTAGGAATTTTATTGTTGACGAAACGGTTTAGCGCCACTGGCTTTAATATGAAGATACTTATTATTGGGTTTTACTAATACATCTTTGACTACGTATTACGTAATGACTACTACTTCATACTTTTTGGTTTGGCGAATTGGTAATTTGGTTTTTAACTATTTTTTTTCTCAAATCAGAAACACAAATCACAAAACTATATTTTTTTATACGTTATTGGATTTATGAATTACTCTGAAACTTTAATATTGCTTTGTTCTGTCTGCCTGGAACCCTACAGGATCTATTTTTTGTGTTATCCCGTTAATTTGTCCAAACACCGAATATCCCAAAAATTAAATCACTGTGGGCGTCATTGTATCTTTTATATTCTTCTTCTATCTAGTATCTTAACAAAACTGCTCCTTTCACTAACAATTTAACTTTCTTTGTCATAATTACAACAAAAAAAGTTACATATCCTCTGTTGATTCCGAGTTCAGTTCAGTAGCAAAACATCCATTAATTGTTAATGCCTAACATGAATATCATAATTGATGTTCCTTGAAAATTTTAATGTTAAAAAGTTCAAATGTATCTTGTCAACCAAAAATAATAAAGCACAAAGTGTATTTGTTATACAAAATTTCGAATGAGAATCGCTTTTCACCTTAGGTGTATAAGAAATACGACTTAAATTTTAATGATTAGTTGAGTGTCATACAATATCTTTCTTGGGTTGTAGGTGTGAAATTGATGAATGACATTTTGTATCTGGACACTAATTAGTTTAAAACAAGGTTTGTTATTTATGACAGAAATACACTTACAACTAAAATGACAAAACATCACGTTACTAGTTTTTTGAGAGTTAGAAACTAACGTACCCAGTCAGGACACAGAGATGATGTTGGTTTCCACATTTTACAGTTATATATTTACAGGTTTTTCATAGTAATCGCACTAATATTATAAATGTGAAAGTTTGGATGGATGTTTGTTACTCTTTCACGCCAAAACTACTGAACCGATAGCGATGAAACTTGGTATGTAGATAGCTGGAGACCTAGATTAACATACAGGTTACTTTTTATCCCGATATTCCCACGGGATCGGGACTTACGCGGGTGAAACCGTGGGGTGCTGCTAGTAGTCTTATATACGTAAACCTTCAAAAGAACCGAAGTGGGCGGCTTATATTAACATAATTTCGCCATCACTGAAATCGACTCCCTGTACCTAAGAAAATATCTTTGATATTTTTCTCATACGCGATCACAAAATGTATTACTTTCCTATATTTTGACTACGTATCCTGTATTGTTTACATATTTTCGTAACAGAATATAGTATATGTTTTTGTTAATATTATATCGACAACTTATAAAATGATATAACCTAGATGTGGTGGTATTTAACGCTTAAGGTCATAGTTCATTAGATCCACCCGGTACCCGACCAGCACCGCCTCGTTTTTCGGCGTCTACTCGTTGTCGACAGGTGGTCCACGGGTGAACGCCGCGCTGTCACCAGTGAATATCGTATGTCAATGTCATGTGTCATGGTCAACGAATGATCGTCACGTAGTCAACGAGTGGACATCGCCTGGTCCACGAATTTCAGCGATTGGCATTAGGTCTACACGTGTCACTCGCGTGCAGCGCGCAGTCCTCTAGGCAAGCATGCGAGCAGCGAGTTGTCACCGAGTGGTCCACTCGGTGACGGCGCTACCGAGTTGATGCAGTGAGCGCATATCCATAAAAGTCCATATAAATAATACTAATCGCACGAGGCGAGGCGGTGTCGGGTGCCGAGTGGCTCTAATGAGCTATGACCTTTACATTGATATTGCACATCTAAAATTAGAGTTGAATTGTGACTGTATTACCTATATTCGTGTTTAAATAAAATAGCAATTACATACGGGCTTTTTCAAATAGACTTTTTAGCTTTAAAGCCCAACACATTGCTAGTACATTGCTGTCTTGAAGCAACTAACATAATTCGTATAAATAATTTAATTCTATAATTAAGTATTTTCGCAAATACCGTAAAAATAAGTTTTCATTCAATTAGAAGTAAAAATAAAACCCAACATAAACTTACTCAATTTTATTAAGCCACTCCTTCCTTAACATTTATGAGTGCCAGAAGCAATGAAAGTCATTTCTTGTTCAAACAATTAACTAAAACCAATTTAGATATATATAGAAAAGGTTTTTTTTCGTTGTTACATACACCCGACGTAGTTTATCCATCCATCAACGATGTAATTGAAACCTTTCTTATTAGGCCCGCCTGCCCGTCAGTCTGTCAGGCATCGTTCAGTTTTATTGGACTGTCAGCCTTATTGGAAGGTAGCTGCTCGATGAATTGCCCATTAATTTGTTACGGAATTGCATTTACTATAATGTGGGAGGGTAAATTGAAAGCTGTTTGCTCGTGAATTCTTCCTATTAGGTATAATTTTTTTTTACTTTAAGAATGTCTACGTCATAACGGGTGCATATATTTTGCCAGATATCTATCTTATTAATAGAAGAATGACATTCTGTAATAATCAACACTTTAATATTAATTTGATTAAAAAGGAAGCTACTAACGATATTGAGGAGCCCTGTTGAGTTTCACTAGTCAAGAAAAAGATCCTTATTTAAGTACTTTAGATTACATCACTACATAGTATAAAACAAAGTCGCTTCCTGCTGTCCGTCTGTCCCTATGTATGCTTAGATTTTTAAAACTACGCAACGGATTTTCATGCGGTTATCACTAATAGACAGAGTGATTCATGAGGAAGGTTTTGGTATATAATTTGTACCCGTGCGAAGCCGGGGCGGGTTGCTAGTAATATATAAAGTAATGAAAAAAAAAACTAATTTTATAACAAAGAAAGCCTCATTATATCTCAAAAGTTAGACATACATTTGAAAAGAATGGGTCCATTAGTAGCATTATATAATAAGTTTTTAGTTCTGCGGATGCGTAATATGTCTCGAAACCCTTTCACCTTTATAAATATTTACTGATAAAACCGTCAATATCGCTGTGATCGTAAGGGTCCAAATAGAAAACAGCGTATTTAATTACATATTTTCTCCATCGTCAACGTTATTATTTCTCTCTCTCGATACTCAAATCAATTATACAAATATGAATGTACACCGTGCTATAAAACGTCAAGACCTTGCCGTCAATCTTAGTATCTGATTTTATTTTCTCTGAACGCCTACTTTTTCAAAGTACAACCAGAATGAAAGTAATAATTACTTTCTTCTACAATACAAGTTCAATGTCTTTATTTTTAATACATCTCAATGTTGGAATTTAGAACTACTTTGACATTAATATCCATAATTGTTGAATAATCCCCATATACTGTAGCCGCTGTGTGCTGAAATACAGGCTATAAACCAAGCTCAGCAACAGCTGCTAATATTAGACCAATATTGTACATCAAAAACTGTAAAATTAGTTTGTGTATATATAACTATTCTTGTTTATTAAACTCACGTTTGTATTTCGGGGATGCCCGACTAGGTTCGGACCCAACAGGGGTCCGATGTCACACGACTGGCGAGTGTGACGCAGGACGCTTCACTCCTTGAAAAAGGGCCCCCGTCTGGTCCGAAACTAGTCGAGCATCCCCGAAATACAAACGTGAGTAAAACCGTATAGTCTTTAATAAACAAGAATACCACTCGCGTAAGTTTTTATTGTAACATAACTATTCTTTTGAATCAGTAGATAGATTTATAATTTAACAACTTACCAGCAAGTGTAGCGGCCACTGGCTTTTACGGACTTAAAGAGATGTATTCTTCTCCCCTGTATTTAGGGGTTTATTACATTAAAATAAACTTCATCTGTTGCACAAATAACCACGCGATAGTAATTGATAAAAACAAATCGTGACATAAAATCGTAAACATATCGTAAATAAAATGTGTCTATATTCAGCATCCCTCACTTCGTAGTGAGGGGTGTAGAATCCATTTCATTGTGACCCAGTTATATGTTACACATCATAACTAAGCTAACCAGCTAGGATTACGTATAACATTGAAATATAGAAGCCAATAAACTGTCACTATACTTTTATTCATGCTTTATTTGATAAAAAAAGTTCATTTATTTGGTTTTAAATGCATTTATTTTTGGAGTATGAATGAATTACATTTGTAATTTGTTTGATAACTCAAAAAATTACTCTTATTATAAGGCATATAGTAAATGACAGACTGACTTCTAAAAATGCACATTGCCAGCAAAAAAACGAGTAAAAAAAAAATACTATTCTATAAAAGACATATGGTTTTCTCATGGATGCCATTGTCAGAACTGGACCAAAATGGGACCACACGGGAAGCACCATCTTTCAAATAAAAAAAGAATCATCAAAATCGGTTCACCCAGTCGAAAGTTCTGAGGTAACAAACATAAAAAAAATACAGTCGAATTGAGAACCTCCTCCTATTTTGAAGTCGGTCAAACAATAACGCACTAACCATATACACCAACAACATTTTCTGTAATTTACTTATTTATCAGAAGATGTACCAGTATATGAACATGATTAAAAAAAAATACTAAAAAAAGGTTCAAATTTCAAGCCAAGGCACAACACCGCTTTAGAATTTAAAGATATTGATTAAAATTAACATTATGAATTGAACTGCTTACTTAAAAACTCTTCATATGATTACTATAATATGTGCACGAAATGATCGCGTGAAACTATCGCAAATTACAACCTGCTATTGCGCATTGTCTTCCTCATATAGCCCAACATTAACTTAAATCTCAGCATATTTTTAAAAATTTCAGCACCCGCCTCTTAAAAATCCAACTTCACTAAAAATCATGCCTAAAACATTAAAAAAATATTTATTGAAAAATAAAATTTTAGGCTGTAAACACATCGACTGTTATTTGTTGACAAATATTCACCCACTCTGCCAAATGAAATACACTTTACTTTTCAGTATTCGTACAAAAATACGCAACAGCTGTGTCGGGAACGAGTAAACCTATTGTGTACTGAGGCTGTTAGCGAATGATAGGATTCGGATATTTGTACACTCGTCTGTAGGTAGTGAACGTGGCCATGTTTGTTATTTCGATTTTGTTACTGAGTTTCCGAGGTATTTCTTTTACACTACTTTGAACTGTTAGAATAGGCGACTCGTTCAGCTGTTATACAACATCTCTTTCACCAATACTCATGCTTCAAAATGAGTTAATTTTTATCTTATGTTTTATAAAAGTATTTATTAACGATTACTTGAGTGTTCACTTTCGTTTACATCCGTAGAGTAATCAATTAATATAGAATTGGTTTCTTAAATACATATTTTGTTTCACAGTCATACTACACTTCTATGCTGTCTTGAAATTTAGAATTTATAGTTTAATAATATATTACATGACACGGGTCTAATTAATGAACAGTGTAAATATATGAATGAATACATTTTTTTATTTATATTTGTATCTGACCTATATTGAATGATAACTCGGCGAAAGTTGTTTTCAGAAAAATTGCCAGTTAGACAAAAATGTATGCAATATATATAGGTATACTTCTTATTTGAAAAATAAATTTTTAGAGTTTGTAAAATGTACAGAATAAAATAGAAATAATTTTGGTCCCTTTTTAAAATTAAATATTAAGTTTGGCAGAACAGAGTAAATAGAAAAACACTTTTAATAAATAGTTAAAAAGGCTTCGAAAAGCACTAACAAAGGGCACTCAAAGTGACAAAAATAATCTATTACAAACTTAATTGAAAAGTCGCTTTCCCAATGTTGTATTTTATTCAATTTATAATCTAAGGCACCAATGGACATTTGGGTATATCCATGCAGTACTTCATAATCTTTTGTGCTTATTTTAAAGTGTTACATAATCACTAAACTGATTTACGCACCGCTTTATGCGCCGCCTCTTCGTAAACGGAGGAAGCCGCGCAAAGCACCGCGCAGCACGTCGGGCCTCGCGTCTCCCTTTTTTTTCTAAAAAAAGAGAGAAAAGAAAATAATTGTTTGCCATTATTACATTATCCATAATTATTGAGGTCGAACCAGGGACTACAGACATGTGCTCATTTAAACAAAGAGGAACCGTATGTCGTAGGAAGCATAAAATCTCATAATTATGATAAATTCTAGCCCTTCACTACATTATCTGGCGTCCTCATTTTCCAAAACCGTCTTTATGTAAAGTAAGCTATTTATATAGCCGATTATTAAGCATTTAGTTAAAATATCAGTACAATATGTACGTGATGAGACGAGATTTTAAACAAACCATCATTCTGCACAATGTAAATGCAGACGGTAGTCATAACAATTAAAGTACATTAACCGAATTTTAAAATCAAACTGTTTTAGCACCGAAACACTAAACAATGTAACAATCATCACCTTGTATATTATAAAGAATTTGCTTTTTCAACATGGCTGGAATAATGTAAGCACTTATCGCAATGTTTATGTATAAACAATTTTACATTATATACACATTGTGGATTTAAATAACACTGGTAGTGCAGCTTTAGAAACTAAATGTATTGTATATATTCTAGTTAGTGGTATTTATTAGTTTTTATTACTAAGATATTGTATTATGGGCCACGTTTAGAAAGTTCATAGTTTTATTGACGTAAAGCTATTGCAAGCTTAATCGCTAGGCGAGGGCTGCAAGAGTTATGTTAGAGTCATAACTGAGAATAATAGCAGATAACCCCGAGATTGGAATAATAAACCTAGCAGAACATACCACTATACGACTATTTTTAATAGATTGGAAGCAGACAATAATATTACCTACATAGCGTCAGTAAAATTCTTTGTCTGCTTCCGATCTACAAGATACATAACACTGACGAGGTGGCAATGATACAGAATCATCATTTCTATAACACAACATGTGAAGTTTTAGAAATTAATCACACATATCTAAACAAAATGTCATTAATTTGGGTTGCCGTATTTTTCTTTCTTTTGGACAGACTAAAGAACTGTTGTAGTATAATTTTTGATGTAAAATTCTCTACAAACAACTAAATGAAACATATATTTGGTTAAAGCAAAGAGATAATAACTGAATCAAATATTCAAATCGAAGTCGAGTCGAGTTCTGGGAAAATTGAACTGTTTCGCAATCTGCTATGAGTTAATCACATGTAAATTGGAGCCATAGGAATCGATAAATTCATTACTCTTAAGCAAAGTGGAAGACAATGGAGCAAAATAAACAGCCATATTGTACTTACGAAAAATGCACCAGAAATTGTGAAGAATTAAATAGCTTACAATGTAATAATGGGTCCTAGGTATTTATGTCCCCTGCTTTATATATCTTATATTGGAACGAAATTCCTCACCGCACGTTACTTAGTAATTGGTGCAACGAAAAATGCTGACCGCGAGATTTTTTTTTTATTTACGCTATCTGTGGATTCTGCGCGATACTAATGTAATTTGATGTTGTTTGTATACTAATTTTCCATATATTACTTTGTGCAACATTCGCAGTTGGTATGATATTTTGACACAATCTATTCAATTTGTTAAATACATTTATATAATAGCGAAAGAAACTTCGTTCCAATCAGGTGTCCAAAGGACGCCTCACGCGTTTTTTTTTTCTATTTTCGACCTTTCCCTTTTCGAGCATGACTTTGTTTATTGTTAATCAATATTTATCTTTATAAATTCCGTAGATCCGTAGATTATGATTATAAGTTCCTCAAATGACACATTGCCTACGTTAAAATTTTGAAGCACAACACATCTTTCACGATATAATGACCAATCTAGTATCAGAATTTGTAAGCTACTTTTAATATTAGTAAGTTACTATTGAACAACATTATTTCATAATTAATAGGACTGATGGTTGGAACCATCACATCAATGTTATCTTTTGAAATATACCCCAGATGGGGGATGGGGGAACCATGTAGGTTCACGTTCCTACACTGCTAATTTACGTACGTCTATCTAATGCAAAAAGAAGTATTACTAGTAGAACTTCAAATTACGTCAGTATAACAATGAAACTCTTCAGCGTTGTTACCTCATCAACCTGTTAACTAAGATAAATGATGAGCTATCTCCTTTTTACCACGCTTTTATTACCTCAGCAAGTATATACGTATTTCTGTATCTACGTAACGGAATCTTTCAACGTTATTTACACCAACTTAAAGGCATCTGATTGACTTTGATAGATAGATAGATAGAGTATACTTTATTGCCCACCAAAAATAGGATACATACGAAACATCCAATATTAAGTAGCAGTCTTATCGCACTCTGCGATCTTTTACAGACAACTTTTGATGGACTATACTGTTTAGTAATAGGTAACTTGTGGTGCACATTGGTCTTACTTACTAAAACATTAACATATATCGTCATATAAATCTATAAACACACAAATACAGAGAAATATATACCTAGGTATAGATTATTACAAAGATAGGTAGTGATCCTTGACGAGTTTTTGGAAAATAGTTAGTGACTTTGCCCGTCTGATAGCTTCTGGCAATGCATTTCCATAGGCGTGCAGCTTGCACTGTAAAACATATGTCAGAAAAAGTTGTGGAAAGGGTTGGAATTTCTACCGTCAGGTTTTCCGATGATCTTAGGTATCTATTATATGTGTCGTGAATGAATGCGAAACGCTTCTTGAGGTAGACAGGGGTAGTAGGGGTAAATAAGATATTATACAGTAAAGAGAGGATAGGAGGTTCCGGCGAAGGCGAATCGGAAGACACTTGAGTTTGATACGTGTCAATAGCCAAAGAAATGGCTACATTTTAGTTTTTTATTATGACGGTTTTTTTTTTCATTTTGAAAGTATAATTTACAAGCTTTTGCGCATGGCTTCGCTTGCGCTAAAAGATATTTCTCTATTCATCGGGTACAGTACTTTTTTCGGAGTGAAAGGACATACTCCTTTCTGTATTCCTGACAACGTGCATACCAAATTTCATGAAGATCAATTGGGTAGCTAGGGCCTGATAATGTAATAATCAAACATACTCACATTCACATTTATAATATTAGTTAGAAAGTTAAATTAACAGCTTAGTAGGCAACCAACTACTTATCCTTCTACGCTCAATGGACAACTTTTAAATACTCGCAAAATCGTTGGTTACTGGCATATTGTCAACCCTTTCCCTCTTCCCTGTAGCTCTGGCAGAACCTTTTCTTCAGCAAAACTACAGTACTACACTGATATTCCTAATTAACCCCATAACAAGGTTTTCCTCCTTCGTCCTCCGTCCTATTTTCAAAAAAAACCATCGATTCGGATCTCTACTGTAAACAAGCAAGAAATTAAGGAAAAACGGCCGGAATTGATCAACAGAAAAAGAATGGTCTTTCATCATGAAAACGCCAGACCATCTTTGGCCACTCAGTTAAAATTGAGAGAGTTTGGTTGGGAAGTGTTAATGCATCCACCATATAGTCCTGAACTTGCACCCTCAGATTTTCACCTGTTTCGGTCTCTTCAGAATTATTTGGGTAGGGTAGTAGGTTAACATCAAAAGAGGACTGTCAAAACTACTTGTCGCAGTTTTTTGATAATCCCAACCTTACACTACCTACAACATGGCCACAAGTTATCCAACAAAATGTTACATATAATATTATAATTCAATGTAATTAAACTTTGAAAAAAAAAGACAAAATACGAAGAAACTTTTCCCCGACCTAATATCGCGCGACATTGTATGACGTAATTTTCCATATTTCTGCTAATAGTATCTGTTACCACTTTACGGGAGGTTACTACCATAGTTTTGACTCTTCACAAAGGTCGTAAAAACCCTTGACAGACTCAGTAATACACGAACAACTAATATAAAGTTCTTGACAAAGATCATTAATAATTACAACAATATTCATATTATGAACGTTAATAAATCTAATCAAATAAAATAACGGTTATTTCCAAACCACAAGAATTTAGATAAACATTAATTTAAAACTCCGTTAGTAGCAGAATATAAATATAATGGAGCCTATTTTTTTATATCTACCTGACAACATTGAATAGTTTAACAAAAAACGGAAACTACAAAAAGTTAAAGGCGAAAAATAATAAATCTTAATACTTAAGCTACCAAACTAATATGAGTAAATAATTTTAAGTCGGCGTCAAACAAACAAGTAAATTATTTAAAGCGTAAAATGCTATCATTATTTTTTGTTAACTAGTTTTAAGTAAAGTTGTTTCAGATAAGAGGTTTAAAAGAAACGTAATTCCCCAATGTTTCTTTTTATATATATATCTTGCTTACTTAACTACTGAGGTGGATTTTTTTTAATAAAATCTACAAATAAATCTTGGCAAATGTTACAATATTACCTATAATGCAATCAATTTTTAACCGACTTCAAAAAAGGAGGCGGTTCTCAATTTGACTGTATTTTTTTTATGTTTGTTACCCTAGAACTTTCGACCGGGTGAAAGGATTTTGATGATTCTTTTTTATGTGAAAGCTGGTGCTTCCCGTGTGATCCCATTTCAATTTGGTCCAGTTCCGACAATGGCATCCATGAGAAAACCATAAAAGTCTTTTATGGAACAGTTTTTTTTTTAACTCGGTTTTTTTTAAAGAATTATTAACATAACACCGTTAGTTGTTTAGGATGTGTTGTAGGTGTTATTTTATTTTGTTTTCTATGTAAAAGGTGTATATAATTATGTATTTACGAGGTGATTAACGTGATCACGAAATAGTTATATATGTACCTCTGAATTGCCTGACGTTTCGACCAGGTTGCACTGGACGTGGTCACAAGCTAACTGGCACAGGCGCATCATGGAACGCGAAAGTTAAAATGTGTAAATTATTTGGTAAAATAGCTGTTTATTATTTTTCTATTCCATACCCATTTTATAAGTCTAAAGATTATGTTGGTATGTACTAACTCCAGAACTGTCCTATTGGTCACGCGGTATAAGTTTGTTTTAGCAAACATAAGCATGCTTTAGGTGAAATGGTGAAGTCTTTTAAATTCAATTTCCAGTGCGAGAAAATTGTTATGGGATTAATTAGGAATATCAGTGTAGTACTGTAGTTTTGCTGAAGAAAAGTTTCTGCCAGAGCTACAGGCACGAGGGAAAGGGTTGACAACATGCCAGTAACGAACGATTTTATAGTCTTTTGCTAGACTTGTGTCGAATATTTCCCTTTTTTTTGTAATAAAACTTCAGAATGTATCGAATTTCTTCGCTAGATTCACTCATTTTGGCGGATAGAAAAACAATAAAAAAATGGCGGGAAAGTGTTTTTTTACTTTTATTTTTCTTTTTCTTAATTATTTATTGATATTAAAACCAGCCAGATACAAATAGTAGAACCAAAGAGATTTTTCTTTAATTTTATACATTCAATATACGAAAAGACTTCCCCGACATACTTTTACGTTGAAATCTGTATGGGATCTGGGATATGGGATCTCACCAGAGCTAATAATAAAGTTTTTATTGCATGGGACTAGGGTATACCCTAAGTAGGAAGCCTTGCTTGTATGGCAGTTTTAATAACATATTCTCATATGTTATTAAAACTGCCATACATTAAAAATATGTATTTATAGATGTGGTTCGTGTAACATTCTCTTCATCCCGAAAGTGTTTTCATGATAATACTCCGAAAACATCCACTATGAAACGTTGAATAATTTAATACGATAAAGCGAGTCGGGTTGCTCGTGCGATTCACAAAATCCGGCTTTAAGGCTAAAATCCCTTTATTTTCTATTCAAGTTTACCTTTATTTTGTCGTGCATTGAATCGCCTGCCGTATGTGACGCGGGTGTTATGGAAAATTCATATTTTCATTAATAAATAACAATATAATCTACCCACCTCTATAGTGCAGGTTGTCGTTGCATAAAAGGAGCACTCGCAAAGAGTTTTGATGGACTACAGCTATTTCAACTCGCTACACATCCTCGCACGTCTCTGGAGAAACGGATCCGGATTTGATAATTAATTTAAAACCCCAATTCAAACCTTCAAGAAAAGAGGGTACTCCCACCTCAAAGGCCGTCAACGCACTTGTAAATCTTGAGTTGCAGGGGTCCATGGGTGGCGGTAGTCACTTGCCATCAGGTGACCTATCTGCTCGTTTGCCCCGATAACATAAATAATAATATAATATACTATCAAACTATGTACTCTGTTTATTGGACCGCCGCCGGTTGCCACCGGTTCTTAATTAGTTGCAATATTGTATCATAGAATCTAGCCTTAAGACTCAAAAGTGAAGCTAGCTAAATATGAAATAGTCTCCTTCAGTAACATGAAAAGAGTACTCTCAGTGCATTCTAACGTTCCCTTAATTCACTGACGACTAACCCTATTTCTTATACCACTCGAATTCTTCCTGAAATAGTAACTTGTAATCTTTTGAAGGTTAAATCCGAAAAGTTCCACTATTCTACTTAAAATCTTTGGTAGTTATAATTAATAAACGAAATGAATTTCTTACATAAATGAATATTTCTTAAATGAATATTTGAATCGGGGCCCTCTCGTCTAAAATTCGAGTTGGAATCTCACTTTATAATAATAATATTACTACTTTACAATCTGATGTAAATACCAAGCCACTCAGAAAGTTGTGTGACAAAGAGTTTTTATGTATGGAATACTTGGAACATAAATTATTTTAAAAATAAGATGGTTTAAGATAACATTTCCCTCCACATTTTATTACGAACTAAATGTAATTATCGTGTCTCACTAAAAAATTAATACCTATATCTCGAGAACATTTTCAAACGACTCTTCCGGTTTTAAGCCACATTTGAAATCGTAAAATATCATATATCGTTTGATAGAATTGCATTTGTAGACGAAGGCCCTTCTAAGGTAACTATGAACCGATTGATCAGCTAATTTAAGCGAGGTCGGTTAACTTTGGCCGATGGAGAAACATGTGGTCGACCTTTGATGACTGTTACAGAAGAAAACATACATACACACTCACGCCTGTATCCCCAAAGGGTTGACAGAGGCATATTGAACACCCATATTCAGTATTTTGCCAACTATAAATTGTGATCCCACTCATGTAATAGAAGGTAAGTCTATAGCCAGGCCCTTTGGAGACTAAGATGGGAAAATTTAGAGAGAAGAGAAGGTGATTGAAGGAAAAGAGAGAAGGCTTGAGGAGTGTAAGCAAAAGCCCGAGAACATCAGGGTCGCATGTATGTCGATGCGTGATGCAATCGCACACGGTAATATTTTTGTATGCAAAATGTTCAATTAGGACTATTGAAAATAATTAATTATTCTTATGTGATTACGTTACCGTGCGATGGCTAAGTTATTCTGTTCATTAAAGAAACAAAGATGTCTAATATTGACACGATCACTATAAAATGTTGTTCGTTAACTAATTAAGGAACAATTTGATCTCACAACTTTTGCCGTAAAAGAATTGTGTTGCGACTTGCGAGACTTTTGTTTTTTTTTATATATTATGTTTTTGGTGGGAAATATATTTTCAAGATTACATTTGCATTGAAAAACTGATTGTGACTCATTTCATGGCAGAAACTTTTCTTCTCTTCAAATTATTTGCTTAGCTCTAATTAAGTTAGTCAGATCCGGTGAGGTATTAATTATTGACTAGTCACATAATTAAGTATGCACAGAACCATCAGGACGCATGTCTAACTCGCTATTTATTTTAATTTATATCTAATACAATAGAACACCTACTTAAATTACTGAAAGGGCATGAGTCCAGCATGCAACTACAAACAGAATTAAAAAAAAACCTATTCATTTAGAAGTTAAGACAGTTTAAATTTCCAGGGTTTTATTCCCTCAACCAAAATACGTACAATTTAAAATCTTTCATTGATTTAAGTAAGTGTTCCATTGTCATATAGACTCTGTATATAAATATAGGTATTTGTAGTATGATTATAACACAATAAGGAAATTGACTTAACTAACTGGTTTGTCCTTTATTATAGTTTTTCATGAAACATTTAATTTTGTCCCTGACGACCCAACGATAGCCTGTATAAGAATATTACTGTCCTGTGTTAGTTATTTGCTTAAGAATAAATTACCATCCCTAAACGAACTTTTCAGAAAGAGCTCTGTTATTTACACAGGCTTTGCACAGGACACCAAACCATTTTATATTGTACTTCTTTTAGCAACAAAAGTCGTATTTAATAATCAAAGAGCCTAAAGTTAAATAGCAAAATTGTAGTAAAGAGGTTTCTTGTTTAAAAAAAGTTAATTTCCAGTGAAGAACTATGTACACTACGTCAATCAGCCAAGCATAATCCACTGCTGGACATAGACCTCTCGCAATGCACGCCACAGCTCCCGGTCCTCCGCCTTCCAGGGTTATTGTGTATATATTAACTATCTATACAACTCTCTGTAGAACTTTTAGACCAAGGTTGCCTATCTTATGAAAAATCTTATATAAATTAATTGAAACCAACTGTCAAATCATAATCCATTCTTTTATAACATTCGTTATGCGGAGTCTCTTCCTGTGCCTGTACGCACTGTGTAACATCTTGTTCGCAAGATCAAAGTCCCATAGTTAACACAAAATTGTTGACGGTGCCCGCTACTGGTAAAAACTTCTGCATTCAACACTTAAATATGGCCTGTTGGTCTAGTGGTTAGTAACCCTGACTGCTGAGCCAGAGATCGTGGGTTCGGTTCATAATCATTTGTTCTGTGTCTGGGTGTAATTTATCTATAATATGTATGTATTTAGAAATACATAAGTATGTTTATCAGCATTCTGGTTACCATAGTACAGGCTCTGCCTAGTTTGGGATCAGACGGCCGTGTGTGAGATGTGTGAAGTTATTATTATTATTATTCTCTTCATTTATTTTATATACATATAAATTACATTTTTAAATATACTTCAAATAAAAAAAATAAAAAAAAACAAAATATATTTTATTTTATTATGACACATGACACTCTCGTCTCCAACTTGTGACCGCGCCAGGAAGAGTAATCAAAAGACTATCATGGTTCTTTTTCTGGTTTAAAACTTTCCAAAACATAAATGACAGATGCATATAAAAACAAATAATTCTTAATCGAATTGAATCGCTAGTAAAATCAAATATAACACAAATATTAGTTTAAAACACGAAATGACAACACGAAAGACACAAAATGCTCGTTTGCAACCCTCGTGTCTACGCCAAGCCAATAATCGGCAAAGTCCTTTATCGAAATTAATACAATATGTAAAATATGTAAAAAAGAGTTTAGACTGGCCTGTTGGCCTAGTAGTTAGTGACCCTGACTGCTATGCCATAGGTCGTGGGTTCGATTCCCACCAGAGTCTGGGTGTTCTTTGTGTCCGTTGTTTGTATGTTTGTAAAGTCCCCCGCGACACAGGAGTAATTCCTAATGCGGGAGTTGTCTTTTTAAAAGAAGAGAAAAAGAAGAAGACACAACTAATTTAATAAACTAGGTACAAAACGAGTACAAAAAAATATACTAGCCGCTCTGTTGAATAGAAAAATAAACCAGCAAGAAAATTTGCCCCTATCCTATTTCTAAGGTTTTTCTTTGCAGTATTCAATTACTGAAAGTAGCGAGATAAAGTCACGTCACTCAACTTTGTTACGGTTGGTTGATACCAAAATTCGATACGAAATGACAAGGTGAATACCATGAATTACAGTGATAAAATTACTAAAGGAGAATGCCCATTTTAATGTGAAAATCAGTTTCACACTTTTTTATGCTGCGTCAAATATGTATTAACTGCATTATTAAGCCAGCACTGAGTATTATCTGAAATATAAACGTAAATCAGAATCAGAGAGATCGGCCGTCGCCTTAGAGAGCGACGATTTGACAGTCGCTCCGGCTTGGCGCAAAGGTTGTCCATTGCCGTACAGCGGGGAAACGCGGCCTGTGTTATGAGCAGCTTTGCGCTCGGTGGGATCAGGGTGGACTTTTTTAAATTTGACTATTTTTTGTTCAAAATTGTAAACCTATTGTAAAGTAAATGACAAAAGAAACGTAAATTGTAACATAACTTGGGGTTATTGAGAAATGCTAATATTAGGTTAAAATATTATAACGCTAAGTACGATAACAACAACGAGAAAATATTGTGACACTGACGTTTTTTAATAATATTTATTGCATCATGTTTTTGACAGGGACACCATGTATAAATTAAGGCAAAACTAACACTGAAGTATATATTCACTACATAAACTACACTTCATACACGAAATAATAAGATTACTAAACTGCAATATATTTTAATGTGACATTACGAATTATTATCACGTATATTATTATTTAACCATTTTATTTTATACAATAGCAACATTTCACTTAAAATGGAAACGGTCATTGATTCAAGGTTTAGTTCTTGTAAGATTTAATTTCAAACCGCAAGTTCTATAGAAGAGATTCAGGGTCGAAAAGTCACATTAATTTTTTTTTTTTTTTACATTTGAAGTAATGACGCGAACGTCTAAAAATGAAACCATGAATGGGCATTCTTTTCTATCGCAATTATGCAATAATTTCTAACTATTATGCAATTTTTTAACGGTAGGAATTTGCAAAATGAGACGGGGTATTACGTGTTTAGTCCTATCGACTTAAGTTTAAAAATAAATTAGGAAATTAGCGAGCAATGTACTAAAATGTATGATTTAAAATAAGTATGGTTCTATTAGCTTTTAATATGAATAGTCCATCCATACTCAATCGAATTATACCGATTATGATCATGAGTAAACTAATATAAAACGGCATGATTATGTTTAAAAAAACTGTGAAATGCTGAAGACTAAGCACTAAAGGCTTTCATTTTAGAACATCCATTTAGACAAGTAATAAAAACTGTGTGGCAGTAAAAGTCAGTGGATCCTTTTATACTAACGTTTAATGGTGAAAGTGGTAGCTAAAATCCATAAAATAATGGATCTTGTGTTAAACAATTACCCAAAATGTTCATAGGTCAAGGTTAAGGCGTACAGCAGTGGAAACACAACTTCATATCTATTGTGGTTTTCAACTTTGAGTTGTTAATACCCCCTGTTTTTCATCAAAGAAAGTTGGGAAGCTATGTTCTAATGTTTTCAACTGAGGTTGTTAAAAGCTTACTCTTCCTGAGGCAATTCATGTTTACGGAATACTTAGAGAGTTACGGTTGGAGTATTGTCCTTAATTATGGTAAAATTAAATTGTTGTGTTTATGTACATTTTTCTTGACTAAGCTTGTTTGAATAATTTAATTTTTATATTGCATATGGTTGAAAAGTTTTGTATCTTAAATAATCGTATCTTTAAAAAGAATGAGAATGTGTAAATAAAATCTTTTAGCTTACACTTTACACTGGAATTAACGCGATCACGAAAAGGTATTACATACCTCTGAACTGCCTGACTCGACGTCAGCCTGTGACCACGGCCAGTGCAACCTGGTCGAAACGTCAGGCAATTTAGAGGTATGTAATACCTTTTCGTGATCGCGTTAATTCCCGTGTGAATACATAATTATACTTTGTTGACATTTTGTAAAGTATAAGATAAAAGATTTTATTATTACACATTCTCACAGAAATGTCCATTGTATCTTTTATTATATCATGGCACGTGAAAGTTTAAAAGTTATTATGTCAACAAAGTATCACTATAATATTTTTATCTACAAAGAAATTATCAACTACTAATATTAAAGGTCTAAGTTTTGTCCGAACCTCGTTCCTAAAGGTCTCCGATTTGGGGGCTTGCTTATTTTTACAGGTCATATATACAGTTTGTTTTTATTCGTGGATCCCATACTATATTTATAGCTTACAGATTTTTACTGTTATGAAATTAATTGCTCAATAATAAATTGTTATTCAACGTCAAGGAAGATATAAATACACCTTCTGTTTATATCATAGTCAGCATTCAATTCCATGGAACTTGGTATTATTAAAATAAAGTTGATCTACAAAAATTGAAGAGGTTTTAATGATTTTGCAATCAATGAGCACGTGTGCCCACCTGATGTTCATCGTTTTCTACAAAAGGGCGTCAGCCACGATCATGTAACAAACTTTTACCTGTAACTGAGAATTTAAGACTTTGTCACGCAGTAAACTGACAAAGCGTAAAGCTACACTTTCAGAACATTAATGTTATAAAGAAACATTATAGCAGCAGTACATAAACGGCCCGGCAAACTCCTGCCAACTTTTGCAAGACTCTTTCTGTCTCCCAACAAAGTTTTTGCACGTGTCCTGATATTTTAGCGCAGCAGGTGTGTATAATGTTTTTAAGACTTTAAGGATACGACAACAACAACAAAAAATACCTATTAAAATTTAAAAATACCTATTTTTGTTCCAAATATGGCACTGTTTCCATCATGCGGACTATACTGCCACTACTACGACTATGTTGCCACTTTCGTGCCAATGGATATCTGATAGGTTACAAAGGTTACGTCAAAGAAATGTAACCAAACGTGACGACGTGAACGTGAATGTTAATATTTAGCTATAATCAATAATTTATTACGTTAGTATCAAGAGCTTTGTTTTTATAAACATACTAGCTGACCCGACAGACGTTGTCTTGTCTTAACTATGAATATTAAATTCGAATTGTTATAATTAATAAAAAAAAATATTTCAAAAACATAGTTCCGACCGATGCATCTGTTTTAAACGATATTTGCAGCGCGCATTCTGTCAATTGCGCCAACTATCAAACGACTGACAGTTATGTATGTCAAAAGCGCTATGGTAAACGTTGTCTTACCGGAACGTAAAAAATATTTTTCTGTAACCCTATCGCAGCGCCATCTACCGGGTCCAATTGGAAATCTAAACCATTCTCGAATCCACCTGAAGACACACAAAAAATTTCATTAAAATCTTTCCATCCGTTTAGGAGGAGTTCAGTAACATACACGCGCACAGAAGAAAAATATATATATAAAGATTATATAAGTTTAAAAAGACAATGAGTGCCTTTTAGAATACGCGACCCTTTTACAAGTAAAAAAATTGTAGCGACCCCCTACGCCACAAAAGCCGACTCGTTGCGAAATAACAATCAATAATGCGAAACGAATTACAATAATAATCGTTTTGGATATGTCAATAGAACTGGCAGATCTAAGCACAAACACAAAAGAAAATCTCTCATGTTTAGCAACAGACTGACAGCATGCTTAATAAAATTTAATACTCAAAATGTTGACGTTTTTTGGAGATAAAGGACAAGAGGCGAGGGCTGGCAAACGACACTTTAAAATGATTAGCGCCATTCGCCATTTCTTCCCTATGTGCACTGACGTTCTCTTCGATGATTTTTATACCTACGACCCCTCGAGTAAGGCTTCGCGAATCTTCTCGGGGTTGTGACCCACAGGTTGAAAAACACTGCTATAGACTATAGACGTTTCACGTCAATATTGGTCAGTTGTATTAACACAACTTTTTGATCAACAGCCTTTGATTTGATTGTACACAGAACATACATACATAAACAAATTACTTATATTAAATTAAAACGTTCATAATAACAATACCAACAATGGCCCAAACTCAAACAGTTGAAATGTTTTCCACGATTCATTATAATTATCAATCTAAAATGAGACCAAAGTCACACACATGTCATTCAGAATCACTGACCTGATAAAATTGTGCTCTATTCATTCAATGATAGAAAGAAAAACTTTCTATGTGTTTTAAATATATATAAATATAAATTATTTTACTCTTGTCAGTTTATGGGGACATGTAACGTTTTCAAATGGTAAGTTTTCTTAACTATTAGATTGATTTAAGTTTTAATCTCGATAACTGCTACTTTATTAAATTTTGTGACTATTATTGTGGAATTGACTTGATGATGATACCAAGACCACTTGATGACTTGTCACAACACTTCACTAGTAAACATCCAATTCCACAATGTGCGGTACTGACCTTGGACGTCTACTAATTAAACACAGGCCTTTTAAAATAAAACCAAGCTGACAAACAAGCACACATGCAGCCTGATGATGAACGGTTTCTAATGCCCATAAACTCTTGCAACACCAATAGTATAATTTGTACGTTGGCAACACTGTTGCTCCTCCTTCCTCGTCCTCGGTGACCTTTATTGAGTTACTCACTAGCAGAATATAAGCATGATATTACTAGAAATCTGAAATATATCCTTTAACTGAGCTGCTCCAAATATTACCAGATTATCAAATACTATAAATTTTACTTTTGAACGTTTGTGATGATTAATCAACGTTCGTAGACCAATATAAGCGTCATTACATTTTACACAATTAAGCATTATATGTGTCAAGTCCCCTAGAAGAACATGCGTAAAAAAGTAAGGTTATTTGTTCGTTTTTAATCAAAGAAATCCTAAAAACGGCCAATCTTTAAATTCAGTATTCATTGTTCAGAAACGTACATGTCGAGTGTATATTTTTTTACCGTACTAGTTTAACATTACATTTCAAAATATTAGTAGTTGTTTCGACTGAAAATAATAGTAAATGTAAATTTGGTACCTATTTGCCTTCAATAATTGTAATTTCAGTTACAAATACACTTTTCAGTTTCAACTTCGAAGATGGAATAAGTAAAATGAAAGAAAATTCTCTAAAATAGAGAAACATTTAAGTTATTTAGACGTAAATGTAGTTATTACATTTAAATTGAGTCTCAAACAAATAACGGAAAAGGTATTTTTTTAGTTGAACGGTTTATTTTATTTCCATACCAATTTTCGTTGACTACTTTGCTGTTCCATTCCGCCGGTTAGCCCGGAAAGTGAAACTATTATGTTAAAAGGTTTTGTGTAAACTTATATTATTGCTCATATATATTATTACTCAATTGGAAGGTTTGTTACGAGTGAAATACTATTATGTTATATTGCTATGTATGTTTTCAATTAAACAAAAAATACTCAAAATCACATTTGTAATCGCGACACCAAAAATTCGTATTTATTTTATTAAAAACAGGGGCAAACTATAATAGATTATAAAAAAGTTCACTATTTAATATAAACTAGTAATATCGGTAGCGCACGCTATTGGTCGGCCTGACATTGGAAGGGTGATAAAAAGGCTAGGTATGCATTATAAGTTGATAACGATTACTTGAGTGCTTAGTTACTGTTATTTAGTGAATTTGATAGGTTATAGTAATAGTGGTGAGATTGTCACTAACATATTTTCATGCAACTGCTAGTTTATATTTTTTTGTGACACTCGCACCTTCTTTATTTTGATTTAGTTTCTCATAAGTAAAACCGTGATTAATTCTGGATTTATGTATGTATTATTATTTACAAGTTACACACAAACGGTTTAATTTAATATGCGTATTAACGGCTAAGTACTGAACAATTTTATTCTTGGATGCTTAAGTTATTAACTAATGACTACTACTTACTAACTAATTACAGGTTTCAGTTATGATGTTTGATATACATTCTTGCAGTATTCTTGCAATGTTCTTTTTTCAAACTTCTTGATTTACTGTAGGAGAGCCATGCTTCACGTATGGGCTGGCTCGATCGGAGTGATACTACGGCCTCACAGAAAACCGGCAGCGAAGCAATGACGAATGTTGTGTTTCGCCGTGTGAGTGACCTCTTACCGGAGGCCCTAAACCTTCCCTTCTCTTTTCTTCCCGCCTTACCCTACTCCCACCTTAAAGGTCGGCAACGTACTTGTGATTCTTGAGTTGTAGGTGTCCATGGGCGGCGGTAGTCACTTACCATCAGGTGACTCGTCTGCTTGTTTCCATGCCATAAAAAGTACAAATCACAAAAGTGAAATCTATAACAAACTTGATATCTTTAATCTAAAGATATTGGATTTAAATTATTATGTGTGCATGTGTGCCTAGCAATGGAATATAAACTAAAATGTGACCATCACAAAGTTAGAATTTACTTTAACTCTCGCAAGGTAACAGATACCAGCAGATAGCTTTGCGAGGTTTTTTTAATAAAAAAGCGTATGTAAATGGGCGATTGAATTCTAAAGCGTTGTATAAAAGGAAATTGAGTCAGCACAGGACTTTGCATTAGCAATTGAAATGGCAAACTCACTGAGGCGATTCGCCCGCAGAAAACTTCGAATCCTTCTGTTTCATCAAACCTCAATTTAGATATTGGCTTGTAGTTTTTCTATTCATACTGTTCCGTATAGCGTTAGTTATTATATAGATAGTATGATTTTAAACAATTACTTAGTCGATGAACAAATCCAAAATTCACCTCATGGTAGTAATGACGACCCACGACAACACATTTGCAACAATTGACAATAATTGGTAAAATTGCTAACAGTGTTTTAATGAGCCAAACACAACAATTTATGAGAACTACTAAAACACTTAAAATGTAGTCATAGCTACATTTTAAGTGTTTTAGTTTTTGTTCTCCCATATTTGTATGGCTTACAATTTTATTGTTGTCTGTCTGAGTTCTGAATATTTTAAGTTTTTGGAGTGCGGCCTAAAAAAAACTTCCTAGTCTAGCAGGTGTCTTTTAAAAAGAAGAATAACAATTATGATTAAAATGATCTCCTCTTTAATTTTGTTTCGAGGTGTGAGGAAACCAACAGGTTTCTACCTGGTGATTTTATCTCCCGCCTGGAAAAGCACTTCAAGTCTACATAAGATTGCAATTAGAGGGCATTATAACTTTATCACTGTTGTACGGGTTTTTTTTCTGTTGGTAGGGTTGCCAGATCCTGAAAACAAAAAAGAAACAGTACCACCAGGAATAGAGTTGGTGAAGCACACATACCTATGGTGTTTCAAATGTAAAAGGGCTATAGTACCGCTTACAATGAAGCGAGTCATGTGCTTGTGTGCTACCTAAATGTATTTATATCATTTACCAACAGACAAAAATAAAGAATTATAATCTTTATTTAATCTCGATATCAGCTTATTTAAAAATTGCATTTGGTTTTATACGTCATAACCCTACAATGTCTGCATTAAAATCCAAACTACCCAAAGCTGTAAAAACGACTTCCACGATAACGTTTAAACGCGACTTTAACGTCAACCTTTACAAGGCGGGTCTTTAATTTGAATAATGTCGTAATTAAACAGTGTGAGAGCTATTTTATAATATTTTCCTCTAAATCTTCAAAGCAGAGAAAGTATGAACACCACCTCGTTTGGAGGATTACTTTCACTTTGAATGTCTGTCTGAACTTACCAGGAACACTGAATTCCTTTATGTTACGTTCCATAACAAAAGGCTCTTATAATTTATTAAATATGACCAATTATAATCGAAGCTGTTCTTTGTTTTAATGATCAATAGACTTCTGAACTGGTGTAATATGGACTTTAAATTTCAGTAAGTGTTAAGTACAAGATAAGAATCAATATTTTTGTTGTAAAGAGGGGAAAAGAAGCTAACTTTATGTATTGAATATAATCAGTTTACATATTTTAATGAACCTTAGTCATGGTAATTTATTTTCTTAATAAAATACACTCTATGAAAAATTGTGACACTTGTAGAATAATGGCTGACCACAATATTGTTATCACTACTCTTATATAGTTTATATGACATAAATATATGACGTGTATATACATCCAGCTGATTGAATGCCACATTTTTTATTAAGCATAAGTTCATGTCTAAATCCCACATTACTATCAAAAATACTTTCATAATTTAATTAATATTAGTCAATAACTAGCAACCCAGCTTCGCACGGGTACAAATTATACCCCAAAACCTTCCTCATGAATCACTCTGTCTATTAGTGAAAACTGCATGAAAATCTGTTCAGTAGTTTTTCAGTTTATCGCGAACAGACAGACAGACAGACGCAGCGGGGGACTTTGTTTTATAATCTGTAGTGATAATATAACAAAATCATACAATATAACACAGTATTAAATTTGAAATTTGAGAGATTATAATGTCTTACATTGTTATTTCATTTGAGACGACAACATTCCAACCATACGTTTATGAATAATTCAGGCAGCAACGCTGTAGACACAGGTAATATTCCTAATCGGTTTAGTTGCTTGATCTTTTAACTGGTTTTGTGATGCTTAAGTATCAAGAAGCAACGGCATCATAGACGTCTTACATCACGTAACTATATTACGTCACAGGAATTCCTGTGACGTAATATATTTACGTGACGTAAAGGGTTAATTAATATAATCCTTCATTATTTCCATTTAACCCTTTTAAAGCAAGCTACGGACTATTATTATTATTTGCGGACTAACTCCTAAAACAAACTCCAAACTCGATCTAAAAGCAGTACCAACGAAGCAAATTAACTAAAAAAAAAATAATTTCATATAACGTTCAACAGGGTCTCGTACGATACGTACGTACTCGTACCATAACTTTATCATATGGAATTATGGATACTTCCAAAGTATCCATAATTCCATATGATAAAGTTATGGTACGTTATCATAATTAAAATATGACGGATATTTTATAAATATTTGATAATGAATATTTAAAGTCTATAAACTTTATCATGGCCTTAAATATTTTGACTTGCCTATTCTTAAAACAAAAAAATAGGGAGTGGTTATGTAATGGACACGGCCGTGTGTTGTACGTGAATATATTAAAATATTTTACACTAATGTTTTATAAATGCAGTCGATAGATTTTGAGGATAGCTGACGATTTAAACTTAAACGAACGCAGCAAAATTACCTCAAAATGGCGGCGCTTCCCCCTCCATCACGCGCGATGCGTCGCAGTCCTTACTTAGCGTAACGAATTATTTGATCCTTCAGCTATCTAGTGGTGTAATTAAATTTTGGACGGAGATGATAGATATGTAGCTACAACACCAAATTGTATCCCCGATTTTGTTATCATTCGTTTTTTAACTAAACTACAAAGCTAATATAATTATTTTCTTCTTAAACTACTAAGTATTTCGCTTAATCATAGTTAATTTAATTAAGTTTCATTCCTTCATTTTCCAACCTTAGAGGTATTTTCCTCAAATTTAAATGGACCTTGAATATAACCATTTCAGTAATAAAAAATAATTATTGAAATCGGTTCACAATGAGCGAAGACATCGCGTAACATACACACACAAAAAAGTCAGTCGAATTGATAACTTTGGTCGGAAGTCGGTTAAAAAAGTACTAAGTTTATACAATTCTAAAAGAAAATATTGGTTTAACCAATTTTTTTAGTAGTCAACGTTTTGTCATAAAGTGAAAAGAGTGATTGTTTGAATGTGGTAATCTCTGGATTACCCTGTTCGATTTTTTCAATGTCATTCGGTTTTTTCGGTTAGCTACACAGCTGGCCAGCTGGGCGATGTAATCGTTTCCCAAACTATTGAAATAAAAACATTGGTAAAATTAAACGAGATGAAGTGAATAAAAATTAGTACTGTATGTGTATTTACTGGTAAATTACAATACAGAAGATAAATACGTCCTGACATATACTGTAGCTATATTGAAGACAATGTCTTAATAGTTAATGATACCAAATTGATTACATGTCTACTTGAGGCAAGTTAATTTCCGTTCCGAGCTAATATTGATGATAAGCAGCTATCTTAATATTATAATAGCGATCAGACCGGCGGTTATGAAACAAACATTCTGTACATACCTATCAAAGCATTGAATTACTCTTTCAAAATAAAAGGGAACTAGTCTGAAAGAGTGTTTTGTTGTTTTTAGCATTTTTGACACATTATTATTGAAATTTCACATTTATGTGACTAAAAAAATTATTAACCAAACTAAAATTACACAAACTGATCATTTTTAAACTTCTTAACAGATTGTTTGCATTATAACTGAAAAAAAACTCTCGATCAAGTCACCTTTCCAATAAAAAAAGATTATAATTGGTTTATTCGTTTGAGCTACAGCTAATCATTTAAGCTTATAACAAATTAACAAGCGAAGTTGGCAGGATGCTTTTAATTCACAACCCTCTACTGAAATAAATTCTTATTTTTAACTATTTTTCTATAAGAATTTCTTTTAATAAAGTTTTTATAGGCAAGCAATGAACGTACATTACATGAATAACCTTCTTTTTAAACCCCGACGCAAAAACGACAGGGTGTTATAAGTTTGACGTGTCTGTGTGTGTGTGTGTGTGTCTGTCTGTGGCATCCTAGCTCCCGAACGGATAAACCGATTTTGATTTTGGTTTTTTTGTTTGAAAGGTGAATTAGTCGGGAGTGTTCTTAACTATGTTTGATGAAAATCGGTCCAAGATGGCCGAATGGCGGATTACATATTTTTTCACAACTCCCTCAACATGGGTATCAAATGAAAGGGCTTGACTAGTAGAATACTATACACCATGATAAATTTCAAATCCAAGATGGCCGTTCATACTATTTTTATTATTTTGTGTCGGAGGATTTTAAAATTTTTAATTTATAGTTATTAAAGGGGTTGATAAGAGAATCTACTACACGTTTGTCATCTACGTCAAGTACTAGTATGTTTATTAGCCAAGGTCAAGAACGTTTACAAAACTACATGTTTAAAGTTTCTTGAAAGAACAGAATTGAGTTTTTTGCTAATCTAAGCATTAACTTCACAGCGAACTTTAACTTTAGTTTGTTCATTCACGCGTTACTAAAACAGTAACGCGTCAATGAACTTTCGTTTGAAATAACAAATATTCACTGATTACACGTATTGAAAAAACAACATGGAATGGAAAATTAATTTTAACATAATGGCCTACCCATTGGTAGCGTAGCTTCAATTCTGCTTGTATTCAAACGGAATTTCAATACATATAATTTTCCAATACATTTTGAGTCAAGGTTTTTATTTTAGACCTCATTTGAAGCTTTTTTGTGCACAATGTAATACAAAGGACGATATCAATAGGAATTTCAAAATATATTTTTTCTTCAGAAAAAGAAATTTATTCTGTTTTATATTGTAGAGAATAATTCTATACTATTATTATAAAAGTGAATTGAAAATCTTTCTTGACGTTTACTGAAGTAGGTCATAGGTTATATAAAATCACGTTACGATTCTTAAGAGCCGAGCAGTGACATCAACCAATCTGATAATCTATCGCCAAGTAAATGCAGCAAGTTGTATGATACATGTAACACTTAGTTCTTAATGCAGAACTTTTTTTATCTGTCAGAATTTTTATATTTTAAACCACGCTCATACAGCATTTACCAATTTAATTTATATTTCTGTATTTAAACGGGCATTAACGCGATCACGAAAAGGTATTACATACCTCTGAATTGCCTGACGTTTCGACCAGGTTGCTCTGGCCGTGGTCACAGGCTGACTCTAATTTATATTTATTAAAAAAGAAAAGATATAATGAGAAATTATATTGGTTTTAAAACATGTTCGATGAAAGAGTCCTTTATAACTTTAGAAATCCCGCTCATCTAAGTAGATACTTGGTTGCTAGTGACTTGTACTGAAAACATATCAAAATATTTTGTAGCCAATTGCTAGCTGGAATGTTATTTTTTTTATATTATAGGGGGCAAACGAGCAGACCGGCCACATGATGGTAAGTGACTACCGTCGCCCACCTGCATCTCAAGAGTCACAAGTGCGTTGCCGGCCTTTTGAGATGGGAGTACGCTCTTTTCTTAATGGTTTGAAGGTTGTTGTATGAAAAGTATTTGTCTGAGTATTGATTAAACATTTTGTCGACAACCCTGCTTACTGTGGTTTGACAAATCTTCTTATACCTACGCTTGTTAGCGTTTTCAACACTATTAGTAACACCACCTGTAGAGTTACACTTATTCAGTTCAATATTATGATATATTGGTTGGTAGATTATTTGTTGGCAATTTCCTATCCTTGTTTTTGGAGAAATAAGGATGGTTTCTCGACATACCTACACATAATAATGTCACTATAATAGTTGCAGCTTCCTGTCCTATCCTATCCACTGGATGACCTGGATACACTAGATTTATCTGTAGAGATGCAATCTAGCCTACACTGTGTTAGATAATAGTACCTGGGAGACCGAGTAGCTTTTTGTAAAATATTCTTTTTTTTTATATTTTTTTTTTTGTAAAATTGCGTTTTTACAGGAAATACAACTATGCAAATATAAAATTTCATCAAAATTGTTAGAGCCGTTTCCGAGATACCCGAAATATAAATACATACAAGAATTGCTCGTTTAAAGTAATAAAATGTACATACTTCTTTTATGCTTGTATTTTAGCATTTATAAATAGCAACGTTATATTTGTTTGTCCATCCGTGATCTGCGTGGGTTTCTTTGCTTGGCAGAAATTTTAAATAGTTACTTAGTAACTTAATGCCTTTGCAAAATGTGTTAAAACTAATATAAACATCCACATTTATGCGCTAATATATTTATTTTAACTTTAAAACATTGCGTTTTTTATACTATACAAACTTGTTCTTAAAGTATAGGAAAATGTTAGAATTGCTCAAAATGTGAACAAAATAGAGCAATGGAAAACGCGTACAATTACCGCGATGGTGTTCTTACTCACCTGCCTCAAATGTGGCCGCATATTCCTCGCCAAGATTGGTCACATCAGCCACTTGCGAGCACGTGAAAGGACAGAACAATAGAAAAAACCCGAAATATGAGTTCCGTAAAGTGGTCACGATAGCCGAAATCCGTTAGAAGGATATTATTGTTACTATCCACCTACCCACTTATGTTCAGCAATCCACCGTTTCCACAAAGTGTACACTTTTTCGACCTTTATTACAGCATACACGATTACGACGAAAACCTCCATTAACGTAGAAATTAACCACACTTACGCCAAGAGGTCCCAATTATTTTAAATGCTCACTGCTCCTTACAATATTCTTAGTGTTATACTGTAGGGTCGTTTTTCAGGCTTTCTAAAGGTAATTAATGTCACAAATTTTGAGTTTTGTTCTGAAGGATAGAACTGTCGTTTGGGTTTCTTTAACATCCTAATTTAATATGAAATACTAATTTTTGGCTACTGTTAAAGTTGTTAATGCTATGCCTTGGAAGAGTCTGTAACGGTTTACCAACAGTCGATTGGTCCATGAACCGTTGGTCAACATTATCTTTAAACCATAAACTTTTCGTCCAATGGACTTTTCATCCACGAACGTTTCGCCAGCATTACTCTACGTCGATTCTCTATTTAGAGTCATTGGTTTAGATTATATAGGACCGATTCGGTTCTGGCACTTCGTGCGTTGTGGTCACAGTTCTAACCTAACCTAAACCAATGACTATAAATAGTGAATCGACGTAGAGTAATGCTGGCGAAACGTTCGTGGATGAAAAGTCCATTGGACGAAAAGTTTATGGTTTAAAGATAATGTTGACCAACGGTTCATGGACCAATCGACTGTTGGTAAACCGTTTCAGATCGGCCTTGGAAACAGTACTTTTTGTTTCTGTGTGCCTACTTTGCTGTATCTGTATCCGTCCATCCTTTCAATCTTACGCCTATAACAGGATGAGTACGTTTTCAATCAATCAATCAGCCTATCATAATCCACTGCTGGACATAAGCCTCACCCAATGCGCGCCATAGCACCCGGTCCTCCGCCTTCCGCATTCAGTCCACCCCTGCTACTTTCTTCAGGTCGTACGTTTAATAAAATAAAATAGTTTATGCTGTCAAACCGCGTTACAATAGCTTTTAATAGATTTACGTAACGTATAAGGGCTGTATTCTATATAAACAATATGGGTGATTCTAAAAATAGCACAAACACTTTTCCATTGTTCTAAATTGTTGTGTACTAGACATCGTCGTCGTCGTAGAAGAACGACGGATTTCATTTTTAGTAACTTCACAGGAAAGCACTTTAAAGCTTTCAAATGATGTTTAACGTAATATTTTGAAAACGGCTGTTTCAATCTTCGTCAAATTTCGCAATTTTACTGTGTGTTTGAGCTTTGAAAAATGTTTTGTTTCATGATAAAGTTTAATGTTTTCAGTAGTAACTATTTAAAATTTACGTGGGAGAGCCATACTTCGGCACGTATGGGCCGGCTGGACTCCGCTCGATACCACGGCCTCACAGAAAACCGGCCGTGAAACAATGCTTTTCGCCGCGTGAGTGAGGTTAGCGGAGGCCCTAACCCTGCCCTCTCCCCTATTCCTGTCCTTCCCCTCTCCCCCCTCTCCTCCCCTCTAATCCCCCTCTCCCGTCTTCCCACTCTTCCCCTATTCCCACCTTAAAAGGCGGCAACGCACTTGTGACTCTCGAGTTACAAGTTGTTAGTATGACCATACTGATGTAATTTAAATCAAATAACTCAATAATAAATATATTTTTGTGAGGTTTAACACTGAAACATACCTAACCGACAGATTCCAAAGTATCAGGCGCTATAGTGTTTTTTACAATAAATCAATTTATACTTGTGAGTTTGAAACAGTTTTGAGCGTCATTCTATAAGATTACATAACAACCTTGTAGTGATTGTTTTTTTCAGGGTAAGTAATAATAATAATAATAATTTAATAAAGAGAAATAATAATAATTTTACACATGACACATCACACACGGCTGATCCCAAACTAGGCAAAGCTTGTACTATGGTAACCAGACTGCTGATAAACATATTTATATATTCTTAAATACCTACATATCATAGATAAATTACACCCAGACACAGAACAAATGATCAAGCTCATCAAACAATTATTTGTCTTGGTTGAGAATCGAACCCACGAACTCTGGCTCAGCAGTCAGGTTTTTCTTAAGTAATTATCACTCAAGAAAGGGCTATTTAAATAATAATATAAAACAATACGAACTGTATATGTGAGATTTGTTAGAACCATTACACTAAATCTAAATAAAAAACCACCAAGTACCTATTTAGGAACATAGAAACTAATTCGGCCATTAACTGTTAAGAATCATAAACGTCAAGTTTTAACTTCATATTAAAAGGAATAGATGTAAATACCTACTAAAAAAATGTTTGATAAAATGAATATCTACCAAACGCACACGAGTACACGACACAACATTGAAATAACACAAAAGAGTTGAAAAAATATTTTCGTTTAATATGCGTGTCACCGTCAAAAATGGCAATTTGGAAAAGTTTATGAATATTCAAACCGTTTAATTACCTTTCACACCTCGGACATTTTAATTTATCATAAAAATATTAACGATCAAACTCAGTAAAATACAATTATTAATTTAACGGAAAATATATTGTTGTTTTCAGAAACAGCTATTGCCATGTCGGCATTAAGAAATAACATTATTGGTGAATTACAGTCTTGGTAGTGTTCGCATTGGACAAAACAAACTACAACAGAAAGGGTCAGGGCGGAAAATACCGTCAATCCAACAAATGTTCTCGCACAGAACATTTGCTAGAGACTAATTACCGACTGAAAATATATGAGAGCTAGAGTCCTGGTAGGTCTTTTTTGCAAATCATAATTATTGTTCTCTAGAGTAACTCATGAAGCAGTTAAAATGTTTTTTTTTTATAGTTTTTGATGTCACTGCAAAGATGCATAGTACAAGAGTAACTACACCAGTCTAACACTTACCTTTAGTAGTGCAGTGTATCAATTATTTTTTTTTTATATTATAGGGGGCAAACGAGCAGACGGGTCACCTGATGGTAAGTGACTACCGTCGCCCATGGACACTTGCAACTCAAGAGTCACAAGTCCGTTGTCGGCCTTTGAGATGGGAGTACGCTCTTTTCTTGAAGGTTTAAAGGTCGTATCGGTCCAGAAATACCGCAGGCCACAATTTGTTCCAGAGATTGGTTGTGCGAGGCAAAAAAAATTCTGGACAACCACAATGTTGTTAAACCTTCAATCTATTAGTTCAGTCATGAATACTACAAATAATATTAACATTCGATGGAATCGTTGGGTACAAACGATTTATTTCTACTATCATTAAAGAGACGAGACGAGATATTATTTCTTTCTTGCCCTGCTGAGACAATCCTATTTTTTTATTACTCTTGATCACATTCATTCATCTTGAGCAATTCTGACGTTATTCCTCACACCAAGAACAAATTAGGATAGTAGTTAAGTTATATATATAAAGCATAAATGTGGACGTTTATATTAGTTTTGACACATTGTTAAATGGCATTAAGTTCCTAATGTATCTACCCAATAGGTACATATTTCAAACTCTTCCAAGCAAAGAAACACACGCAGATCACGAATGGACAAACAAGTATAACGTTGCCATGTATAAATATGTTTATTTATTTATTTGGTCAACCTACAACTACTTATACTAATACATTTTGCAACATTTAAAATTAAAACAACATTAACAAGTGTAGCAGTTATTTACAGGTTAACACCACATGTACTGATATTTTGACCTGTAACAACTATCGAGGTATATTGCTGCTCTCTGTACCTAGGAAGATATTCGCCAGGGTTCTTCTCAACCATCTCATACCAGTTTCCGAATCGGTGTTACCTGAGTCCCAATTTGGGTTCCGCCCAAACAGGGGGACATGCGAAGCGATTTTTTCCATCCGCCAGCTACAAGAAAAAAGTCGGGAATAAAATCAATCACTATATATGTGTTTTGTGGATTTGGAAAAAGCCTTTGACTCTCTACCACGCGAGGCCCTCTGAACAATATTGGAAAAATTGGGATGTCCTAAAAAAATTGTTCGCATGATCCGACTACTACATGATGAAATGACCTGTTGTGTACTGACTGTTAATGGTGAACTGTCCCGGCTTTTTCCTGTTAGCTGCGGCGTCAAGCAAGGTTGCGTGCTTGCTCCAACACTATTCGCCCTTTATTTCGCTGTTGTAGTTAGGGAAGCGTTAGACAACTCTTCTGCAGGCATTGAGCTACGATTTCGAACTGATGGCGGTATATTCAACTTGGCTAGACTAAAAGCAAGAACTGAACTGTCTCACGCAGTAATCTCAGAGATCATGTACGCGGATGATCTTTGCTTCGTGGCTGACTCTGTGCAAAAACTTCTGATTTTTATATCCAATTTACATGAAGCCTGTTGTCGTTTTGGTTTCAAAATTAATATAAACAAGACTGAGGTAATGGCAAGCGATGGCGCATGCATAGCGTGCTGGAACCTCTACAGATTCACATAAATGATTTTAAACTAAATCAAGTAGATAAGTTTAAATACTTAGGTAGCACAATCACAACTAAGAGTGACTTAGAAGCCGAAATTAACCACCGAATTAGTACGGCAGCCGCAGCCTTTGGCAGACTGCGATTGAAGATCCTAAAGTCACACGACCTAAAGCTCTCTACCAAGGTCTCCGTGTATATGTCTATTATTCTCCCAAATTTATTATACTCCTCTGAGACATGGGTCATATGTCGGCATCACATCCGTACGCTAGATAGATTTCACATAAAATGTCTTCGTGACATATTAAACATCAAGTGGTCGGATCGGGTAAGAAATACCGTACTTAGACGAGCAAATGTCTGTGGTATTGAAGCATACCTGATGCGGCGGCAGCTCCGATGGAGTGGACATCTTTCGCGTATGTCCGAAGATAGACTACCAAAGAGCATATTCTTCTCTGAACTCCAGAACGGAAAACGTAAACAAGGCGGTCAGTTTCTACGATATAAAGATGTCCAGAGAAGACATATGAAGCGATGCCACATCGATCCTAAAAAATGGGAGGAACGAGCGAGTTCCTGACCTGAATGGAGACATATGATACGTGAAAAAGTAGACGCATTTGAAGAACAGAGAAAGGCCGAGTTAGGTGTAAAGCGCGATACTCTTAAAACCAGGCCACCGACGACTATATTTTACAATTATATTAACGGTGTCCTAACATGTTGCATATGCTCTCGTATATTCGTTAATAAAATAGGCTACTGCAGTCATATAAGGGGTCATGACAGGGCAAACCACTGCAGCTCCTCAACAACTGCAAACAGGCAGCAGTCACCGTAGCCGAAATAGGCCAGGGACACACACTGATATTTTGATGATATACCTATAAAATGTAAAAATAATGAAAATACCAAGTAATAAAATAAATTATCAAATTTACATTTACGAAATATCAATTGCAAAATAAAAAGGGCATGTCTTGTTTATTTATCAAAATATTATTATTATTAAATTATATAGGAATTCCAAAATATTAAAATTTTAAATACAAATTATTACAAATATTCGAATAAAAATTAAATAAGATAGTAATAATAAAACAAAAATTAAAAGATATATTTTGCCACTATATGATGATGCCTAGTCATTACAATTTTATTTAGTTTACACTATCAAAGTGGAAGTCGATAAGATCGCTGCCTCCATTCACAATTTTACACATTCTAGCTATGGGAAACTTAGCTCCAAGTACCGGTTAATATAATATATAAATTCTACAATACAAGCATAATATAATAGAGCATAATATAATATAGCAAAATATTTGTAGATATTATTTAATACAATGTAGGCTTTTTGTATTATTAGATAGATTAATTTAGTGTGTAAGCCATCGGGATAGGATAAGAAACTCTGACTATTGTAGCGATATGTATACGTCGAGAGACCATCGGGTAACAGTGTGTCATATATTGAAAACGCTAACAAGCGTAGATATAAAAGCATTTGTCAAACCACGGCAAGTAGGTTTGTTGACAACACGTTTAATTCTCACTTAGACAAATATTTTACTTTGCCATCTACAACTTGCTTCCCATAGATGCCAATAGATTACCGGATTGATTAATGTTTATGGTTAAAGAATCATAAAGTGATTTTTTATAACCTATGCAAAATGGAAAATGATACGTATTGAATTCAGTTTGAATGCTAGCAAAATTGAAGCTACGATATTTACCTAATCAGTATGTTAAAATAAAATTTCTATTCCATACTGTTTTTCAATATAGTCAGTAAATATTTATTCTTTCAAACAAAAGTTTATTGAATAAAATAACGTTTAAATATTAACTGATTGCCAAACCGCACGTACTTATGTACATCCCTTAGATTTGGTACCTTTGATGGTCTTTCGAAATAAAAAAGTAATTGGGTAATGGCGGCAAAAGCGTCATCTACCGCTTTACATTAGTTAATGGTATAACCGAATAAATAACACTAATCGTACTTTGAAGACAAACAGCCAAACTGCGATTATACGTATTATCGTATATAGCTTATAACATATTCGTGGGTGTCTCATATCAGCTTCCGTTCCGTTATCATTATGTTGAACACTTATCAATTGATTTAATTAAATTAATATTGGAAAGCTATGTAGGTCGTTATCGCTTGTCCTTGTCTCAAGTACCGGCCTATCTCTTTGAGGACGGTTTAATGGTAGATATGTTTACTAAAATTCCATATTGGATTTTCATTGGTTTTTATTACAGTTTTTACAAATATTGCATGATCGTAAATTTTATATCCTAACAAGCTT